>CM060924.1:940071125-940671125 GCA_030737875.1 Allium sativum
TTAACATGTTAACTAGACTAGAGGTTGGGGTTTAGTAAATACACTTAGCCAATTTGATATGTTAGCTGGGCTAGACTGTAGGGTTAAGTAAACTTGAACACTTAACCATCAGATTGTGATAATGGAATAAGGTTAAGTCTAAAACATGAAGGGATAATACTTAACCATTAATAACATGTTAGTTAAACATACGGGGAAGGTTAAGTTAAAAAGGAACACTTAACCAATACAGGACGAACAGGTAGGGTTAGGTAATAAAAAAATACTTAACCAATAAAAAACTGGGTGTGTGGTCGGGTTAAGTCAACATGAATCACTGATAACACTTAACCCGTTTGACAGGATAAATGAAGAGGGTTTAGTTAGCTTGAATTGACTAATGACACTTAACCAATCCAAATTGGCGGGAAATGGAACTAAGTAGTAAACCTTAGTTAAGAAAACAACGATTCTGGAAACTAAGTGGTAAATCTTAGTTAGTAAAACTAAGTAGTAATTCTTAGTATAACACGGGAAGGAGCGAATGTCTGTCTGAGTAGAAAGAAGGCTCCAACGAATTGGGATACGACCCCGAGGCTTCGAGGGGACGTGAGGGTACTTTTGGTATCCCTCTGTGAGGCTGCAGATGATCCTCCTGGGCTCACAGAGGTTAAGGTCTGCGTAGAAAAACCAGGGGTATGCCTTGGTTGCAATACATGGCAACCTAAAGACCAGGATGGACCGGCGTGATTCGACGAGAAAATGGTAGCCCTGTGATAGCAACTCGTCGTCTACCATCCATCTTGAGTCAATCGAGATACGTGAAGCGGAAAGGCGGAGAACTCCAAAAGACCATATACTTGCTATCTAGTTATGGGTGAGCATGGCCATAGGATAGAGGGGCACCGGGGGCCGGCGTATAGTTCTCATTTTACAAGGTGTGCCTTTAATTAGTTGAGGGAAGGGTCAAGTGGGACCGTGGCCACTGGAATAAAAACAGACCTTAGCATCTGCATCGGCAGACATCTGAAAGCTCCCGACCAAGTTCTGTATTCCTTGATTTGCCCTGTCACAGGACTTGGATCGCACATTACAGGATATGTGCATCTAGACAAGCGATAACGATTCGTGATACATGCGTGGGGAAGTATAGGAACATACACCACTCTAAGTAGTGTGTCCAAGACTTGGGGGCATCGTTCGACAGGTAGCATAATCCCTAGTTGGACTAGGTGGCATAAATCCTAAATCCGAGAAGCGTCCAGCAGATAGTGTAAACTCTAGTTAAATCTAGGAAGCACTTGATAGAAAACCCTAGATTTGATCTAGGAAATAAATAATGAATGTATTCTGGAAGGCAATGGAAAATACAGGGGTTGGGATCACGTTATCGTTACTAGCTGGGACACTAGATAGGCGGTGCAGAGATATAGAAACTAGTACAACAAAGAAATAGCGAAGCGGCAAAAGTATTAGAGCATATCCAGTTTATCTTATCTTAGCATATCTTGTGATTATCTTGTCTAATCTAGTTGACCTTATCGTCATGGTGTAATCTTGTATTCAGTTAATTCATGTCGGTTTTCTTTTCCATGTTCACATGCTAGAAGTTACTGAACTTACTCAGGCTTTATGTCTGACTCTGTTTTTCTTTCATCTTCTTTTCTTCCGTTACCCCCCCCCCCCCCAGGTAGTAAAGGAGGGAATAGTTTAGCTTGAAGATTTGTCGAAGTTTTCTTGGATTCTCTTTTCAGATGCTATGGCTGGCTCTTGCTAAAATCGGGGAATATAAATGTTGTTTTTATGCTTCTTTATTTTGTAAGACAGATGATACTCTGATATTGTAAAGAAACCATTGTACAAACTATTTTATCAATAAAGCAAAGTTTTATTTTCCGCTATTTAATTTCTGTCTGTCTTGTAATTTATCTGCATCTTTTACCCAAAATGCTCCACAGAACTTAGTGCATTCCCTTTTTGAGTGACACTAACGGACGTGGGGTGTTACACGTGGTATCAGAGCTGAAGGTTACCAGATCAGATAAAGGATTTGAAAAATTATTTTCAAAACGGTTTTTAAAGAAGCATTTTCGAGAGAAAATATTTGTTTTAAAGACATATTCCCCAAAGCCATACGCACTATCTTCTCTTCCTCTGTTTAAGTTCTTGTCTCCTTCTTTCTTGAGTCTCTGGGGCTCCTGGATTTCTGGGAGGTAACCTCAATGAAGGGCAAAGTAGTGCCCGGCTTCCATCCATAACCGTAGTTATTTCATCTACAGGCAGTTTTCTTTCGAAGCTTATAGGGTTTTCCGGACGATGGAGGCAGTTTTCGAGAGATTTGTCAACCTGACTACACACGGAAGGGGATGACGAGTTTGGCTAAGGAGCATAACCCTAGGATAAGGAATTCAGATGTAGACTTAGCACACGAAGGAGGAAGAAATTATAAAACTTAAGACAAGAGGAAGTATCTTTACTAGGGTATGATAGGGCATATACTTAAGGACAAGGGCAAGAACGAGGACGAGATTTTCAGAAGGACAAGTACATGCTTTCGCCACCAAGCGCACCTAGGAGAAAGGTAGTCCGGTTGGAAGTGTCTAGTTTTCTGTTCGTATTATTTCCTTTGGTTTTAGCGCTTCGCATTTGTTCATATCCACTTCCATAGTTGGGTCTCTGCACCATAGTACGTGTATAGTAGAAAGATCCCACTAGAGTCTCAAATCCAATTGGTGGTCCGACTAGTTTTTGGTTAGTAGGGATTTGAGGATAGCTATCGAGTTTGCTTATATCATCTCACGAGGATCGTCTAAATTCGGAGGAGATATTCCTTGGGTGTTTGTCTACTATTGGTTTAGGACTTTGGGGCTTGTACTTGAGGAATGTCGAGTTTGGTTTGGATGGTTTGCATGAGAAATGAATAGTTGCGGCAGGTACTTTAAAAAGCACATAGTAACCTTTCGACCCCTATAGTTATTGCATGGCGGATAAGAGGGAGACCTCTAATCATCTTAGTACCTAAACTTGGTACCGTGATTGACATCTGTTTATTTCGGAATTGGAGGTCTGAAACTTCACAATCGTGAAGCTAAATTAGTTAAGATACAGTGGAGTAAAGCTCAAGAAGGCTAGATACTAGCGTCATACCCTTTTTCTTAAGGGTGCATCCTTGATTTCTTTGTGTAGGAGCTTGATGCATAATTGTTTCTCTCTTTCCGAAGTATATCACCAAGGTCGTATCCTCGATCCTTAGGTAGAAGCCAATGGATGTAAACATGTGTTTGAAACATGTTATGGTTGGTGGTTGCAAGTGGTTGCTAATGGTTGCTCGTGGATGCATATGCATACGTATTACGCACTAGCTCAGTTCGGACGTTTTCATATTGCATTTACGGATATGTATTTAAATTGAGCCTGATATGTTATCATATGGATGTTGCATATAGATGAATGGCCGTGCACGCATGTAGTATTTACATAACTAGGGATGCTTGCATACATGATTGGACGCATGGCACTGAAATGATTCGCATTAAGGAGGTCAACTGAATCAGTAGACCGTCTGATTTTGCACTAGATAAAGACATATACACACACTATGCATGTGAACATGAAGGCATAAGAAATCTTTTAAGGACAATGAATGCCTGTGATTGAATGGTTGAGTAGATGGGTGATTGGATGGTAGGTAAAATTCTTCCTAACTTGGAGATTTCGGGGACAAAATCCTTTTAAGTGGGGGAGAATGTAACACCCCTTAATTCTGTAACACTAAGATTCGCAAATCAAGGCAGAATTAAAAGTTAAAATCAAAATCAAGGGAAACGGGCTGCGCCATTGCGTTCATCTCGGAAAAATACGCGAAATAGAGTCCGAATTTTCGAGAATCGGAGTCCGTATGACCAAGATATGGCCCGTCAAAGTTTTCAGAAAATTCCAAGTTCAAAACAGTTTAAACTAGGGCCAAATTCGAATTCAAACACACAGGGCGCAGGGCGGGAAAATTCCCGCCCAGGTCAAGTCGACAGGGGTGTCGACTGCGCAGTCGACACCCCCCCCCCATGTCGACTGCCCAATCGACATGGGTGTCGACTCCCCCCGCTTTTTCCAGCTTGCTGCACCTGGTTCATTATGATGTATTTGGTCACGTTTTCTGACCAGGTTCGTCCGCCTAACACTATATAAACAGCCCTGGTCTTCTTCTCTATTCACAATTCTTTTCTACCATTATGCTGCAAAGATTCTTGTTAGACATGGCTTCTCCTCCTCCTCTAAAATATATAAATAAAATAATAATATATATATAAAATAAACCAAGACGAGGAAATGCTGCTAAAAGATTTTCAAGAAGAGGTTCAAGTCAAGCTAGGATTCAAGAGGAGGTTCAAACGACTTCAACGACGGTTTTTTTACGAATCTTAGCAACGCCATCTTCCAGTTCTAATCTAATCTCTGTAAGTCAGTTATTTCTAGATTTGAACATTTTTCTCTGTTCATGACATGAAATTAAAGGAATAAAAGAATATGCCAAATCTCTCTCTCTATTCGAATCAGTGTCTATACTCTTGAACCTAATTAAGAACTGTTATGATTCGAGGACAAATAAGACCGTGACTATGAAACTATGAACCTTAAAACCATTTGCCTATGACTATGAACATTTGCCTATGACTATGAACATTTCCTATGACTATGAACATTTCCTATGACTATGGACATTGCCTATGACTAAGAACATTGCCTATGACTGTGACTGTGACTATGAGGATTATTTCCTTGACTAAACCTATGCCTTTGATTAGAAAACATAAACTATTGCCTATGACATAATAAGGACATCTGTGATTAAACACCTATGACACATGACTAGGAAAGTGTTGCTTAAGCTTTGTGATTATGAGATTGGGTCTAAACCCGATTATTTATTCTGCTTGTCCTTAGTTTTCTTTGGTTTTAGACCATGGGAATTTACCTATTAAGTTAGGTCTACCCATGTTCTTGAACCTACTCTGTGTATTCTTGGTTTTAGACCTTGGGAATTTAACTATTAAGTTAGGTCTACCCATGTTCTTGAACCTACGTCGTTATTCAAAACCATTTTATGCCAGTCGTTATATCTATCCTTTTCATAGCAATCTTTGGTTCATTCCCTATTTGCTACGATTCTAGATTTTTCTATAATCTAGATCGAAACACGATTATACGAACGGTAGGAATGCGATTTGGGGCAAAATATGAAATTTACTAAAACATAGTTGTAAACTTGGCGTAAATTGGGGACATGTACTATGGCATGTTCATAGAAATGCAAATGGGATAAATTTGACAAGAATTGTAGGATGTGTAATTTGAATCTAGTATTGACATGTAAATCTAGCATTTACATGAATTGTGAACCAGAGTAATGAGTCTAGTTTGACATGAATTAGGGTGTTAAATCAGAATTGGATTAGCTAATTTGGCTCGATAAGTATATTAGCATAAACTTGAAATTGGCCATAATTGGGAGTAATTGTCAGGAATAGCAAAATCATGGTTTGTGACACTTCATTTGGTATGGTTTACACACCAAAAAGCATAAACATGATATAGAGGAGAAAATGGGCCGTAAGAATAAATGTTGACAATTTACATTAAAAGAGTAATTAGGAAATAAGTAAATAGAATTTGTACTAAATAAGGTAATGTAAATTTAGACAAATTAAAGGTTTATTAACGATATCTCTTTTAATAACACACCAGAAAGTTCTAGGGTGACAGAGAGGATAGTGTCTAGGCTTGAGTTTGGAAAATACAAATTTCCTGCTCTCCCTGGCTATCCCTAACTGATCTGACGGACGGGATGGTTGTTTTCAAAACCTGATTTGAAAATTAATCAAAACCCTTTGAACTTAGAAAACACGAATATGCCTAACCCGAGGTTAGACTGAGTTGCGATGTAAACCTGCCCGGAACCGACCGGCACATCCAGTAATCGCAACAATATCTGTCTAATGTGAGTGGTCGTGACTTTAATTTAGTTAAAGCAAGAATGGTAGGGTTAAGTTAACTAAGACACTTAACCAATTCAACATGATAACCAAACCAATGGGTGGGGTTAGGTCCATACAGACAGTCAACACAGTTAAGCTAGAATGGGAGGGTTAAGTCCATAGGAACACTTAGCCAATTTAATACAGTTAAGCTAGAATGGGAGGGCTAAGTCCATAGGGACACTTAACCAAACTTAACATGGTAACAAGACAAGATTTGTAGGGGTTAAGTAACTTAGAAAACACTTAGCCAAAATTAACATGTTAACTAGACTAGAAGGTGGGGTTAAGTTAAGTCAATACACTTAGCCAAATTAACATGTTAACTAGACTAGAGGTTGGGGTTTAGTAAATACACTTAGCCAATTTGATATGTTAGCTGGGCTAGACTGTAGGGTTAAGTAAACTTGAACACTTAACCATCAGATTGTGATAATGGAATAAGGTTAAGTCTAAAACATGAAGGGATAATACTTAACCATTAATAACATGTTAGTTAAACAGAAGGGGAAGGTTAAGTTAAAAAGGAACACTTAACCAATACAGGACGAACAGGTAGGGTTAGGTAATAAAAAAATACTTAACCAATAAAAAACTGGGTGTGTGGTTGGGTTAAGTCAACATGAATCACTGATAACACTTAACCCGTTTGACAGGATAAATGAAGAGGGTTAAGTTAGCTTGAATTGACTAATGACACTTAACCAATCCAAATTGGCGGGAAATGGAACTAAGTAGTAAACCTTAGTTCAGAAAACAACGATTCTGGAAACTAAGTGGTAAACCTTAGTTAGTAAAACTAAGTAGTAATTCTTAGTATAACACGGGAAGGAGCGAATGTCCGTCTGAGTAGAAAGAAGGCTCCAACGAATTGGGTTACGAAGCCCGAGGCTTTGTGGGGACGTGAGGGTACTCTTGGTATCCCTCTGTGAGGCTGTAGATGATCCTCCTGGGCTCACAAATGTTAAGGTCTGCGTAGAAAAACCAGGGGTATGCCTTGGTTGCAATACATGGCAACCTAAAGACCAAGATGGACCGGCGTGATTCGGCGAGAAAACGGTAGCCCTGTGATAGCAACTCGTCGTCTACCATCCATCTTGAGTTAATCGAGATACGTGAAGCGGAAAGGCGGAGAACTCCAAAAGACCATATACTTGCTATCTAGTTATGGGTGAGCATGGCCATAGGATAGAGGGGCACCGGGGGCCGGCGTATAGTTCTCATTTTACAAGGTGTGCCTTTCATTAGTTGAGGGAAGGGTCAAGTGGGACCATGGCCACTGGAATAAAAACAGACCTTAGCATCTGCATCGGCAGACATCTGAAAGCTCCCGACCAAGTTCTGTATTCCTTGATTTGCCCTGTCACAGGACTTGGATCGCACATTACAGGATATGTGCATCTAGACAAGCGATAACGATTCGTGATACATGCGTTGGGAAGTATAGGAACATACACCACTCTAGGTAGTGTGTCCAAGACTTGGGGGCATCGTTCGACAGGTAGCATAATCCCTAGTTGGACTAGGTGGCATAAATCCTAAATCCGAGAAGCGTCCAGCAGATAGCGTAAACTCTAGTTAAATCTAGGAAGCACTTGATAGAAAACCCTAGATTTGATCTAGGAAATAAATAATGAACGTATGCCGGAAGGCAATGGAAAATATAGGGGTTGGGATCACGTTATCGTTACTAGCTGGGACACTAGATAGGCGGTGCAGAGATATAGAAACTAGTACAACAAGGAAATAGCGAAGCGGCAAAAGTATTAGAGCATATATCCAGTTTATCTTATCTTAGCATATCTTGTGATTATCTTGTCTAATCTTGTTGACCTTATCGTCATGGTGTAATCTTGTATTCAGTTAATTCATGTCATTTTGCTTTTCCATGTTCACATGCTAGAAGTTACTGAACTTACTCAGGCTTTATGTCTGACTCTGTTTTTCTTTCGTCTTCTTTTCTTCCGTTCCCCACCCCTCCCCCCCCAGGTAGTAAAGGAGGGAATAGTTTGGCTTGAAGATTTGTCGAAGTTTGCTTGGATTCTCTTTTCAGATGCTATGGCTGGCTCTTGCTAAAATCGGGGAATATAAATGTTGTTTTTATGCTTCTTTATTTTGTAAGACAGATGATACTCTGATATTGTAAAGAAACCATTGTACAAACTATTTTATCAATTAAGCAAAGTTTTATTTTCCGCTGTTTAATTTCTGTCTGTCTTGTAATTTATCTGCATCTTTTACCCAAAATGCTCCACAGAACTTAGTGCATTCCCTTTTTGAGTGACACTAACGGACGTGGGGTGTTACAGTTTCAATCAGTTTTCGTCAAAATCAACGTATAACTCTATATATTGAATTTGAACACGCATTTCATTTTACCGGGTCGCATACTAACTCTAAAAATTCTCGAAAAATATTTTCTAGCTTCGTATTGATGATACGGTCCTAACAAAACTAGTTTCGTCGAATTCTGAGATAATTTGAAACATGGTCATTTTCCAGTCGATTAAAATCAACTGAAACTGGTCAAACGTGTTTTCCTTTGCCACTCACACATATTGATTCGAAAAATTATGAAATTTGGAATCTAGCAATAATTTGACATCACGGATCCAACAAAAGTGGTTTCGTCGAAATCCGAGGTCATTTGCAAAATGTCTATTTTTAAGGGCCTGAATTCCATAGCGACTATTCAGAATTTTCAACTGGACATATCTTTTGATTCCCGCTATGAAATTTCAATTTCTCGGATTCGTTGGAAAGATATTCTCAATTAGATCCTAATGTTTTTGGTTTCACTAAAATCCGGTTTGTTTTGCACCCGGTACATTCAATTGAAGTTTGAAATCGAACTATCGAACTACCGCGCCATTTTCAATTTATTTATAATTATATTCTAACGATGACGTATATAAATATATACGTTCTAATTCTATTCAAAATAAATTTTCCATCGATATTATTTAAAATAATTCATTTTATATAATCAAAATTCGCTAAAATTGCCAAAATAAAAATTTTAAATTGGCTCCGATTTTCGGGTTGTTACATTTAATGAATCTTTAATTAGATTGAAAAGATCGAGAATGGAGTATCACCAGTTTTACTCCAGGCGGTAGTTAAATCTTTAATTAGATTTGAACGTGAAATGGTAATTGAATTTACCGATAACACCGTGGTGTTAGATATGAAGTATTACCAGTATTACTTCATGGGATGAATAGGTTGGGATTGGGAAATTAAAACAAATGATTACTTTGGTAAGGTTCATTAATCCTGACTAGTTTGAATTGATATTCAAAAGAAGATTATAGAATAAATTTAAAGGAATTTATCTTTGATAAAATTAATGGGAATCTTTCCCTAAGAATGTGAAATTTAGAAACTAACTGTAGGTTAGCTAAGCAGAACGGTTTCCTGGGTATTGATCTGATGTTGGTTTCGGCCTTCGGGGTTAATATTTGGGGAATTATTCTCTTGTTAATTTACGGTTAGTGACTGATGAATTGGAATGATGCGTATGTTGTGTTTGTGTAACACTTGTTTATTATATACGCGAGTTGCTCAGAAATACCGGGTCTATCCCATTCTGAATAACTGAATCGACGATAAGAAATCAAAGATGAAGACGGTGGTCGAAGACCGGAGATCTTCACCTCGTTTGGATGGTAACCCAGGTCCTGATTGGGAGGCATACTGAAATATGGATAATTAGTGGTGATGATCTAGACGTACGTGGTGATCGATGGGTTTGCGAGGTATATAGTGCCTCCGGTTTCGTTCAGACCCAGAATGGACTTGCAAATGGACAATGTGTCTGACATTGGAATTTATTCTGTGTGATTGATAGCCATCAGTTGCACGGTGTGAATTGCCTGTGTGGCATTCTAAGATGAAGTGATAAGGGCTTCTGTTGAAAAGCAAAGTCTTGTGGTGATGATCAAAGCCCGCCTGTGTGGCGTAGCTTTGTGTATAACGTAAATTCGCGAGCTTCACACCCCGGTATGAACCAGAAACGGGAGAGGACATCAGGGAGGGCCTACGTTTCTTCCTACCTAGAAGTGGCGTCAGTGGTTTTACACGCCCTAACGAGTTCGACTTATGTGGTTGTTGCTGTTGCGAGGCGCCTCGGTTAGATCGGTCGATCCGGGACCAATGGAGTCATTCGTTGGCTCATTTACGCCCCAAAGGGCGGGGAAACCTAGTGTTCATGCATAATAATCCACCTCGGTGGACCGGCCCTGACGATCCAAGGCTTGCCTGCGCGCTTGCCTGAGACTCGGTCTAGGCAGTCTCGAATTCGGTAAGGACTATCTTTTGCCTTGGTTCATGACGGAAATCCAATTTCCAAATACGTAATTTTGCGGTTTTAATTGTAGAACTATTATGGCGACATGATATATGGTACCCATGCCGTCTATGATTGATAATTATGATTTGAAATTGTTTTTGACACTATACACTTATAATAGTATCAAATGATTGTTTTAAACGTACTAAGCATGTTTGGCTATTATAAGGGAAAACCATATCCCTCGGCTTGCGTTGCATTGTGTGATAGGACCTGGGTCTTATAATAGCTTCATTTTTCCAAAAAGCATTGCGCTGTTTTGTTATATGCACTAGTATTCTTGGGAGGAAACCCATTCCGTGTTATATGGCGTGGTACCTTGATATATCTGATTTAAAGTAAAGTTTTAAATAATTGTTTTAGTTCTCACACCAGTCCCATTACTGACTTGGAGTTTATTGTTTTAACCTAAACTCTGGGTGCCCTTATTTTGACATGGGCAGCTAGTAGTTTTGGTTTTGCAGATTTATATTCACAGGATCCTGGTTTACAGCTGGAACGATATCCGGAAAGCTTTGTATCCGTATATCTCCTTCAGTTGTATTTTGTGTTATTTTCCGCTGCTATGTAGTTTATTGTAATCTCTGATATTTATCGAATGTATATTATTTGTTTATACTCTTTATATTCTTGTATTCTGATGAATTGTTGTAATATACAATGAAATTTTCTTCCGTCTGCGTTCTTCTGTGGCTTGTTCTCGACTCAATCCGGTCTTTCCTCACCGGGGAAGTTCGGGTCGTTTCAACCAGGCTTCTTTTGCTCTGCTTTGAATTGCTGGCATATCAAGAACTTAGCGACGAACTCAACTACATCCCTGTTCATGCCATTCCAAAAGAAAACCCTTTTTATGTCTTTATACATCTTGTCTCCGCCTGGGTGTATGGTCAGCTTAGAATGGTGTGCTTCTTCAAGAACCGTCTTCACCAAATCCCTTGCTTGTGGGATGCATAGTCTTCCATCCCGTCTCAACCAACCCTTATCATCGATGGAGTATCTATTGAGGTGACTGGAAGTCTCACCCCTAATTAGATTATCCACCATATCAACTAGCTGACCGTCTTCTCGTTGCACGGTTCCTATTGTGTCCAAAAGAGTAGGTCACACCGCTAGCGATGCTAACAGACCAGGTACAAATTCAGAGGAGGGTCTAAAGTCAAAGTTTTCTATGTACTCCAAGCTTTGCCTTTCTACAGAGAGAGGACTCAAGGTCAGCTTCTTTCTACTCAAGGCGTCTGCTACCACATTGCCCTTGCCAAGGGTATAGGAAATTTCAAAATCATATGTGGCTAGAAATTCCATCCACCTTTGTTGTCTTAAGTTAAGATCTTTCTGTGAGAAAAGGTACTTTATTGATTTATGGTCAGTAAACAATTCAAACCTTTTTCCTAGTAGATAATGATGCCATAACTTAAGTGTAACACCCCGTAATTCTGTTAATATTAATATTCACAAATTAAAGAATAACTAATCTCAGACGTGAGAATTGTGGGAAACGGGTTGCGCCATTGTGTTCGTCTCGGAATTCTGGTTGAAATAGAGTCCGAGTTTGCGTGAATTGGACTTCGTATGAAGAAGTTATGGCCATCGGAAGTTTCAGAAAATTCAAAACAGCCCGAAGAAAATTTAAAAATTCAAACAGAAAAGTGTTCCCGCCCAGGCAGGTCGACTGGGGAGTCGACACTAGTGTCGACCTCCCCCCCCCTCCCCAGTCGACTTCCCTGTCGACTTCCCCCCCTGGTCGACTATAGTGTCGACCTGGGTGTCGACTTGGTCTGGCGGCTAGGGTTTGGGCAGAGCCCAATCCTGAGCTGCTGATGTGTCTTTAGGGCTGTGTTGGCAAATTTAATGGTTCGGTTTAGTTCTGAGATGATCTGACGGTCTAAAATAAACCCTAACTCTATAAATACCTAGGTAGTCTCTCACCCTAATTCATAAGAAAAATAGAATAGTTACCGTCATACCGTCGCCATGGAAATCAATGGAGCCGCCGCCAACTAATAAGGTAGAAAAGCTAATTCAATTCTAAATCTCTCAACCCTAAAGCAAAGCAAAACTCTCTCTTCTACTCTAAATTGTGAGTATGATAGTCTTAACAAGATTATTATTATTTTAATTAGGTTAAGTCATGAATGGATTATGAGTAGATGATGTGAATTGTCATATATGTTGTTGTAAACCTTATGCTATCATGTATGTTATAAATTCTATGCTATGTGGTGATGATATCTTATATGTTGTAAATCATGTTATGTTGATGTTATGTATGTTGAGAAAATGTGATAAATCATACATGCTTTGAAATCACGATGTTATTGCCCATGCTAGTTAGTTCATGTTAATCAAATCATCATGTTTGGGCTGTGTTGATCTATATGACAAGTCACATATGCAAGTTTAGGTTGGTTTGTGAAAGTTGTGAACATATGCCATGACATCTATTATGACACCTAGAATCATGCTATGACATATGTAATATTCTATGCTAGTTCACACCATCATTATGTTGCCTAAAAACCCCATATGCAAGTTTATGTATAGATTTGGGCTATGGTCATATCATGTAAATTCTTGCATTTAACAAGTTGACTCCTTTTGATCCTTAACATGTGTAGTTTATGCAAGTTTCACCCCTATTATGATTAGATTTATTTTAATTGTCTAGATGTTGTGATAATTTATCTTTGTGCTATATGTTAGACTATGCAAGTCTAGCCTATATTATGCGTTGAATAAGCGAACGTATAAACGTGGGGTAGGGGTAATATTAAGGATTTAATAATAAGATGTTGGGGGTGAAATTGATATGATTTTGCATACCAAGAGTGGATGACCATAATTGAGTCAATTATGGACATCAATAAAAGTGGACTTAACTAATAATTTGGATAGGGAATTATTAAAACTGGGGTAAAAGATTATAAGTGATAATCAATGCTTAGGACACGAGGTTGGACTCGTTTGTGACGTAAATCTGCCCGGACCCGCCCGGCAAATCCAGTGGTCACAAATGTCAGCCCAATGTGAGAGGTCCTAGGCCTAAACTAAAGCATAACAGTTGTAAAGACACGAGGTTAGACTCTTTTATGATGTAAGACTGCCCGAACCCGCCCGGCAAATCCAGCTGCCATAAATGCCAGTCTAATGTGAGAGGTCTTTACGAGGTTATGGCCTGAATGAATTAAGAAATACTTAACCAGATAAACATGTAAAGTGGGACATGGGGGTTAAGTAGGTGCCTTGGGTGGCATGAGGAATCTAGTGGGTGCCCTTAGTGGCATGTGAAATACGATTAGTAAGACTTAACCAAACACACATGTAAATGAACATGACTAAGAGGGTTAAGTGGGATATACTATTGTTGACAAGCTTAGGTGGGTAGTTTGTGGGGGCCCATTTCAACCAGTAACCCAAACGTATCTTTGTGGGCTCGACCCAAGTCGAGGACGGGACACGCATATTGGGCTTGACTATAAGAGGCCAAAACGTGGAGCGGTGGCAACGCAAGTCGAACGGGTTTCATATGCGTGTGTGGACCCGGGCTGGTAGGTAAGACGTTGTTGCATCGTGTAGGTATAAGCCGTGCATTCTCAGTTGTATCGGGTTGCCACTTTAGGGGAGTGATACACCCCACTGTGGGGCCAACACGGGTATCTACGAGTAGGGAGCCGATCGAAAGTGGGTAGTGGGGTACACCTAGTGGAGATAGGGGCAGACGGCACATATGTAGCCAGTTAGGGGTACGTAAGGCTATTTATATGTTTCTGTGTGAAGCAAGTGGGATCAACCTTTTGGGTGACTGGTGCGGTGCAGTGAAGTAATTATTCGATAGTAATTAGGTATGCCTTTAACGTTATCCTTCACGTTATCTTTATCTGTTCATTCCATACCTAATAGTTCATAGACATTTACTTGTCTCCCAGCTTATGCCTTGGTCTAGTTAATTTGATAATAGTATTGTTAGAATTGTCATACTCGCCAGACTTTATGTCTGACCCCCTCCATTTCTATCCTTTTTCCCCTCCAGGTCCTCAGGTTGGGCCCAACTCTAGTGGAGTTTGATTGGATTGCTCATCTCTCTTTGAAAAGCTTGGACCGTTGAAGTAAAGTCCAGCTGGTTATCTTTTTAATGGCTATTTGTGTAATGGGATTATGTATTATTTTTTATGAAGATGGATAATGTACTTGATTCTGATTAATGGTTTTGTGATGTAATAAACATGTTTTATTTCCGCTGCAATAAATTGAAGTTTTAGATTTTTCAAGTACTACTTATTATCTGTCTTGTTGTAATTTTTCTATTCTATATTCACTTAAAACCTCCATGGAAGTTAATGCATTCCCTTTGTGAGTGACATTAATGGACGTGGGGTGTTACACGTGGTATCAGAGCTTAAGGTTACCAGAACAGATAAAAATACTTTAGAAAAATAGTTATTTTTGGAAGAAATGTTTTCAAAAACATGTTTTAATGAGAAATTTAAAGAGGAAGTTTTTATGAAAAACATAATCCCCAAATAGCCATATATCTTTATCTTTCGAATTCTCCATTTTGAATCTTTCCTTTTTCATTTCAGCATGGCTGAAGATCTTAATCTACCCGACAGTGTAACGATACCAGGATGGTATAGGAGGTTATTGGAGGCTAGGGCCGCTGCAGGTCCAGCCAATGTTCATCCACCACCAGTTGCACCCGTTCCTCCTCCTCCTCGCATAGATACTTTTGCAAAGACGTGCAAGGAATTTAAAGCTATGGGTGGAAAACCCTTTCAAGGGTCAGAAACGTCTGTGGAAGCTAGAGATTGGCTTAAGGAGGTGGAAGAATAGCTAGAAATCTTTGAAGTGGAAGAAGGGAGGAGAGTTAGATTAGCAGCTTGGCTAATGAAGGGAGAGGCCTCGTTTTGGTGGGAGGTCACTAATGGGGAGCGTCCTGTTGACTCTTGGGCGGATTTCAGACGTAGGTTCGAGGCGAAGTTTCTCTCTAGGGCGGAAGAAAATCTATATATGGAAAGGTTCTTGACATTGAAGCAAGGAAGCTCATCAGTGAAAGAATATGTCAACAAATTTAATCAGCTAGCAAGGTTTGGTTTGGACTTAGTGAACACGCCAGAGAAGAAGGCTCTAAGGTTCGTGAATGGCTTGAATGAACTGCTGCAAGGGTTGGCCATGACCCACATCCCTATGGGGGCCACCGTTGAGAAGCTAGTAGAAATGGCGCTCATGCACGAGGAGAAAAGTGCTAAAGCTGATAAGGCACCCGAGAAGAAAGGGGATCAGAAGAAACCCCAACAGCAAAACAAGAAGGGTGGTAAAGACAATAATGGCAAGGGAAAGAAGAAATGTTTTAACTGTGGGACCCCAGGCCATCTCAGCAAGGACTACCGAAAGAAAAAGAAGACTGACTGTTTTCATTGTGGCGATGTGGGACATTTAGTAAATGACTGGCCAAGGAAGGGGCAAAGGGCAGGGGCTACCTCGGGAGGACAAGTGCGGGCTCTTACAGCACCAGGGCAGGCAAGGGGACAAGTTCAGGCTCTCGCGGTCCCACCGCTGCAAGAACGAGGTAGAACCATTTCTGTTGAAAGCTTAGTTTTTCTGTTTGATCATCCTGTCTGTACCTTATTTGATTCGGGCGCATCGCATTCGTTTATCTCTACATCATTAGTTGAATCACTGCACTTAAACATCAGTTTAGTAGAGGATCCCTTAGTTGTTTCGAATCCAATTGGGGGCTTAGCTCATTTGTCCATGATGTGTTTGGATTTGAAAATTTCTATACTTAGCGTTGAGTTTCGATGTGATGCTTATGTGTTGGGCTTCACGGGCTATGGGTTGATTTTAGGAATGGATTGGTTATCCAGAAATGAGGCCGTTCTTGATTGTGAAAGGAGAGTAGTTAGGCTCGTGACTCGCCTTGGCAACACCCTCGAAATCTTTTGTAATCCCATAAATTCCGTTATGCTAAGTTGTTTAGAATCGCTTGACGCGTCTGAGGAAAATCTACGATCTGTTAGAGTGGTCCGAGAATATTCGGATGAATTTGAGGAGGTGAAGGGCTTACCTCCGAAGCGGGAGATAGATTTTCGAATATATCTTGTGGATAATGCGAAACCAGTATCTTTGCCAGTACGCCACATGGCTCCTCGTGAAAGGAGGAAACTCGATAAGCAAGTGAAGGAGTTACTTGAGAAGGGGTTCATAAGACGAAGTATATCGGAGTGGGGTGCACCAGTAGTATTTGCCACGAAGGCGGATGGGTCCCTTAGACTTTGTGTGGACTTTAGAGAACTTAATAAACTTACTAAGAAGAATAGACACCCACTGCCGAGGATTGACGATCTCTTCGATCAGTTAGTTGGGGCCTCAGTGTTTTCGCAGTTGGACTTAGCCACTGGTTTCCATCAGTTGAGAGTGGCTGAGGATAGCATAGACAAGACTTCCTTTAGGACTCCGGACGGTTTCTATGAATGGCTAGTGATGCCCTTCGGTTTGACAAACGCCCCCGCATACTTTGTTGATCTGATGAGTAGGGTGTTTAGGGAGTACCTTAACAAATTCGTGGTAGTCTTTGTAGACGACATCTTGATCTTTTCTAAGGATGAAGAAGAGCATGCCCTACATCTTAGGGAAGTATTGGAGACCCTACGAGCGCACAGCCTTAAAGCAAAATTTTCTAAGTGTCACTTCTGGAGGAAGGAAGTACGATTCTTAGGGCACGTGGTTTCCAAGGAAGGGATAGCTGTGGATCCCGCGAAGGTGGTGGCCATCCAAGATTGGAAGGTTCCTAAAAATGCTACCGAAGTGAGAAGTTTCTTGGGGTTGGCTGGCTACTATAGGAAGTTTATCAAAGACTTCGCAAAGATATCAGCTCCATTAACACGCCTGACGAAGAAGAACCTAGTTTTCACATGGGACGTAGATTGTGATGATGCGTTCCAACGTTTGAAGAGAGCTTTGACCTCAGCCCCAGTCTTAGTATTGCCAGACGGGAGTAAGCCGTTTACTGCTTATACCGATGCTTGTGGGATGGGACTAGGCGCAGTCTTAATGCAAGAGGGTAGGGTAATAGCCTATGGTGGAAGGCAGTTGAGAGCGCATGAGAAAATTTTTCCTACACATGACCTAGAGTTGGCTGCTATTGTTTTCGCGCTTAAGTCTTGGCGTCATTATCTTCTTGGCGAGAAATTCGAATTATTCACTGACCACAAATCTTTAAAATACTTGTTCTCTCAAAAGGACTTGAACTTAAGGCAGCAAAGGTGGATGGAGTTCTTAGCATCCTACGACTTCGAAATAGCCTATACCCCTGGCAAGCGTAACGTAGTGGCCGACGCCTTAAGTAGAAAAAGATTATCCTTAAGTCCTTTGTTTGTTGAGCGGCGAAGTTTAGAATTCATTTCGATGTTTGACTTTAGACCTTCCGTTGACTTTGTACCCGGTTTGCTAGCATCCTTAGAGGTCAGACCTACGCTTTTGGGACGGATTGGCAAGGCATAGCGAGATGACCCACAGTTGGTTGAGTTAGTAGAAAAGCTCAAAGGAGGGGAATCATCAAGCCATCTCCGTAGGTATACCCTAGATGATAAGGGTTGGTTACGTAGGGACGGTAGACTTTGTGTACCTAAAGACGATGACCTAAGGAAGACTATTCTTGACGAAGCACATCACTCGAAGATGACCATTCATCCCGGCGGGGACAAGATGTACATGGACATGAGACGAGTCTACTTTTGGGATGCCATGAAGAAAGATGTGGCCGAGTATGTCGCTAGATGCTTGGTGTGCCAACAAGTAAAAGCGAAACAAAAGAAACCCGGTGGGTTGCTTCACCCATTGGAGGTTCCACTATGGAAGTGGGAAAGTATCTCGATGGATTTTGTGGATGGATTACCAAGATCGAGGAAGGGTAATACGGGTATTTTGGTTATAGTAGACAGACTTACTAAGAGCGCCCATTTTATTCCCGTGAAGAGTAAGAGGACTGCTCCATGGTTAGCTTCTGTATATGTCCGAGAAATAGTTCGTTTGCACGGTGTTCCTTCTAGCATAGTAAGAGACCGCGATCCTATTTTCACTAGCGAATTTTGGAGATGCTTACAAGAGGCGGTAGGGACTCATTTATGCTTGAGCACCGCATATCATCCTCAGACGGACGGCCAGATCAAGAGGGTGAATCGCATTCTAGAGGATCTTTTGAGGCTATGTATCCTAGACTTTGGGGGTACATGGGAAGCGCATCTTCCGTTAGTAGAGTTCGCATATAATAAGAGCTTTCAGTCTAGCATTGGCATGGCACCTTTCGAAGCTCTTTATGGACGAACTTGTCGTTCACCTACCTGTTGGTGGGAATCTACGGATAAGATCTTACTTGGGCCCGATATGATTAGAGAGACTTCGGAGAAGATCGACTTGATTCGAAGGAGAATGAAAGCAGCGCAAGATAGGCAGAAATCTTATGCGAATAAGAGGAGGACAGATCTTGAGTTTGAAGTTGGGGACATGGTCTTTGTCAAAGTGTCTCCATTACGGAACGTTGTTCGCTTTGGGTCCGTTGGGAAATTAGCACCAAGGTTTGTAGGGCCGTTTCCTATTAAGGAGAGGATTGGACGGGTGGCGTATAGAGTGGAGTTGCTAGAGAGACTTAGTGGTGTACACGACATATTCCATGTATCACATTTGAGGAAGTGCTTGCATGAGACCGCGGAGCTGGTAGAGCCGAGTTTGCTTAGAGAGGTGGAGATAGAGCGTGATGCGACGATTCGACGAGCTCCTACATGCATTCTTGGGTCGGAGATTAAGAAGCTGAGAAATCGAGAGGTCAGACTTGTCAAAGTGCAATGGGGAGATGATGAGAGCAACGCTACTTGGGAGACAGAAGAGAAGATGCGTTCACGATACCCTTTTCTTTTCGAGGGTATGTCCTTTAATTTCTCCTTTATCTCTTATCTTGTACTTATCTTACCTTTAGCGTATCCTCTCGCTGGTATCTTTGACCTTTAGTTAGGATAATCCTATGGTTGAAACATGTGTTTGAGACATGTTATGTATGATGGATGCAAAGTGGATGCAAGTGTTTGCTAGTGGTTGCTCGTGGACGCATATACACACACTATTAGGCACTAGATTGGCTCAGTCACTTCATACTGCATATTGCATATAAATGGATGTATTTAGTAAAATGGATATATGATGATTGTTTAATCATATGGATGCTGCATTCAGATGAGGATTGTGCACGCATATAGAGATAATAAGTAGCATTAAGGAACTTCTGCACACATAATGGATGCATGGCACTATCATGGTTTGCATTAATGAGGTCAACTGAATCAGTGGACCGCCTGATTTTGCATTAGATAGGGACATATACACACACTGTGCACTTAAACATGAAAGCATTAGAAGTCTATAAGGACAATGGATGTCTGTGTTTGATGGTTGACTAGATGGTTGTTTGGATGTTAGGATATACATTCTTCTCGACTTGAAGATTTCGGGGACGAAATCCTTTAAGGAGGGGAGAATGTAACACCCCGTAATTCTGTTAATATTAATATTCACAAATTAAAGAATAACTAATCTCAGACGTGAGAATTGTGGGAAACGGGTTGCGCCATTGTGTTCGTCTCGGAATTCTGGTTGAAATAGAGTCCGAGTTTGCGTGAATTGGACTTCGTATGAAGAAGTTATGGCCATCAGAAGTTTCAGAAAATTTAAAACAGCCTGAAGAAAATTTAAAAATTCAAACAGAAAAGTATTTCCGCCCAGGCAATTCGACTGGGGAGTCGACACTAGTGTCGACCTCCCCCCCCAGTCGACTGCCCTGTCGACTCCCCCCCCCCCACAGGTCGACTGTAGTGTCGACCTGGGTGTCGACTTGGTCTGGCGGCTAGGGTTTGGGCAGAGCCCAATCCAGAGCTGCTGATGTGTCTTTAGGGCTGTGTTGGAAAATTTAATGGTTCAGTTTAGTTCTGAGATGATCTGACGGTCTAAAATAAACCCTAACTCTATAAATACCTAGGTAGTCTCTCACCCTAATTCATAAGAAAAATAGAATAGTTACCGTCATACCGTCGCCATGGAAATCAATGGAGCCACCGCCAACTAAGAAGGAAGAAAAGCTAATTCAAATCTAATTCTCTCAACCCAAAAGCAAAGCAAAACTCTCTCTTCTTCTCTAAATTATGAGTATGATAGTCTTAACAAGATTATTATTATTTTAATTAGGTTAATTCATGAATGGATTAAGAGTAGATGATGTGAATTGTCATATATGCTGTTGTAAACCTTATGCTATCATGTATGTTATAAATTCTATGCTATGTGGTGATGATATCTTATATGTTGTAAATCATGCTATGTTGATGTTATGTATGTTGAGAAAATGTGATAAATCATACATGCTTTGAAATCATGATGTTATTGCCTATGCTAGTTAGTTCATGTTAATCAAATCATCATGTTTGGGCTGTGTTGATCTATATGACAAGTCACATATGCAAGTTTAGGTTGGTTTGTGAAAGTTGTGAACATATGCCATGACATCTATTATGACACCTAGAATCATGCTATGACATATGTAATATTCTATGCTAGTTCACACCATCATTATGTTGCCTAAAAACCCCATATGCAAGTTTATGTATAGATTTGGGCTATGGTCATATCATGTAAATTGTTGCATTTAACAAGTTGACACCTTTTGATCCTTAACATGTGTAGTTTATGCAAGTTTCACCCCTATTATGATTAGATTTATTTTAATTTTCTAGATGTTGTGATAATTTATCTTTGTGCTATATGTTAGACTATGCAAGTCTAGCCTATATTGTGCGTTGAATAAGCGAACGTATAAACGTGGGATAGGGGTAATATTAAGGATTTAATAATAAGATGTTGGGGTGCAATTGATATGATTTGGCATACCAAGAGTGGATGACCATAATTGAGTCAATTATGGACATCAATAAAAGTGGACTTAACTAATAATTTGGATAGGGAATTATTAAAACTGGGGTAAAAGATTATAAGTGATAATCAATGCTTAGGACACGAGGTTGGACTCGTTTGTGACGAAAATCTGCCCGGACCCGCCCGGCAAATCCAGTGGTCACAAATGTCAGCCCAATGTGGGAGGTCTTAGGCCTAAACTAAAGCATAACAGTTGTAAAGACACGAGGTTAGACTCTTTTATGATGTAAGACTGCCCGGACCCGCCCGACAAATCCAGCTGCCATAAATGCCAGTCTAATGTGAGAGGTCTTTACGAGGTTATGGCCTGAATGAATTAAGAAATACTTAAACCAGATAAACATGTAAAGTGGGACATGGGGGTTAAGTAGGTGCCTTGGGTGGCATGAGGAATCTAGTGGGTGCCCTTAGTGGCATGTGAAATACGATTAGTAAGACTTAACCAAACACACATGTAAATGAACATGACTAAGAGGGTTAAGTGGGATATACTATTGTTGACAAGCTTAGGTGGGTAGCTTGTGGGGGCCCATTTCAACCAGTAACCCAAACGTATCTTTGTGGGCTCGACCCAAGTCGAGGACGGGACACGCATACTGGGCTTGACTATAAGAGGCCAAAACGGGGAGCGGTGGCAACGCAAGTCCAACGGGTTTCATATGCGTGTGTGGACCCGGGCTGGTAGGTAAGACGTTGTTGCATTGTGTAGGTATAAGCCGTGCATTCTCAGTTGTATCGGGTTGCCACTTTAGGGGAGTGATACACCCCACTGTGGGGCCAACACGGGTATCTACGAGTAGGGAGCCGATCGAAAGTGGGTAGTGGGGTACACCTAGTGGAGATAGGGGCAGACGGCACCTATGTAGTCAGCTAGGGGTACATAAGGCTATTTATATGTTTTTGTGTGAAGCAAGTGGGATCAACCTTTAGGGTGACTGGTGCGGTGCAGTGAAGTAATTATTCGATAGTAATTAGGTATGCCTTTAACGTTATCCTTCACGTTATCTTTATCTGTTCATTCCATACCTAATAGTTCATAGACATTTACTTTTCTCCCAGCTTACGCCTTAGTCTAGTTAATTTGATAATAGTATTGTTAGAATTGTCATACTCGCCAGACTTTATGTCTGACCCCCTCCATTTCTATCCTTTTTCCCCTCCAGGTCCTCAGGTTGGGCCCAGCTCTAGTGGAGTTTGATTGGATTGCCCATCTCTCTTTGAATAGCTTGGACCATTGAAGTAAAGTCCAGCTTGTTATCTTTTTAATGGCTATTTGTGTAATGGGATTATGTATTTTTTTTTATGAAGATGGATAATGTACTTGATTCTGATTAATGGTTTTGTGATGTAATAAACATGTTTAATTTCCGCTGCAATAAATTGAAGTTTTAGATTTTTCAAGTACTACTTATTATCTGTCTTGTTGTAATTTTTCTGTTCTATATTCACTTAAAACCTCCATGGAAGTTAATGCATTCCCTTTGTGAGTGACACTAACGGACGTGGGGTGTTACATTAAGAGTGAAAACAATGGCAGCTAGCTCCAAATCATGAGTTGGGAAGTTCTTCTCATATACCTTCAATTGCCTTCCCCCATAACAAACTACCTTGCCTTCTTGCATTAAGACAACGCCTAATCCTGTACCGCATGTGTCTGTGTATACGGTAAACATTTTGCTCCTATCAGGCAATGTCAAAACTGGGGTTGTTGTTAAAGCCCTTTTCAAACATCGGAAAGCAATATTGCAATCTAAATCCCAAGTGAAAGTTAGGTTATTCTTTGTCAATCTTGTGAGTGGGGCTGAGATTTTTGCAAAGTCTTTAATGAACTTTCTATAAAAGCCCGCTAGCCCGAGAAAGCTTCGGACTTCGGTTGCATTCCGTGGAACCTTCCAATCTTGCACCGCAACTACTTTTGCGGGGTCCACAGCTATCCCTTCTTTGGACAACACATGTCCAAGAAACCTCACTTCTTCTGTCCAGAAATGACATTTGGAGAATTTGGCTTTCAGCTGATGTGCACGATGAGTATCCGTGACTACTCTTAAATGCAAAGCATGCTCTTCTTCATTCTTCGAGAAAATCAAAATGTCGTCTATGAAGACCACCACAAACTTATTAAGGAACTCCCTGAACACCCTGCTCATCAAGTCAATGAAATAAGAGGGTACGTTTGTCAAGCCGAAAGGCATGATAAGCGATTCGAAGAAACCATCTGGGGTTCTGAATGTGGTCTTATCAATGCTGTCTTTAGCCACTCTTAGCTGATGAAACCCAGTAGCCAGATCTGGTTGTGAGAAAACCGACGCACCTACAAGCTGATTAAACAAGTTGTCTATTCTTGGAAGTGGATGCATATTCTTCTTGGTCAGCTTGTTTAGCTCCCTATAATCAACGTATAGGCAAAGTGAACCATCCTCTTTGCTTGCGAATACTACTGGAGCAACCCATTCAAAAATACTCCGCTTTATAAACCCTTTTTTGAGCTGCTCTTTGACTTGCTTGCTGAGCTCTTTTCTCTCCCTTGGAGCCATGTGTCTAATGGGTAGATCTACGGGTTTTGCATTATCAACAAGGTATATGCGGAAGTTTATCTCCCGCTTCGGAGGTAAGCCCTTCACCTCTTCAAATACATATGAGTTTTCATGGACTACTCTAACAAACTGCAAGTTTTCAATAGACGAATCAAGAGATTCTAGGTAACTAAGCATAACAGAATGTATGGGATTACAAGAGATTTCGAGAGGGTTACTGAGGTGAGTCATAAGTCTAACCACTCTTGTAACAACCCGCAAATTCTGAACCAATTTAAAATTTTCATTTTAGAAAATTTTAATGAATTTTGGGAATATAAAGTGATTTATTAATAATAATAATGGCTAGAATTTATTTTAATCGAAATTAAAACGAATAAATTTAATAATAATATAAAGGGAATTAGAAATGGCGCAGTAGTTTGAAAAGTCAAACTTGAACTTTGACTGACCGTACAAGATGCAAAATTTAATGGATTTTAGTGAAACCAAAAATATTAGAATCTATTTAAAAATATCTTTCTAACGAATCTGAAAAATTGAAATTTCATAGCGGGATTCAAAAGTTATGGCCAATTCAATTTTTATAAAGGTCGGTGTAGAATTTATATATATATTATATATGGCCTGAAGGGCTACTTTTCACATATGAAGGAATTTCGAATCGAAACCACTTCCATTGAGTCCGCAATGATGTTTCTGCATTGAAAAAGTATAAACACTTATATATTTTGAGTTTCGGAAATTATTAGTTAAAAATGTATTTTTAATATTAAATATATTGGCCTTAAAAATAGTCAATTTTCAAACGACCTCCGTTTTCGATGAAACCACTTTTGTTGGAACCGGTATGTCAAATTAGAGCTAAAATTCAATTTCCAGAATTTTTCGAATTAATATGTGAGCGTGGCAAAAGAAAATGTGTTTTGACTATTTTAGTTAAATTTAAACGCCTTGAAAATAGCCATTTTTCAAACAGCCTCAGAATTCGACGAAAATAATTTTGCTGGACTCGTATCGTCATAAGAAAGATAAAAATATTTTTTTTAGAATTTTCTGAGGTCGTATGTAGCCCCGGCGTATTTTAATGTACGGTCAATATTTAATTAATTAATTAATTTTAATGGACATAAATAATCTTTAAATTAAGATACGAGTTTCCTGGGATAAGTTGGACATAAATAATCTTCAGATATTTGATATGAAATTCTGTGGTGTAAATGTATACTATTTGAGGAATTTGGAAGATATTATTATATCGTTATTCCACGTATAGTATTCGTTGATTATGAGAATTGATATCAAGTACAAGTAGATACAATTTCTGTGTAACTTATGTTCAATATCAATTGATTTGGGTTTTGTCGTGAATCATATCTTCAATAATATCATTCTTGAAACCCCATGAGATTGAGTTATGGAAATTCATATCGTAATTTGAGGATTTGATCAGATCTTTGATTTGAGGAAATTAAAAGTGAGGAATTGGAAAGAAAGTATAATCTTTTAGTTAAGATTAAAAAAATGGAATATTGGAAAATCAATTTAATTGGAACATAGGGATGAAATGTGGAATAAGGATTTTCAGAGGAAACTGGATTTTGATAATGAGTTATCAAACGAAAAATTAATTAAGGCTTTAAGGCTACATCATCTTTGATTTAAGGGATGTGTTTTAAAAGAGAAAGTTTAAATATGGATTTTGTAATAATTTGAGAATGGGTTTGAAGAAGTTTACTTTTCACAAAATCCAAGACGGAAGGAGATTGGTAGAAAGCCTGGGTGTTCTATAATTGTGTTCTTTTTTTATTGCGCCTATTATTTGGAAATACCGGGATCGGATGCATGTCTGAAACCATTCCAAGTAATAATACGACGTTGTGGAGCAATTGAAGACATTGGAGACGACATTGAAGACCGAGACCCTTCATGTCGTAAGGACGACTTGCTGAATGTCTCGAATGGGTCGCTCCCATTTGCAGATGGATTTTATATCAGTTAAGTGGCAAGAAGCCGGAATGTATGTGAAGGAATTCCGGATTGTGGTTTCGTTCAGACCCATAACGGACTCGTATGGATTGTGTGTTTGACATTGTAATTAACTGCGTAGCATTGTTTTATCAATATATATCTGTTTGGTGGCGGAGAATTACTCTCTTGCTTAACACCCTTCTCTAAGACATACGAGCTTAGAGGTTATATATTGGAATTCAGTGATGCGTTGTTAATGGATAATGTGGCATACTTAAGATATGTGATGAGCTATAGATGATCAAAGCATGGCTGGTTTAAGCGTAGCTTTGTGTATCGTGATCTCGACAAGCCTCACAACCCGGTAATTGGCCAAAACAGGAAGAAATGCGGCAAGGTTATGGGGTGTTGTCTCCTTCTAGATAAAAGGTGTACTATGGTTAGGAGCCCAGGTATTAACCTATGTGGTAAAAGCATCTACTTTTATGGTTGTTGTTGGGGCGCGCTCGGAAAGGTCGGTCACGACCGGGAGATGGCATACTCAGGCGTACTCTAAGTTACCCAGTTAAGGGGTAACCCGGCCTTGTGTTGGCATGAGGAGCATTAGTTGATCCTCGGGCATCCCTCTAGAGGTGTTCAAAATTCGGTTCGGAAGGAAGTTCCTTTGCCTGGTCATTGTCGGAAACCCAATCTCCGCTACGAGCCTGTACGATTTTAGTTATAAACCATACGTCAGTATAGTATATGGTACCTATGATGGCTAAGATTGATACATTTACTTTCGAAATGATTTTTCACACTATATTATAGTATTGGAAGAGGATTTTCACGTATCAGGCATTTTTGACTATCATAAGGGGAAACCTCGCCCATGTGTGCGTTTACATTGTGTGTGTGCCGCGAGACCTTATGGTAGTTTCATTTTTCAAAAGTCATTGCAAATTTCTATGCACGGGAATTCATATGGAGTAAACCCGTTCCGCATTAGCGGCGAGGTCCGTTGAATTACCCAACCTTAAAATGAATCTTAAATAGTAACTGTTTTGAGTTCTCACACCAGTCCCACGACTGACCTGGAGTTTATTGTTCCCTCACCTAAACTCTGGGTGCCAGTAATTTTTACACGGGCAGCCTAGTAGTTTGGTTCCAGATTTAGCCTTGGAGTTGGTTGGAGCAGGATTCTGGTTTTAACTGAAGCTACTATGACTTGGAGCATTCACATTCTTCCGTCGAGTTTAGTATCTTTTCCACTGTGAAATCGATGTACTCTGATGTATCTCGTGTAACTCTGATGTAATATTATTGTAATGATAATGAAAAAGTTCTTTTTATTTTGTGCAAATGTGTAAATACCCCTAACAATCCGTCTTTATGAACGGTTTAAGTTGGTTTAATTACCAGCGAAAACCGGGAAAAGTCGGGTCGTTACATACGCGAGTTATTCTGAAAGACCGGGTTTAACCCATTCTGAATAATCATCACGACGATCAAGAGTCGAAGATGAAGACGGTGATTGAAGACCGAAGGTTTTCACATCGTTGGGATGATGATGACTGGTATCTTGAATGGGGATTGGCCTTCCAAGGTAAGGTATTTGGTAATGATCGTCCAAACGCATTTGGAGATCGACGGACATGTTATTTTGCTCAGACCCAGAGAGGACTTGTAAATGGATTACGTGTATGACATTGTATTCATTTCTACTGTATTTGTTGAACGCTACTGATTATATATTTCTGTTTGGTGGTGAAGAATTTATTCTTTACTTATCACCCTTCTCTAAGACGTATGAGCTTAGAGGTTATATATATATATATATATTAGTAGATGATCAATAATATGGTAGGGTCTGACAATGTGGCATGCTAAGATGCAAATGATCAAGGCTTTGTTGAAAAGCAGGCCTTGTGGTTGATGATCAAAGCACAGTCTCTTTAGGCATAGCTTTGTATATATCGTGACTTCGCGAGCCTCACACACCGGTTGAGTCTAA
Organism: Allium sativum; assembly: GCA_030737875.1. Classification (NCBI taxonomy): domain Eukaryota; kingdom Viridiplantae; phylum Streptophyta; class Magnoliopsida; order Asparagales; family Amaryllidaceae; genus Allium; species Allium sativum. The sequence continues at coordinate 940,098,957 of CM060924.1, forward strand.
AACGGGAGAAGGGAACGCAGGGAGTGCACACGTTTCTTTCTAGCTAGAAGTGGTGCTGGGCTTTAACACGGCCCGACATTTGCTTATGTGGTTGATGGAATTTTTGCGAGGTGTAATAACCCGGAAATCTGGGCCAATTTAAAATTTTTATTTTAGCTATTTTAGTGAATTTTGAATATTTAAAATGAATTATTTTAAATAATAGCGACGAGAAATTTAATTTGAATAGAATTAGAACGTATATTTATATAGATCGTCGTTGGAATATAAATATTTATTTATAATTATAAAAGGAATTGAAAATGGCGAGGTAGTTCGATAATTCGATTTCAAACTTCAATTGAATGTACCGGGTGCAAAATAAACCGGATTTTAGTGAAACCAAAAATATTAGAATCTATTTGAGAATATTTTTCCAACGAATCCGAAAAATTGAAATTTCATAGCGGGAATCGAAAGATAAGTCCATTTGAAAATTATGAATACTCGCTATGGAATTCAGGCCCGTAAAAATGGAAATTTTGCAAATGACCTCGGATTTCGACGAAACCACTTTTGTTGGATCTGTGATGTAAAGTTATTGCTAGATTTCAATTTTCGTAATTTTTCAAATCAATATGTGAGTGTGGCGAAGGAAAATGCATTTGACCAGTTTCAGTTGATTTTAATCGACTGGAAAATGGCCATTTTTCAAGCGGTCTCAAAATTCGACGAAACTAGTTTTGTTAGGACCGTAACGTCAATACGAAGCTAGAAAATATTTTCTGGAATTTTTCAAGTCAGTATGTGCCCTGGTAAATTGAAATACGCGTTCAAATTCAATATATAGAGTTATATTTTGATTTTGACGAAAATAGATCGAAACGATCGAATCAGCTTTCGATGTATATCCCATTGTGTTCGGAATTGGGGTAATTAGCTATGGACGACAGGCGGTGGGTCTCGTTTCGAGTTCGAATGAAAAATTACTTCTTAAAATTAAAATAAAATAAAATATTTATTATTATATATCTTCCTTTCTCCTCCCCCTCCTTTTCATTCGTTCAGTGATAAAAAAAAGAAGAAAACTGCCTCGTTGATCCCGCCCCTGCCCTAATCGCCGCCGCCGGGAACGCTACCGCGCTCCCTTCGATCCCCTCCCTCTCGCTCCTCTCTTCCTCCCCTCGACGCTGGCGCGAGGCCAACTGGACCCCGCCCCCTCGAATCGAGCTCGAACAACGTCGATCCACGACGCTGAAGACCGCCGCGCCACCACAGACCCGCACAACGCCCTTGCTGACCCCGACTCCGCCCTGAAACCTCCCCTCCAACGAACTTACCTGCCCCCTTCTGAAAAGCAACGGTGAGCTTTAGTTTCTTTTATTTAGCTTATGATATTAGCACTGGTAAATCTGAAAATAAAGTTGTTTAAATCTGAAAATAAACTTGTTTTAAATCTGAAAATAAAGTTGTTTTAAATCTAAAAATATAGTTGTAAACTGAAAAGAATATAGTTTTTTTTAACTGAAATAAATAATGTTTTTGAAAATAAAAATATATGTTGTTTTTAAAAATAAAAACTGCTTTGTTTTTACAATAAAAATAGCATGATTATAGCGAGCGATAGAAAAAAATATGATTTTTACTTATGTAGAATATTAGAAATATGGTTTTTATATTTTTAGAATAATAAAAATATAATTTTTATTTAGGTAGAGTTATAAAAATATAATCTTTATTAGAAGAAGAACGATATAAGAATATAATTTTTATAACGAAGTGGAGATAAAAATTCGATTTTTATATGTTGAATAGCGAAGTAAAAATTCGATTTTTATATATTGAATAGCGAAGTAAAAATTCGATTTTTATATATTGAATAGCGAAGTAAAAATTCGATTTTTATATATTGAATAGCGAAGTAAAAATTCGATTTTTATATATTGAATAGCGAAGTAAAAATGTGATTTTTATATATGTAGTGGCTACGGACGACGAGATAGACAAAAGAAAAGCACGGTGAAGATTTCATATCCATGAAGAATTGCGTCATCCAGTTTAGCGAAAGGGTGAGAACTTCTCACCTTTAATTTATTTTTCTAGTTGAAATATATATACTAGGATGCAGGCGGTGTTTTGTAGCACCAGACACCCATCGTCCACAGACCATGGACGGCTTGTATGCTTGGTTGTTTAATTTTGATGTGTAGTTGATTGTGTGATGTGATGTGAAATGAAATAAAATATTTATATAGTTAAAAATATTTTATAGTTAAAAATAGAATTTTTAACGTGTATATAAAAGGAAATAAAAATAAACAAATCGGACAATTTGTTTATATACACACATTTGACTGATATTGATTGGGACGATAAATTTTACACATCGCCCAACTGCATAAATAAAATTTGTGTTTGATTATTTGAAAACCCCACACGGGTATTGGGGTGATATATGACATACACTAATCCCAATAGTTAGTTGTATGTCGATCGATTGATTGACAAACTTTTATAAGCGTTGAATAATTAGATTTGATGCTTATACAGTGTAGAATGCACTTTGGACGATGGTTGATTGTTCATCGTTGTTATTGTATACATGTGTTGTAGAAAATCCATATAATTAACATTATATGGTAATTGATTGGGCCTCATTCCATATTCGAAATAGGAATATTTGAAATAGAAATATTTGAAAATAGAAATATATGAAGCCGTGTTGATTAGATTGACGCCATTTTGACGTGAACGATATTTATATCGATTTTATTCATTTTAAAATGAATATCGAAAGTGTTTTCGAAATCTGATATTTTGAAAGGAATTGAAATTCGAATTAAATTGAATTGAAATGAAATTCGAATTAAACTGAATAGAATTGAAATTCGAATTAGATTGAAATCGTTTTGAATTGAATTTAAAACGTATTGAAATTGAACTGAAATGGATTTGAATTGAAATAGAACTGAAATGAATTTAAAACGAATTTATATTGGAATATTCAATTTTGATTTGAAATTGAATATGAAGATGAAACCGTTTTGAAAATGAATTTAAAGCGATTTATAAAGCACGTTTTGAATTGAAATCGACAAAGTATATATTATATTATATATATATATATATATATATATATATATATATATATATATATATAATATAATGGCCTGAATAGAACGCGCCGCGCCGCGGCAGTTCGCGAATTTCGACCATTGACTTCGAACGGATATTACCGGAGATCCGACCGTCGGATTCTCCTAAACCCGGAACCGTTGGGTTCGTATCGAAAAGAGCTTTCTAACGAATGTGAGAAATTAGAAATTTAACGGTTGGATTTGGAATTACGTCCAAATCAAATTTGAAAAAGGTCGCTATAAGTGCAGTTCGATGGCCGTTGATGGAAATCGACTGTACGGGCCTTGATAAAGTTATTAAAAATAATAATAATTTGTGTAAAATCATAAGCAATGATTTGGGAAGAATCGGGATGAAAAACTCCATATTTGAAAAGATAAAAATAGAATTTTATCAAAATGAACTAGTTTTGAACTAGGATTAAAATTCTATTTATTTTTAAATAAATAAATTGGATTTGAAAATGGTTTTGAAAATAACCAGAATTTCCAATAATTGAATTGGAATAGATTTGAATGGAAATTGTCTTCGGAATAATTTGATGTTAGATTTCGTGATGATACAGATATTGTTATGGGAATTTGAAAGATATATTTATATCGTTATTTTCAATACGATATTTGTTGGTCGTAGGACTTGATATTGAATATAAGCCGGTATATTTTCTATTCAGTGCCTTGTATTTAATTTCAAATGTGATTTGGGTTTGTCGTGAAGGGTGTCTTCATTAACACCTTTCTTAAGCCCAGTTGAGAAAAAGATTAAATCTTTTTATTTAGATTTAATGAAGTGTACCAATTAAATAATATTTAATTGGAATTGAATTGGTATTGATTTTTGGGTTTATCGTGAACAGTGTTTTAAATAACACTCGTTCTTTAACCCGATAATTAATAGAAAGTGATTTTGGGTTGTCGTGAACGATATCTTCAATAATACTGTTCTTAGACCCAAAGGAGTTAAGAAAATCAGAAACTAACTGGAGATTAGTTAAGTTGAATGGTTTATGGGGTATTGATTTGATGTTGGTTTCGGCCTTCGGGGTTAATACTTAGGGAATTGTTCACTTGCTAATTTACGGTTAGGGACTGATAGAAATGTGAGGTGATTTTGGGTTTATCGTGAACCGTGTTTTTAAATGACACTGATTCTTTAACCCAGTTAAAGATTAAAACTAAGTGGAGTCTTAATGAATCTTTAATTAGATTGAAAAGATCGAGAATGGAGTATCACCAGTTCTGCTCCAGGCGATAGTTAAATCTTTAACTAGATTTGAACGTGAAATGGTAATTGAACTTACCGATAACACCGTGGTGTTAGATATGAAGTATTACCATTTTTGCTTCATGGGATGAATAGGTTGGGATTGGGAAATAAAATAAATAATTACTTCGGTGTGGTTCGCTAATCCCGACTAGTTTGGAAAACCATAATTTGGTTTGAAATGATATCAAAGGAAGATTAAAGAATAAATTTTAAAGAATTTATCTTTGATAAAATTAATTGGAAACTTTCCCTAAGAACGTGAAATTTAGAAACTAACTGTAGGTTAGCTAAGAAGAATGGTTTCCTGGGTATTGATCTGATGTTGGTTTCGGCCTTCGGGGTTAATATTTGGGGAATTGTTCCCTTGCTAATTTACGGTTAGTGACTGATGAATTGGAATAAGGCGTATGTTGTATTTGGGTAACATTTGTTTACTATATACGCGGGTCGTTCGGAAAGGCCGGGTTTATACCCATTCTGAATAACCGATTCGACGATAAGTCGAAGATGATGATGGTGGTCGAAGACCGAAAGTCTTCACATCGTTTGGGTGATTACTAATGATCTTAATTGGGCTGTACACCCAAGATGAGGGAATCAGTTGGTGGTCGTCCAGACGTACTTGGAGATCGACGGATATGCAAGGAAAGTGCCTTCGGTTTCGTTCAGACCTAGAACGGACTTGTAAATGGATGGTGTGTCTGACACTGTATTCCTTTATATTGTATTCGTTGATCTCTGCTAGGAATGGCAATGGGGCGAGTTGGGGCGGGTTTCTCGTGCTCCAGACCCGACCTGGACTTTTTAAACGTCGCCCCAGACCCGCCCCGTAGACCCCGTGCGGGTCTGGGATTTCGCCCCGTACCCGAAACGCATACGGGTCAGGGTAGACCCGACCCGCCCCACGACTCGGTGATATTGTTCTCTAATGTACACAATTTAATATACTTATATTTTTTATCACTAGCTGATAAATTATATACATTTATAATGTGTTCACAATGATAAGAGAATATTATAAAATGAGTTGTAAGGCAATAGTTCAAAATGTATGTATTTGTTATTGTATGATTATCATTGATGCTGCTTTTTACTATGAAAAATTTATAGTTTGTTGATTGAAAGAATACAATATTTAAATTATAACCACGTATACCTAAGAAAATCAACAAGTAATCATCATAGTTATAAAGCGTTTGAATGATGTTTCAATTATGCGGGTCGGGTTGGGGCGGGCTAGCCGTGCCCCAGACCCGACCCTAGACCCGGACCTCCAAAAGCGGGTCGCGGGTCTACCCGCCCCGAAGACCCTATGGGGCCGGTCTAAACGGGTCAAAACAGGGGCGGGTCAAGCGGGTTTGGACCCTCGACCCACCCCATTGCCATCCCTAATCTCTGCTAAATATATATCTGTTTGGCGGCGGGGAATTTATTCTCTTGCTTAACGCCCTTCTCTGAGACATACGAGCTCAGAGGTTATATATTGGAAGAAATCAGTGGTACGATATGGATTGATAGTGTGGCATGCTGAGATGCAGTGATCCAAACTTTTGTTGAAAAGCAAAGTTTGGTGGATGATGATCAAAGCGCAGCTTTGATATAGCATGGCTTTGTGTATAGCGTTGATTCGCGAGCCTCACATCCCGGTATGGTGGTAAACTGATGGTTTGATCAGTATGTTTTTTAGTGGATGGGCACCTTAGTGGTGTCGTGGATTCGGTCGACCGAGATGAGCTTAGTGCTCTGGGATATATAGAGTAAGCGGTGTTTTCTCTCGCTGGGACGTAAGCCGCGGTGATACTCTGGTCCCAAAAGTGCGGATGTGCAGACGGTGTTTTCTCTTGTTGGGACGTAAGCCGTGGGGAATTGCATTACGCGATCGATCTTTCAAATCAGAAGCCACCATGATGGAAATTGTAAAGACCCGCAACCTCCCCGTAAAGGAAAGCGTCGGATAGTTCGAGAACAAACCACAGCAGAACGCATACAGAAGAACGTTTCATTGTATATTACAACAATGCATCAGATTACAAGAATATACAGAGTATAAATGAATATTACACAGAAATATCAGAGATTTAAATTACATTTAAATACATAGCAGCGGAAAATAATACAATACACAACTAGAATGAGATATACGGATACAAAGCTTTCCGGATATCGTTCCAGCTGTAACCCAGGATCCTGTGAATATAAATCTGCAAAACCGAAACTACTAGCTGCCCGTGTCAAAATAAGGGCACCCAGAGTTTAGGTTAAAACAATAAACTCCAGGTCAGTCATGTGACTGGTGTGAGAACTAAAACAGTTATTAATCTTTATTTTTAAATCATTAGGTAAATCAAGGGACCACGCCGTATAACACGGAACGGGTTTCCTCCCAAGAATACCAGTGCATAAAACAAACAGCGCAATGCTAAATAAAGAAAAATGAAGCTGTTATAAGACCCAGGTCCTATCACACAATGCAACGCAAGCCGGGGGATAGGGTTTTTACCTTATAACAGCCAAAGAATGCTTGATACGTTTAAAACAAATCATTTGATACTATTATAAGTGTATAGTTTATAAAACAACTTCAAATCATAAGTATCAATCATAGGCGGCATGAATGCCCCATACCACTATGTCGCCATATATAGGTTTACAAATAAAACCGCAAATGTCACGTATTTGGAAATTGGATTTCCATCTATGAACCGAGGCAAAAGATAGTCCTCAACCGATTCGAGACAATCTAGCCCATGTCTCAGGAACAGAACGCATCGTCCCTTGGAGCGACAGGGCCGGTCCACCGATGTGGATTAAGAATGCCTGAACAATACGTTTCCCCGCCCTTTGGGGCGTAAATGAGCCAACCAAATGACTCCATCGGTTCGAGAACGACCGATCAATCCGAGGCGCCTCGCAACAGCAACAACCACATAAGTCAAACTCGTCAGGGCGTGTAAAACCACTGACGCCACTTTTTATCTAGAAGGAAACGCATGCCCTCCCTGAGGTCCGTCTCCCGTTTTTGGTTCATACCTGGTGTGAAACACGCGAGGTAAACGTTACACAAAGCTACGCCACAAAGGCCGTGCTTTGATCATCACCACAAGACTTTGCTTTTCAACAGAAGCCTTGATCATTTGCATCTTAGCATGCCACACAGGCATACCATCCTATGCAACCGATATCAGTCACACAGAATGAAATCCGATGTCAGACACACAGTCCATTTACAAGTCCGTTCTGGGTCTGAACGAAACCGGAGGCACCTAGTACCCCGCATATCCTTCGATCTCCAAGTACGTCTGGACGATCACCAACTGTTTCCATCTTCTTGGGTGTACAGCCCAATCAAGATCATCAGCTATCACCCAAACGACGTGAAGACCTCCGGTCTTCGACCATCGTCTTCATCTTCGACTTATCGTCGTATCAGTTATTCAGAATGGGATAAACCCGGTCTTCCCGAATAACTCGCGTATATTTTATAAAAGTGTTACACAAACACAACATACGCCTCATTCCAATTCATTAGTCACTAACCGTAAATTAATCAAGAGAATAATTCCCCAAATATTAACCCCGAAGGCCGAAACCAACATCAGATCAATATCCAGAAAACCATTCTGCTTGGCTAACCGCCAGTTAGTTTCTAAATTTCACATTCAAATCTAATTAAAGATTTAACTATCGCCTGGAGCAAAACTGGTGATACTCCATTCTCGATCTTTTCAATCTAATTAAAGATTCATTAAAACTCCACTTAGTTTTAATCTGTGACTGGGTTAAAGAATCAGTGTCATTTAAAACACGGTTCACGATAAACCCAAAGTCACATCCCATTAATTATCGGGTTAAAGAACAAGTGTTATTTAAAACACTGTTCACGATAAACCCAAAAATCAATATCAATTCAATTCCAATTAAATATCATTTAATTGGTACACTTCATTAAATCTAAATAAAAAGATTTAATCTTTTCTCAACTGGGTTCAAGAACAGTGTTAGTGAAGACACCATTCACGACAAACCCAAATCACATTCGATATTCAATACAAGGCTCTGAATAGAAACTATATCGGCCTATATTCAATATCAAATTCTACGATTAACAAATGTCGTATTGGAAATAACGATATACATATATATCTTTCAAATTTCCATAACAACACCTGTAATATCACGAATTCCAACATCGAAATATTCCGAAGACAATTTCGATTCAAATCCACTCCAATGCAATCATTGGAAATTTTGGTTATTTTCAAAACCATTTCAAATTCAATTTATTTATTTAAAAATAAATAGAATTATAATTCTAGTTCAAAACTAGTTCATTTCGATAAAAATCTATTTTTATCTTTTCAAATATGGAGTTTTTCATCCCAAACTTTCACAAATCATTTCTTATGATTTTACACAAATTATTACTATTTTTAATAATTTTATCAAGGCCCGTACGGTCGATTTCCATTAACGGCCATCGAACTGCACTTACAGCGACCTTTTTCGAATTTGATTTGGACGTATCTCCAAATCCAACCGTTAGATTTCAAATTTCTAACATTCATTAGAAAGCTCTTTTCGATACGAACCCAACGGTTCCGGTTTTAGGAGAATCCGACGGTCGGATCTCCCGCAATGTCCGTTTGAAATAAATGGTCGAAATTCACGAACTGCCGCAGCGCGGCGCGTTCTATTCAGGCCATTTATTATATATATAATATATATAATATATATTTCGTCGATTTCTATTTAAAACGAATTATATAAATAGTTTTGAATTCGTTTCAAAAACATTTCTATTCAATTCGAATTTCAATTCAATTTGAATTCATTTCAATTCCATTTGAATTCGTTTTCAATTCAATTCATTTCGAAATCGTTTTCAATTCAATTCATTTCGAAATATTCGATTTCGAGATTACTTTTCAATATTCATTTTAAAATGAATAAAATCGATATAAATATCGTTTACGTCAAAATGACGTAAATCTAATCAACACGGCTTCATAAATTTATATTTTCAAATATTCTATTTCAAATATTTCCTATTGTCAAAATATTTGTTATTATCAAAATATTCTTTATTTTCACGATTGGAATGAGGCCCAATCAATTACCATATAAAATTAATTATATGGATTTTCATACAACACATGTATATAATAACATTGAAAATAATCAACCATCAACCAAAGTGCACTACACTGTATAAGCATCAAATATAGATATTCAACGCTCATAACAGCTTGTCAATCAATCGATCGACATATTTAATCAATCAGGATGAGTGAACTTCAAATTTCATCCTAACACCCGTGTGGGGTTTCAAACAATCAAACACATATTTTATTTGTGCAGTTAGGCGATGTGTAAAATTTATCGACCCAATCAACGTCATTCAAATAGGTGTACATAAACAAACCGTCTGGTTTGTAAATGAATATTTATTTTATTCACTTTCACTATATTTATATTCACGTAAAAAAATATATTTTTAACGATAAAACATTTTATTCTATCATATGAATTTCTATTATTCATTTACACAATAAAATGATATTTTTATTTTCTAACATATTTTAGAAAATTTCGGCAGCATAACGGCACGATACTAGAAACGGGACAAGGCCTAGCCTAATCCCCGGTCTAGTGAAGGCCCACGCCATTCACATATCAATCAAATTCACTTTCGTTATGCAAACCACAAAATTTGGAGTAAGGGTCTAACCTAGCCTTACTCCTTCGCCTTATAACGGCGCACGTCTAATCCTAACCAATTTATCGATTCGATTTTTCACACCACAAACCACATTCAAACCAATATCGCAATCAATCACCAAACAGTCAAACAAACAAGTCCATGGTCTGTGGACGATTGTGTCGGGTGCTACTAAACACCGTCTGCATCCTAGTATATATATAACTAGAAAAATTAAATTGAAAGGTGAGAAGTTCTCACATATAGCTATCCTAGCTCCACGGCTCTTCATTTGCAGAAACTTCGTCGTTCTCGCCTCCTTGTCACCTTCGCCCGTAGCCACTATATATATAAAAATCGAATTTTTATTTCGCTATTCAATATATAAAAATCGAGTTTTTATTTCAAAGTTCAATATATAAAAATCGAGTTTTTATTTCAAAGTTCCATATATAAAAATCGAATTTTTACTTCAAAGTTCCATATATAAAAATCGAATCTTTACTTTTGCTTTCAACATATAAAAACCTGATTTTTATCTCGACTTTCAATACATAAAAATATGATTTTTCTTTCTAAAGAAATCAGTTTTTAAACCTTTTAAAAATCTGTTTTATATCTTTTTTTTTTAAAAAAAACTGTTTTAAACCTTTTTAAAAAAAACTGTTTTAAACCTTTAAAAAAACTGTTTTAAACCAAAAAAAAAACTGTTTTAAACCTTTAAAAAAACTGTTTTAAATCTTTTTTTTTTTAAAAAAAAAAACTGTTTTAAACCTTTAAAAAAACTGGAAATTAGTTTTAACGAATTAAAATAAAAATAAAATAAAAACCTAAACTTACAGTGCTCGATAAAAAAAAAGGGGGGGAAGGGAGTCGAGATCCTCGCTGGAGGAGGGGGGGGGAAATCGGAGAAGGGGGAAGGGCGTCTGGGCGGCGCCAGGGGGGAGTGCGGTGGCGATTTGGTGGCGGTCTACGGGGTTAGGGCGCGGCAGCGTCTTTGGGCGATTTGGGATATAAGAGGAGAGAGAAGGGACCGCAGGGGAGGGCGGCGAGGTGGAGAGGAGGAGAGAAGCGGCGGTGGAAGGGGAAGCTGAGGAGGGAGTCGCGGCGAGCAGCGGTGGTGGTGGTTGGACGGTGGGGCGCGCCTCCGTCTCTTTTTTTTTTCTTTTTTTTTCTTTTTCTTCTGATTCAAAATGGATCGGGGGGGGGGCCAGAGGGAAGTTAAGGGAGGAAAGAGAAAATTTTATTTTCTTATTATTATTTTTTTTTTTTTTTTATTATTATTATTTTAATTTCAAAATGTTGACTTTTACATACGACCTCGAAACGAGGCCCACCGCCTGTCGTCCATAGCGTTCTACCCCCATTCCGAACACAATGGGATATGTATCGTACGCTGATTCGGCTGTTACAATCAGTTTCCGTTGAATTAACATTTAAATCACTATATTGAATTTTAAACGTACATTTCAAATTACCGGGGTCACATACGAACTTTAAAAATTCCAGAAAAATATTTTCTAGCTTCGTATTGACGATACGGTCCTAACAAAACTAGTTTCGTCGAATTCTGAGACCGTTTGAAAAATGGCCAATTTCCAGTCGATTAAAATCTACTGAAACTGGTCAAACGCGTTTTCCTTTGCCACGCTCACATATCGATTCGAAAAATTATGAAATTTGGAATCTAGCAATAACTTGACACTGCGGACCCAACAAAACTGGTTTCGTCGAAATCCGAGGTCATTTGCAAAATGTCCATTTTTAAGGGCCTGAATTCCATAGCGACTATTCAGAATTTTCAACTGGACATATCTTTTGATTCCCGATATGAAATCTTGATTTTTCGGATTCGTTGGAAAGATATTCACAATTAGATCCCATTATTTTTGGTTTCACTAAAATCCGGATTGTTTTGCACCCGGTACATTCAATTGAAGTTTGAAATCGAATTATCGAACTACCGCGCCATTTTCAATTCTATTTATAATTATATATAAATATTTATATTCTAACGACGACGCGTATAATATATACGTTCGAATTATATTCAAAATAAATTTCCGTCGATATTATTTAAAATAATTCATTTTAAATAATCAAAATTCGCTAAAATTGCCAAAATAAAAATTTTAAACTGGCCCAGATTTTCGGGTTGTTACAATCTCCCCCACTTAAAACTTTTCGTCCCCGAAAAGGAACAAAGTCGAAAGTTGTTTAACAATTCAACTCAACTTCCATTGTTTTTGATTACGGCTTAAGTTCTTCAACTTTTCAGTTTCTGAGAATTTTCAAAATTTCAAAAATTTGGCTAACACCCTAAATTTTTGAAAAATTTCGCCATAACCTCCCCTGCACCGGGAGCATCGGGGAATTTCAAATAGCTTCCCCGGTCCTTCAGATCTCAAAAAGAAAAAGAAAAAGCCAAACGGCTAGCCAATAGGCTCACAAAATCATCATCACCCAAACAAAACAGGAAATTATGTAGTAAACATGTACCTATTTGTCGGGCAAACAAATTTTATTCTCTGCTCTAGCCTCCTTGCTATGACCTGTTCAATGTAAGTATATGTATATGCAAGCAAATGCGACCAATTCTCAATATAGTTCAATATTTGGTTTAGTTAGGCATAAAGGTTCAAAATTAGCAAACAATTGAACAAACAACACAAACATCAATCAATTAGTGAATTAGAGTTTCAAATTCATAATTTTGATACATAGTCAAAAATCAGATTTTTGATGTCAAATCACAACAATAGGCCCTATCTAATTTTGGTTCTCACACCAGTCAATAGGAAATATATAGAAATCTCACTTTCGTTACTCGAAAGTAAACACTGGCGACAGTGCCCCATCACCAGAATTATCCCCGGGCAACTAGAGTATGATTCTATATCTATCCAATATATTGAAACTTCGAATACACATTTGCAAGACGCATATGCAAAATCTTTATATATCGGATTGTCCAAATCAATATAAATAAATGATCAAATACGAATAATTGATTTAAATTTTCAAAACGAAATTTGTTTTCATTTGAAAAATATACTCTTCACACTCGTTCTAGGATACTACTGATCCCATCTCTAACGAGTCATTCCATTGGATATTACTAATCCAATATCTGATGAATTCTTTCGTATGGTTCTAATGTGTCTTGTTCTCTGAGCTTTGTAAACCAAAGCTCTGATACCACGTGTAAAGACCCGCAACCTCCCCGTAAAGGAAAGCGTCGGATAGTTCGAGAACAAACCACAGCAGAACGCATACAGAAGAACGTTTCATTGTATATTACAACAATGCATCAGATTACAAGAATATACAGAGTATAAATGAATATTACACAGAAATATCAGAGATTTAAATTACATTTAAATACATAGCAGCGGAAAATAATACAATACACAACTAGAATGAGATATACGGATACAAAGCTTTCCGGATATCGTTCCAGCTGTAACCCAGGATCCTGTGAATATAAATCTGCAAAACCGAAACTACTAGCTGCCCGTGTCAAAATAAGGGCACCCAGAGTTTAGGTTAAAACAATAAACTCCAGGTCAGTCATGTGACTGGTGTGAGAACTAAAACAGTTATTAATCTTTATTTTTAAATCATTAGGTAAATCAAGGGACCACGCCGTATAACACGGAACGGGTTTCCTCCCAAGAATACCAGTGCATAAAACAAACAGCGCAATGCTAAATAAAGAAAAATGAAGCTGTTATAAGACCCAGGTCCTATCACACAATGCAACGCAAGCCGGGGGATAGGGTTTTTACCTTATAACAGCCAAAGAATGCTTGATACGTTTAAAACAAATCATTTGATACTATTATAAGTGTATAGTTTATAAAACAACTTCAAATCATAAGTATCAATCATAGGCGGCATGAATGCCCCATACCACTATGTCGCCATATATAGGTTTACAAATAAAACCGCAAATGTCACGTATTTGGAAATTGGATTTCCATCTATGAACCGAGGCAAAAGATAGTCCTCAACCGATTCGAGACAATCTAGCCCATGTCTCAGGAACAGAACGCATCGTCCCTTGGAGCGACAGGGCCGGTCCACCGATGTGGATTAAGAATGCCTGAACAATACGTTTCCCCGCCCTTTGGGGCGTAAATGAGCCAACCAAATGACTCCATCGGTTCGAGAACGACCGATCAATCCGAGGCGCCTCGCAACAGCAACAACCACATAAGTCAAACTCGTCAGGGCGTGTAAAACCACTGACGCCACTTTTTATCTAGAAGGAAACGCATGCCCTCCCTGAGGTCCGTCTCCCGTTTTTGGTTCATACCTGGTGTGAAACACGCGAGGTAAACGTTACACAAAGCTACGCCACAAAGGCCGTGCTTTGATCATCACCACAAGACTTTGCTTTTCAACAGAAGCCTTGATCATTTGCATCTTAGCATGCCACACAGGCATACCATCCTATGCAACCGATATCAGTCACACAGAATGAAATCCGATGTCAGACACACAGTCCATTTACAAGTCCGTTCTGGGTCTGAACGAAACCGGAGGCACCTAGTACCCCGCATATCCTTCGATCTCCAAGTACGTCTGGACGATCACCAACTGTTTCCATCTTCTTGGGTGTACAGCCCAATCAAGATCATCAGCTATCACCCAAACGACGTGAAGACCTCCGGTCTTCGACCATCGTCTTCATCTTCGACTTATCGTCGTATCAGTTATTCAGAATGGGATAAACCCGGTCTTCCCGAATAACTCGCGTATATTTTATAAAAGTGTTACACAAACACAACATACGCCTCATTCCAATTCATTAGTCACTAACCGTAAATTAATCAAGAGAATAATTCCCCAAATATTAACCCCGAAGGCCGAAACCAACATCAGATCAATATCCAGAAAACCATTCTGCTTGGCTAACCGCCAGTTAGTTTCTAAATTTCACATTCAAATCTAATTAAAGATTTAACTATCGCCTGGAGCAAAACTGGTGATACTCCATTCTCGATCTTTTCAATCTAATTAAAGATTCATTAAAACTCCACTTAGTTTTAATCTGTGACTGGGTTAAAGAATCAGTGTCATTTAAAACACGGTTCACGATAAACCCAAAGTCACATCCCATTAATTATCGGGTTAAAGAACAAGTGTTATTTAAAACACTGTTCACGATAAACCCAAAAATCAATATCAATTCAATTCCAATTAAATATCATTTAATTGGTACACTTCATTAAATCTAAATAAAAAGATTTAATCTTTTCTCAACTGGGTTCAAGAACAGTGTTAGTGAAGACACCATTCACGACAAACCCAAATCACATTCGATATTCAATACAAGGCTCTGAATAGAAACTATATCGGCCTATATTCAATATCAAATTCTACGATTAACAAATGTCGTATTGGAAATAACGATATACATATATATCTTTCAAATTTCCATAACAACACCTGTAATATCACGAATTCCAACATCGAAATATTCCGAAGACAATTTCGATTCAAATCCACTCCAATGCAATCATTGGAAATTTTGGTTATTTTCAAAACCATTTCAAATTCAATTTATTTATTTAAAAATAAATAGAATTATAATTCTAGTTCAAAACTAGTTCATTTCGATAAAAATCTATTTTTATCTTTTCAAATATGGAGTTTTTCATCCCAAACTTTCACAAATCATTTCTTATGATTTTACACAAATTATTACTATTTTTAATAATTTTATCAAGGCCCGTACGGTCGATTTCCATTAACGGCCATCGAACTGCACTTACAGCGACCTTTTTCGAATTTGATTTGGACGTATCTCCAAATCCAACCGTTAGATTTCAAATTTCTAACATTCATTAGAAAGCTCTTTTCGATACGAACCCAACGGTTCCGGTTTTAGGAGAATCCGACGGTCGGATCTCCCGCAATGTCCGTTTGAAATAAATGGTCGAAATTCACGAACTGCCGCAGCGCGGCGCGTTCTATTCAGGCCATTTATTATATATATAATATATATAATATATATTTCGTCGATTTCTATTTAAAACGAATTATATAAATAGTTTTGAATTCGTTTCAAAAACATTTCTATTCAATTCGAATTTCAATTCAATTTGAATTCATTTCAATTCCATTTGAATTCGTTTTCAATTCAATTCATTTCGAAATCGTTTTCAATTCAATTCATTTCGAAATATTCGATTTCGAGATTACTTTTCAATATTCATTTTAAAATGAATAAAATCGATATAAATATCGTTTACGTCAAAATGACGTAAATCTAATCAACACGGCTTCATAAATTTATATTTTCAAATATTCTATTTCAAATATTTCCTATTGTCAAAATATTTGTTATTATCAAAATATTCTTTATTTTCACGATTGGAATGAGGCCCAATCAATTACCATATAAAATTAATTATATGGATTTTCATACAACACATGTATATAATAACATTGAAAATAATCAACCATCAACCAAAGTGCACTACACTGTATAAGCATCAAATATAGATATTCAACGCTCATAACAGCTTGTCAATCAATCGATCGACATATTTAATCAATCAGGATGAGTGAACTTCAAATTTCATCCTAACACCCGTGTGGGGTTTCAAACAATCAAACACATATTTTATTTGTGCAGTTAGGCGATGTGTAAAATTTATCGACCCAATCAACGTCATTCAAATAGGTGTACATAAACAAACCGTCTGGTTTGTAAATGAATATTTATTTTATTCACTTTCACTATATTTATATTCACGTAAAAAAATATATTTTTAACGATAAAACATTTTATTCTATCATATGAATTTCTATTATTCATTTACACAATAAAATGATATTTTTATTTTCTAACATATTTTAGAAAATTTCGGCAGCATAACGGCACGATACTAGAAACGGGACAAGGCCTAGCCTAATCCCCGGTCTAGTGAAGGCCCACGCCATTCACATATCAATCAAATTCACTTTCGTTATGCAAACCACAAAATTTGGAGTAAGGGTCTAACCTAGCCTTACTCCTTCGCCTTATAACGGCGCACGTCTAATCCTAACCAATTTATCGATTCGATTTTTCACACCACAAACCACATTCAAACCAATATCGCAATCAATCACCAAACAGTCAAACAAACAAGTCCATGGTCTGTGGACGATTGTGTCGGGTGCTACTAAACACCGTCTGCATCCTAGTATATATATAACTAGAAAAATTAAATTGAAAGGTGAGAAGTTCTCACATATAGCTATCCTAGCTCCACGGCTCTTCATTTGCAGAAACTTCGTCGTTCTCGCCTCCTTGTCACCTTCGCCCGTAGCCACTATATATATAAAAATCGAATTTTTATTTCGCTATTCAATATATAAAAATCGAGTTTTTATTTCAAAGTTCAATATATAAAAATCGAGTTTTTATTTCAAAGTTCCATATATAAAAATCGAATTTTTACTTCAAAGTTCCATATATAAAAATCGAATCTTTACTTTTGCTTTCAACATATAAAAACCTGATTTTTATCTCGACTTTCAATACATAAAAATATGATTTTTCTTTCTAAAGAAATCAGTTTTTAAACCTTTTAAAAATCTGTTTTATATCTTTTTTTTTTAAAAAAAACTGTTTTAAACCTTTTTAAAAAAAACTGTTTTAAACCTTTAAAAAAACTGTTTTAAACCAAAAAAAAAACTGTTTTAAACCTTTAAAAAAACTGTTTTAAATCTTTTTTTTTTTAAAAAAAAAAACTGTTTTAAACCTTTAAAAAAACTGGAAATTAGTTTTAACGAATTAAAATAAAAATAAAATAAAAACCTAAACTTACAGTGCTCGATAAAAAAAAAGGGGGGGAAGGGAGTCGAGATCCTCGCTGGAGGAGGGGGGGGGAAATCGGAGAAGGGGGAAGGGCGTCTGGGCGGCGCCAGGGGGGAGTGCGGTGGCGATTTGGTGGCGGTCTACGGGGTTAGGGCGCGGCAGCGTCTTTGGGCGATTTGGGATATAAGAGGAGAGAGAAGGGACCGCAGGGGAGGGCGGCGAGGTGGAGAGGAGGAGAGAAGCGGCGGTGGAAGGGGAAGCTGAGGAGGGAGTCGCGGCGAGCAGCGGTGGTGGTGGTTGGACGGTGGGGCGCGCCTCCGTCTCTTTTTTTTTTCTTTTTTTTTCTTTTTCTTCTGATTCAAAATGGATCGGGGGGGGGCCAGAGGGAAGTTAAGGGAGGAAAGAGAAAATTTTATTTTCTTATTATTATTTTTTTTTTTTTTTTATTATTATTATTTTAATTTCAAAATGTTGACTTTTACATACGACCTCGAAACGAGGCCCACCGCCTGTCGTCCATAGCGTTCTACCCCCATTCCGAACACAATGGGATATGTATCGTACGCTGATTCGGCTGTTACAATCAGTTTCCGTTGAATTAACATTTAAATCACTATATTGAATTTTAAACGTACATTTCAAATTACCGGGGTCACATACGAACTTTAAAAATTCCAGAAAAATATTTTCTAGCTTCGTATTGACGATACGGTCCTAACAAAACTAGTTTCGTCGAATTCTGAGACCGTTTGAAAAATGGCCAATTTCCAGTCGATTAAAATCTACTGAAACTGGTCAAACGCGTTTTCCTTTGCCACGCTCACATATCGATTCGAAAAATTATGAAATTTGGAATCTAGCAATAACTTGACACTGCGGACCCAACAAAACTGGTTTCGTCGAAATCCGAGGTCATTTGCAAAATGTCCATTTTTAAGGGCCTGAATTCCATAGCGACTATTCAGAATTTTCAACTGGACATATCTTTTGATTCCCGATATGAAATCTTGATTTTTCGGATTCGTTGGAAAGATATTCACAATTAGATCCCATTATTTTTGGTTTCACTAAAATCCGGATTGTTTTGCACCCGGTACATTCAATTGAAGTTTGAAATCGAATTATCGAACTACCGCGCCATTTTCAATTCTATTTATAATTATATATAAATATTTATATTCTAACGACGACGCGTATAATATATACGTTCGAATTATATTCAAAATAAATTTCCGTCGATATTATTTAAAATAATTCATTTTAAATAATCAAAATTCGCTAAAATTGCCAAAATAAAAATTTTAAACTGGCCCAGATTTTCGGGTTGTTACAGAAATCCAATTTCCAATACGTGTATTTCGGTTTTATATATAGAGCCTAGTATGGCGACATAGTGGGATGGGGCGCTTATGCCGTCTATGATTGATACTTATGATTTGAAGATATTTTATACAATATGCACTTATAATAGTATCAAATGATTTGTTTTAAACGTATCGAGCATTCATGGCTATTATAAGGTAAAAACCCTATCCTCCGGCTTGCGTTGCATTGTGTGATGGGACCTAGGTCTTATAATAGCTTCATTTTTCTTTATTTAGCATTGCGCTGTTGTTTTATGCACTAGTATTCTTGGAAGGAAACCCGTTCCGTGTTATACAGCATGGTCCCTTGATTTACCTAACTTTAAAATAAAGATTTACAACTGTTTTAGTTCTCACACCAGTCCCATGACTGACCTGGAGTTTATTGTTTGAACCTAAACTCTGGGTGCCCTTATTTTGACACGGGCAGCTAGTAGTTTTGGTTTTGCAGATTTATATTCACAGGATCCTGGTTTACAGCTGGAATGATATCCGGAAAGCTTTGTATCCATATATCTCTTCTAGTTGTGTATTGTATTATTTTCCACTGCTATGTAATTTATTGTAATCTCTGATAATTTGTGATGTATATTATTTATTCATACTCTGTATATTCTTGTATTCTGATGGAATTGTTGTAATTAACAATGAAATGTTCTTCCGTCTGCGTTCTGATTTGTCTTGTCCTCATAGTAATTCGTTCTTTCTCATCTCTTCGGAGACCGAGGAAGTTCGGGTCGCTTCACGAGGCCTCGGTTTATTCTTATCGGTCGCCCTCGACTGATTTGTAGGTCCAATAGGATCGGGGAGCGTGTGTTCAAGCATAACTAATCGACTAAAGTATTTGTGGACCGGCCCTGCTGTATCCAAGGGTCGCCAGTGTCTGAATCCTGAGACATTGCTAGAGTGTCTCGAATCAGTCAGGAGCTCCTCACTAGCCTTGACTCATGATGGAAACCCAATTTCCAATACGCCCTTGCGGTTTTGATTGTATAACTAGTATGGCGACATAGTAGATGGTATCTATGCCGTCTAGGATTGATATTATATTTGAAATGTTTTAAATATATATACATATATACACACTAATAATATCGTATTTTGCGTATTTAGTATCTTTTGACCATTATAAGGTAAAACCCTATCCTCCGGTTTGCGTTACATTGTGTGATGGGACCTGGGTCTTTTAATGGTTTCATTTTTCTAAAAAGCATTGCGTTATTTGACGATTTACTTTATTTATGCACTAACAATCCAATGGAGTAAACCCATTCAGCGTTAGCGGCGTGGTCCTGTGATTAGCCTACTTATTAGATAATTTAAGTATAGAATTCTCACACCAGTCCCACGATTGACTTGTAGTTTGTTTCACTTTGCAAACTCGGGTGCCCTCTTTTCACACGGGCAGTCGAGTAGCTTTTTGCAGATATAGTTAAGCAGGATCCTGGATTGAAGCCTGAAGCTGGGTCCAGAATATTGATGGCCTTCCGTTGAGATTAGTTCCGCTGTAATGTATTTAATTTATTGTAAATGTATCTTCCGTTGTATTATTTATCGATGTACTCTGATATATTATGTACTATGATGTAACATTTATTATTGATGTTATAAAAGTCTGTGTTGTTGTTATGATGTTGTTGTATGCCCAAAGTTAACGTACGCGGGTTTTGAACGGTCTTGATCGATCTTGGGATCAATTGGGGTCGGGCGAAATCCGGGTCGTTACAGCTGGTATCAGAGACAGGTTAGCTCAAATCTTTGGGGTACAACTCATTAGAACTGAACAGAAGACTCATCAGAGGTTGGATTAGTAATATCCAATAAGAATACTCATTAGAGATAGGATCAGCAGTATCCTAGAATGAGAATACTCATTAGAGATGGGGTTAGTAATGCCCCAGAATGAGTCAGAGTGAAGAAGAATTTATAATTAACATACTTGTTATTATATATATGATTCGATTTTAGAAAATACGATTTTGAATATATAAAAGTTATATATTTTTTTGAAAATTTAATCAACTAATAGATTGATGATTGTGTTGTGTGTATATGAATTCAACTAATAAAATGATTAAACAATTAAAGAATTAGAATTAAATTAGTTAAATAAATAACTTTAGCTTCATTTCCTTTTCGAGGACGAAAAATTTTAAGTGGGGGAGATTGTAACAACCCGTAAATACTGAACCAATTTAAAATTTTCATTTTAGAAAATTTTAATGAATTTTGGGAATATAAAGTGATTTATTATTAATAAAAATGGCAAGAATTTATTTTAATTGAAATTAAAATGAATAAATTTAATTATAATATAAAGGGAATTAGAAATGGCGCAGTAGTTTGAAATGTCAAACTTGAACTTTGACTGACCGTACAGGATGCAAAATTTAACGGATTTTAGTGAAACCAAAAATATTAGAATCTATTTAAAAATATCTTTCTAACGAATCTGAAAAATTGAAATTACATAGTGGGAATCAAAATTTATGGCCAATTCAATTTTTAGAAAGGTCGTTGTAGAATTTATATATATGTATTATATATGGCTCGAAGGGCTACTTTTCACATATGAAGGAATTTCGACTCGAAACCACTTCCATTGAGTCCGGAATAACGTTTCCGCATTGAAAAAGTATAAACACTTATATATTTTGAGTTTCGGAAATTATTTGTTTAAAATGTATTTTTAATATTAAATATATTGGCCTTAAAAATAGTCAATTTTCAAACGACCTCCGTTTTTCGACGAAACCACTTTTGTTGGAACCGGAATGTCAAATTATAGCTAAGTTTCAATTTTCAGAATTTTTCGAATTAATATGTGAGCGTGGCAAAAGAAAATGTGTTTTGACTATTTTAGTTAAATTTAAACGCCTTGAAAATAGCCATTTTTCAAACAGTCTCAGAATTCGACGAAAATAATTTTGTTGGATTCGTATCGTCATAAGAAAGCTAAAAATATTTTTTTTTTAGAATTTTCTGAGGTCGTATGTGGCCCCGGCATATTTTTATTGTATGGTCAATATTTAATTAATTAATTAATTTTAATGGAATTTTTAATAAAAATCGTACAGATTTCGGAACTGGGCCACGGGACCTATCCCATTACGTTCAGAAGGTGTAAAAACCTTAAGAACGACAGTAAGCAGGCCCAGATCAGAGAAAGTCCGAAAATCCACCTTTTAAACACAATTTTCGAGATTTAATATTAAAATATTATTAAAAAAATAAAACCCTAACCCTAATTTCAATGGCCAGCCGCCGCCAGGTCTGTTCAAGGGCCAGAATTGTTCGAATTTCAAAACTTAATATCTTCCAATCCGTTCAACGAAATTCTACAAATTATATACCGAATCGAAGAGAATTTCAAGACCTTTTAATCCATACGGTTAAGATCGAGTTTTAGTTCATGGATTTCGTGAATTCTAGACCTGAAGTGGCTGCGTTTTTATGGTGGTTGGCGGGTCCTAGGGGGCGGGAGTTGGCCATTGTGGGGAAGCGCAGGTGCGGTGGTCGAAGGCGGTCAAGGTGGTGATGTCCGATCGGCACCTGGGTGACCATAGGGGGGTGCGACATGGGGGTGGAGGAAGGAAAATGGGTGCGGCCGAACGTTACAGCGTGAGGAGGAAGATGGTGTTTCTTTTATTATTATTTTATTAATTTAATATTTAAATTATCCAGTCTTTAAAAATCAATAACTCTCTCATACGAGGTCCGATTGACGAACCGTAAGTTGCGTTGGACTCGTCTTTCCGAGAGCTTCGCGATGGCGCAGACTAGAACTGATTCTGAGACAGTCAAATTTTTAGCAAAAATCTAGGTGAGAATTCTGAATTTATTATTTAATTAATTATAAATTATTTTTCTTGCGTGAAAAATAATTGTATAATGATGTGAATTCAAATCTGAAATGTTCTGTGATTGATGAATTGTTAATGATTGCTTGTGGTATGTTTGTTGGTCATATTGTGATAGATCCGCATTGAAAATTCATGTATTGTTGAATATTATTTGCGATTAGAAAAGTGAATCTAAATCTAGATTTAAATCATATTTATTCAGATCTAGTTATCCTAATTTATTTTAAAATATTAAAATATTATTTTTATTATTCTGAGATGAACAATAGAATCCGATCGACAAATAAAAACATATTTTTGTTTGTTGATTTTAAAATAGAAATTGAACGACGAAGAAAATATTGTTTTTATTTGTTTATATAAAAGCAGAATTTAAACAACAAATAAAACCTTATTTTTATTTGTTTAACTTACAATAGAATTTAAACAACAAATAAGCCTTATTGTTACCTGTTCATTTTAGAACATGATTTGAACGACAAATAAAATATTATTTTTATTTGTTTATCTAAAGTAGAATATGAACAACAAATAAAATATATTTTTATTTGTTTCCATTACAACAGAAGTTGGCAAACGAATAAAATCTTACTTTTATTTGTTTACATTAAGAACAGATTTGTGAATGACAGTAAAAAAATTCTTTTTACTGTCACCTTAAACATGTTTATAAAACAAAACTTTATTTACATTGTATTTATAAATTAAAAGTAATATTTGAGAAAAACACATAAGTGCTTATATTTTATTTGAGAAAAAGAAACCATTCTTTTATTTGTGTTTTTCGTCAGAAATAATAACATAGAAAAAGAACCATTCTTTATTTGTGTTTTCTGTAACACCCCACGTCCATTACTGTCACTCACAAAGGGAATGCATTAACTTCTATGGAGGTTTTGGGTGAATATAGAACAGTAAAATTACAACAAGACAGATATAAAATAGTACTTGGAAATTTAAAAACTTTATTTCAATTGCAGCAGAAGTCAAAACATGTTTGATTACATCATAACACCATAATCAAAGTCAAGTACAATATCTATCTTGATAAAACAAGTACATAATCCCATTACATAAATAGCCATTAAAAAGAAAGATAACAAGCTGGACTTTACTTCAGCAGTCCAAGCTTTCCAAGAGATAAGCAATCCAATCAGACTGCACTGGAACTTGGCCCAACCTGAGGACCTGAAGGGAGAAAAAGATGGAAAAGAGGGGGTCAGACATAAAGTCTGGCGAGTATGATAATTCTACAATACTATTATCAAAATAACTGGACTAAGGCATAAGCTGGAAAACAAGGAAATGTCTATGAAAGAGCAGATTAAGGACATAGACAATCGCTAAAGGAAACGTTATAGGCGCTCCTAAATACTAAAGGATAAACACTATACTGCACCACACCAGTCACCCTAAAGATTTATCCCACCTAGCTTCACTTAGAAACTTTCTTAATGGCTTTACGTACTCCAAGCTGACTACATAGGTGCCGCCTGCCCCTATCTCCACTAGGTGTACCCCACTTTCCATTTTTCGATCGGCTCCCTACTCGTAGATACCCGTGCTGGCCCCACAGTGGGGTGTATCATTCCCCTAAAGTGGCAACCTGATAACGGAGATGCACGGCTTATACCTACACGATGCAACAATGTCTTACCCTACCAGCCCGGGTCCACACACGCATATGAAACCCGTTGGACTTGTGTTGCCACCGCTCCCTGTTTTGGCCTCTTATAGTCAGACCCACTATGCGTGTCCCGTCCCCGACTTGGGTCGAGCCCACAAAGATACGTTTTGGGATACTGGTTGAAATGGGCCCCCATTATTTCCCACAAGCATTCCACCTAAGCTTGTCCCATTAGCCCATCCACTTAACCCACTTAGTCATGTTCATTTACATGTGTATTTGGTTAAGTCTAATCGTATTTCAAATGCCTCTAAAGGCAACCACTAGATTCCTCATGCCACCCAAGGCACCTACTTAACCCCCATGTCCCACCTTACATGATTATCTGGCTAAGTATTTCTTAATTCATTAAGGCCATAACCTCATAAAGACCTCTCACATTAGACTGGCATTTATGGCAGCTGGATTTGCCGGGCGGGTCCGGGCAGTCTTACACCATAAAAGAGTCTAACCTCGTGTCTTTACAACTGTTATGCTTTAGTTTGGGCCTAGGACCTCTCACATTGGGCCGACATTTGTGACTACTGGATTTGCCGGGCGGGTCCGGGCAGGTTTACGTCACAAACGGGTCCAACCTCGTGTCCTAAGCATTGATTATTATTAATAATCCACTTTCCCCAATTTTAATAATTCCCTACTTGAATTATTAATTAATTCCAAATTTAACAATGTCCATAATTGACTCAATTATGGACATCCATTTAAGGCACGCAAAATCATATCAGTTGCACCCCAATTTATTAATTTCCTAATATTACCCCTACCCCACGTTTGAACGTTTATTCGCAAAATGTTTGCTAGACCCGATTAGTCTAACTCATAGCATAAAAGAAAATATTCACAACAACAACATATATATGTGACTAAATAAATCATAACAAGGGGTAAAACTTGCATACATTACAACTTGCATAAGGTTATACATGTCATGGATCTAAGGGTGTCAACTTATTCATAATTCACATAATATGATTTTGATCAAATTTCATAAACTTGTATAGGACATGTGTGAATCAACAGCATTAACAATATGGTTTTATATGGGTACACCTAACTCAATAGGCAAATTCCCATAAATCAAAATTCATTTAATCATAGATTCATGTATATGGGTACACCTAACTTAATAGGCAAATTCCCATATTCAAGATCCAATTAATTTGTAGATTCATGTATATGGGTACACCTAACTCAATAGGCAAATTCCCATAATCAAGATCTATTAAAAAAACATAAACTTTAAACATGATCCAATTTGCATAAATACTAACATCATGATTTTTCAACTTGTATGATTCAACACAACTTAACATGACATCATTATCATATAACATAAGTATTTCAACATATGTGATAATATGAGATCTACAACATATATAAGATTTACAACATAGCATATCATAATTTGCAACATAGCATGATATTTACAACATAGCATAGCATGATTTACAACATGGCATAACATGATTTATAACATAGCATAGCATGATTAATCACATATGACATAGCATAGGATTATTTACAACATAATCACTACAACATAACAACATATATATGATAACATAATAGCATAACAAGAGATCCACAACATAATTTACAAATACATAACAATTCATATCACTTTCTTGTGATCCATTCATAACTTAATCAAATTACTTTATAATAATATTGTGAGATTCATCATACTCACAATTTTAAAGAAGAGAAGTAGAAAGAGAGAGAGCTTTTGATTTGATTTAAGTAGATTTAGTTTGTAGATTAGGCCTTCTTCTTCTTTAGTTTGTGACGGCTATGCTGAACTCCATGGCAACGGCATGTTGGTAGCTCTCCAATTTTTCAAGTGATTTAGGGTTAGAGTCTACCCACTTATTTATAGATGTTAGGATTCATTTAGGCCATTAGATTTAACCTAGAAATAACCGCAGCCATTCAGACAAGATGGGGTTTATCTTATTGACTCAGCAATGAGTCAGAAGTGACTCAGCAAACACTCAGCAAATTAATAAACTTCTATTCATGTTTACATTAACTGCCCATATATATATATAAATATATATATATATATACACACGCACCTATTCATGAATTCGAATTAATCCATAATTAACTTATGACCATTTCTACACATTAATTTTCCAATTAATGTCTTAATTCCATTTTTCGCCTTTTAAGGCAATTCACATATCTCAAATTTGTTATATGCCTTTTTAAGGCTATTTCGTGCAAATTCTCAATATTAATTCTTTTAATTTGTGAATATTAGTATTAACAGAAATACGGGGTGTTACATTCTCCCCTCCTTAAGGGATTTTGACCCCGAAATCTTCAAGTTTATATCCTATCATCAACCATCTACTCAATCAACAAACACTGGCATCCATTGTCCTTATAGACTTCTAATGCTTTCATGTTTAAATGCACAGTGTGTGTCTATGTCCGTATCTAATGCAAAATCAGGCGGTCCACTGATTCAGTTGACCTCCTTGATGCAATTCATGATAGTGCCATGCATCCATTATGTATGCAAAAGATCCTAATTGCTTGCAAACTACTTCTATATGCGTGCACATCCATTCAACCGAATGCAGCATCTATATGATGGTACAACCATTATACATCCATTATACTAAATACATTCATTTATGCAATATGCAATGTGTAGTGACTGAGCCGATCTAGTGCCTAAAGTGTGTGTGTATATGCATCCACGAGCAACCACTAGCAACCACTTGCATCCATTTTGCATCCATCATACATAACATGTCTCAAACACATGTTTCAACCATAGGATTATCCTAACTAAATGTCAAAGATACTAATGAGAGGACATACTAAAGATAAGATAAGATAAGCTAAGTGATAAAGGAGAAATTAAAAGACATACCCTCAAAAAGAAAAGGGTATAGCGAACGCATCTTCCCTTCTGTCTCCCAAGTAGCGTTGCTCTCATCATCTCCCCATTGCACTTTAACTAGTCTGACCTCTCGATTTCTCAACTTTTTGATCTCCGACCCAAGAATGCATGTAGAAGCTCGTCTAATTGTTGCATCACGCTCTATTTCCACCTCTTTAAGTAAGCTCGGCTCTACCACCTCCGCGGTCTTGTGCAAACACTTCCTCAAATGTGATACATGGAATACGTCGTGTACTCCACTAAGTTTCTCAGGCAACTCCACCCTATACGCCATCTTCCCAATCCTGTCTTTTATAGGAAACGGCCCTACAAACCTTGGCGCTAATTTCCCAACGGACCCAAAGCGAACAACATTCCGTAACGGAGACACTTTGATAAAAACCATGTCCCCAATGTCAAACTCAAGATCTGTCCTCCTCTTATCAGCATACGATTTCTGCCTATCTTGTGCTGCTTTCATCCTCCTTCGAATCAAATCAATCTTCTCCGAGGTTTCCCTAACCATATCGGGCCCAAGTAGGATTTTATCAGTAGATTCCCACCAACATGTAGGCGAACGGCAAGGCCTTCCATAAAGAGCTTCGAAAGGTGCCATGCCAATACTAGACTGAAAGCTATTATTATATGCGAATTCTACCAACGTAAGGTGCTCTTCCCATGTACCCCCAAAGTCTAGGATACAAAGCCTTAAAAGATCCTCTAGAATACGATTCACCCTCTCGGTCTGGCCGTCCGTCTGAGGATGATATGCGGTGCTCAAACATAGCTGAGTCCCTACCGCCTCTTGTAAACTCTTCCAAAATTCGCTAGTGAAGATGGGATCACGGTCGCTTACTATACTAGAAGGAATACCGTGCAAACGAACTATCTCTTTAATGTATACAGAAGCCAACCACGGAGCAGTCCTCTTACTTTTCACGGGAATAAAATGGGCGCTCTTAGTAAGTCTATCTACTATAACCCAAATCCCCGTATTACCCTTCCTTGATCTTGGTAATCCATCCACAAAATCCATTGAGACGCTTTCCCATTTCCATAGTGGAACTTCCAATGGGTGAAGCAACCCACCGGGTTTCTTTTGTTCCGCTTTTACTCGTTGGCACACCAAGCATCTAGCGACGTACTCGGCCACATCCTTTTTCATACCGGCCCAAAAGAAAACCCGCTTCATATCTTTGTACATCTTGTCTCCGCCGGGGTGAATGGTCATCTTTGAGCGATGAGCATCATCAAGAATGGCCTTCCTTAAGTCTTCGTCTTGGGGTACACAAAGTCTATTATCCCTTCGTAACCAACCCTTATCGTCTAGGGTATACCTACGAAGATGGCTAGACGACTCCCCTCCTTTGAGCTTTTCTACTATCTCAACCAACTGGGTGTCGTCTTGCTGTGCCTCACCAACTCGTCCTAGAAGTGTAGGTCTAACCTCCAAGGATGCTAACAAACCAGGTACTAGGTCAACGGAGGGTCTAAAGTCAAACATGGATATGAATTCTAAGCTTCGTCGTTCAACAAACAACGGACTCAAGGACAACCTTTTCCTACTTAAGGCGTCTGCTACCACGTTACCCTTGCCCGGGGTATATGCTATTTCAAAATCGTAGGAGGCTAGGAATTCCATCCGCCGTTGCTGCCTTAAATTCAAATCCTTCTGAGAGAATAAGTATTTTAATGATTTGTGGTCAGTGAACAGTTCGAATTTCTCACCAAGAAGATAGTGACGCCAAGACTTAAGCGCGAAAACAATTGCGGCTAACTCAAGGTCATGCGTAGGGTAATTCTTTTCATGAACCCTCAACTGCCTTCTACCATAGGCTATTACTCTTCACTCTTGCATGAGGACCGCGCCAAGTCCCGTCCCACAAGCATCATTATAGACGGTAAACGGTTTATTCCCGTCTGGCAGCACTAAGACTGGGGCTGAAGTTAAGGCTCTCTTTAAACGTTGGAACGCATCATCACAATCTTCGTCCCACGTAAAAACCAGGTTCTTCTTCGTTAACCGTGTTAATGGAGCTGATATTTTTGCGAAGTCTTTGATAAACTTCCTATAATAGCCAGCCAACCCTAAGAAACTTCTTACTTCGGTTACATTTTTAGGGACCTTCCAATCTTGGATGGCCACCACCTTTGCGGGATCCACTGCTATCCCTTCCTTGGAAACCACGTGCCCTAAGAACCGTACTTCTTTCCTCCAGAAGTGACACTTAGAAAATTTTGCCTTAAGGTTATGCGCTCGAAGGGTTTCCAACACTTCCCTAAGATGTAGGGCATGCTCTTCTTCATTCTTAGAAAAGACTAAGATGTCATCCACAAAGACTACCACGAATTTGTTAAGGTACTCCCTAAACACCCTACTCATCAAATCAACAAAATATGCGGGGGCGTTTGTCAAACCAAAGGGCATCACTAGCCATTCATAGAATCTGTCAGGAGTCCTAAAAGCAGTCTTATCTATACTATCCTCAGCCACTCTCAGTTGATGAAAGCCAGTGGCTAAGTCCAACTGTGAAAACACTGAGGCGCCAACTAACTGATCAAAGAGATCGTCAATCCTCGGTAGTGGGTGTCGGTTCTTTTTAGTAAGCTTGTTTAGTTCTCTATAGTCCACACAAAGTCTAAGGGACCCATCCGCCTTTGTAGCAAATACTACTAGAGCACCCCACTCTGATATACTACGTCTTATGAACCCCTTCTCAAGCAACTCCTTCACTTGCTTATTGAGTTCCCTCCTTTCACGAGGAGCCATGTGGCGCACTGGCAAAGATACGGGTTTAGCATTATCCACAAGATAAATTCAAAAGTCTATCTCCCGCTTTGGAGGTAAGCCCTTCACCTCCTCAAACACATCCAGATATTCCCGGACCACCTCTACCGTTCGTAGATTCTCTACAGACGCGTCAAGCGATTCAAGATAACTTAGCATAACGGAATTTATGGGACTACAAAAGATGTCGAGAGCATTACCAAGGCGAGTCACAAGCCTAACTACTCTCCTTTCACAAACAAGAATGGCCCCATTTCTAGATAACCAATCCATTCCTAAAATTAGCCCATAGCCCGTGAAGCCCAATACATAAGCATCACATCTAAATTCAACGCTAAGTATAGAGATTTTCAAATCCAAACATATCATGGTCAAATGAGCCGAACCCCCAATTGGATTTGAAACAACCAAGGGATCCTCTACTAAACTGGTGTTCAAGTGCAGTAATTCAACTAATGATGCAGAGATAAACGAATGAGATGCGCCAGAATCGAATAAGGTACGGACAGGATGATCAAACAGAAAAACTAAGCTTTCAACAGAAATTGTTCTACCTCTTTCTTGCAGCGGTGGGGCCGCAATAGCCTGAACTTGCCCCCTTGCCTGCCCTGGTGCCATAAGAGCCTGCACCTGTCCTCTCGAGGTAGACCCTGCCCTCTGCCCCTTCTTTGGGCAGTCCTTCACCAAATGTCCCGCATCTCCACAATGAAAACAACCAGTCTTCTTTTTCTTTCTACAATCTTTGCTGAGATGGCCAGGCGTCCCACAATTGAAGCATCTCTTCTTCCCTTAGCCATTATTGTTTTTACCACCCTTCTTATTTTGCTGTTGGGGTTTCTTCTGATCCCCTTTCTTTTCAACTGCCTTATCCTCATGCATAAGTGCCATTTCTACTAGCCTTTCAAAGGTGGCTCCCATAGGGATGTGGGTCATAGCCAACCCTTGCAACGGTTCATTCAAGCCTCTAACGAACCTCAAAGCTTTCTTCTCTGGCGTGTTCACCAACTCCAAGCCAAACCTTGCTAACTGATTAAATTTATTGACATACTCCTTCACTGATAAGCTCCCTTGCTTTAGTGTCAGGAATTTTTCCATATTTAAATTCTCCTCTGCCCTTGAAAGAAACTTTGCCTCAAACCTTCGTCTGAAATCCGCCCATGAATCAACTGGACGTTCCCCGTTAGTGACCTCCCACCAAAACGAGGCCTCTCCCTTCATTAACCAAGAAGCTAAACGGACTTTCCTCCCATCTTCCACTTCAAAGATATCCAACAATTCCTCAGTCTCCTTAAGCCAGTCTCTGGCCTCCACAAACGTCTCAGTCCCTTGAAAAGTTTTTCCTCCCATAGCCTTAAATTCCTTGCACGTCTTTGCAAAAGTGTCAACACGAGGAGGAGGAGGAGGAATGGGTGCAACTGGGGGTGAAGGAACATCTGCTGGGCCTGCAGTGGTGGCCCTAGTCTCCAAATATCTCCTAAACCACCCTGGAACCGTCACACCTTCTGGGAGATTAAGACCTTCAGCCATGCTGAAACGAAAAAGGAAAGATTCAAAATGGAGAATTCGAAAGATAAAGATAAGGATATGGCTATTTGGGATTATGTTTTTCATAAAAACTTTCTCTAAATAACATGTTTTTGAAAGCACTTCTTCCAAAAATACTTTAGAAAAATATTTTTCTAAAATTTTTATCTGTTCTGGTAACCTTATGCTCTGATACCACGTGTAACACCCCACGTCCATTAATGTCACTCACAAAGGGAATGCATTAACTTCTATGGAGGTTTTGGGTGAATATAGAACAGTAAAATTACAACAAGACAGACATAAAATAGTACTTGGAAATTTAAAAACTTTATTTCAATTGCAGCAGAAGTCAAAACATGTTTGATTACATCATAACACCATAATCAAAGTCAAGTACAATATCTATCTTGATAAAACAAGTACATAATCCCATTACATAAATAGCCATTAAAAAGAAAGATAACAAGCTGGACTTTACTTCAGCAGTCCAAGCTTTCCAAGAGATAAGCAATCCAATCAGACTCCACTGGAACTTGGCCCAACCTGAGGACCTGAAGGGAGAAAAAGATGGAAAAGAGGGGATCAGACATAAAGTCTGGCGAGTAGGATAATTCTACAATACTATTATCAAAATAACTGGACTAAGGCATAAGCTGGAAAACAAGGAAATGTCTATGAAAGAGCAGATTAAGGACATAGACAATCGCTAAAGGAAACGTTATAGGCGCTCCTAAATACTAAATGATAAACACTATACTGCACCACACCAGTCACCCTAAAGATTTATCCCACCTAGCTTCACTTAGAAACTTTCTTAATGGCTTTACGTACTCCTAGCTGACTACATAGGTGCGGCCTGCCCCTATCGCCACTAGGTGTACCCCACTTTCCATTTTTCGATTGGCTCCCTACTCGTAGATACCCGTGCTGGCCCCACAGTGGGGTGTATCATTCCCCTAAAGTGGCAACCTGATAACGGAGATGCACGGCTTATACCTACACGATGCAACAACGTCTTACCTACCAGCCCGGGTCCACACACGCATATGAAACCCGTTGGACTTGCGTTGCCACCGCTCCCTGTTTTGGCCTCTTATAGTCAGACCCAGTATGCGTGTCCCGTCCTCGACTTGGGTCGAGCCCACAAAGATACGTTTTGGGATACTGGTTGAAATGTGCCCCCATTATTTCCCACAAGCATTCCACCTAAGCTTGTCCCATTAGTCCATCCACTTAACCCACTTAGTCATGTTCATTTACATGTGTATTTGGTTAAGTCTAATCGTATTTCAAATGCCTCTAAAGGCAACCACTAGATTCCTCATGCCACCCAAGGCACCTACTTAACCCCCATGTCCCACCTTACATGATTATCTGGCTAAGTATTTCTTAATTCATTAAGGCCATAACCTCATAAAGACCTCTCACATTAGACTGGCATTTATGGCAGCTGGATTTGTCGGGCGGGTCCGGGCAGTCTTACACCATAAAAGAGTCTAACCTCGTGTCTTTACTACTGTTATGCTTTAGTTTGGGCCTAGGACCTCTCACATTGGGCCGACATTTGTGACTACTGGATTTGCCGGGCGGGTCCGGGCAGGTTTACGTCACAAACGGGTCCAACCTCGTGTCCTAAGCATTGATTATTATTAATAATCCACTTTCCCCAATTTTAATAATTCCCTACTTGAATTATTAATTAATTCCAAATTTAACAATGTCCATAATTGACTCAATTATGGACATCCATTTAAGGCATGCAAAATCATATCAATTGCACCCCAATTTATTAATTTCCTAATATTACCCCTACCCCACGTTTGAACGTTTATTCGCAAAATTAATGCTAGACCCGATTAGTCTAACTCATAGCATAAAAGAAAATATTCACAACAACAACATATATATGTGACTAAATAAATCATAACAAGGGGTAAAACTTGCATACATTACAACTTGCATAAGGTTATACATGTCATGGATCTAAGGGTGTCAACTTATTCATAATTCACATAATATGATTTTGACCAAATTTCATAAACTTGTATAGGACATGTGTGAATCAACATCATTAACAATATGGTTTTATATGGGTACACCTAACTCAATAGGCAAATTCCCAAAAATCAAAATTCATTTAATCATAGATTCATGTATATGGGTACACCTAACTTAATAGGCAAATTCCCATATTCAAGATCCAATTAATTTGTAGATTCATGTATATGGGTACACCTAACTCAATAGGCAAATTCCCATAATCAAGATCTATTAAAAAAAAACATAAACTTTAAACATGATCCAATTTGCATAAATACTAACATCATGATTTTTCAACTTGTATGATTCAACACAACTTAACATGACATCATTATCATATAACATAAGTATTTCAACATATGTGATAATATGAGATCTACAACATATATAAGATTTACAACATAGCATATCATAATTTGCAACATAGCATGATATTTACAACATAGCATAGCATGATTTACAACATGGCATAACATGATTTATAACATAGCATAGCATGATTAATCACATATGACATAGCATAGGATTATTTACAACATAATCACTACAACATAACAACATATATATGATAACATAATAGCATAACAAGAGATCCACAACATAATTTACAAATACATAACAATTCATATCACTTTCTTGTGATCCATTCATAACTTAA
This sequence comes from Allium sativum, assembly GCA_030737875.1. Lineage (NCBI taxonomy): Eukaryota > Viridiplantae > Streptophyta > Magnoliopsida > Asparagales > Amaryllidaceae > Allium > Allium sativum. The sequence continues at coordinate 940,133,674 of CM060924.1, forward strand.
TCAAATTACTTTATAATAATATTGTGAGATTCATCATACTCACAATTTTAAAGAAGAGAAATAGAAAGAGAGAGAGCTTTTGATTTGATTTAAGTAGATTTAGTTTGTAGATTAGGCCTTCTTCTTCTTTAGTTTGTGACGGCTATGCTGAACTCCATGGCAACGGCATGTCGGTAGCTCTCCAATTTTTCAAGTGATTTAGGGTTAGAGTCTACCCACTTATTTATAGATGTTAGGATTCATTTAGGCCATTAGATTTAACCTAGAAATAACCGCAGTCATTCAGACAAGATGGGGTTTATCTTACTGACTCAGCAATGAGTCAGAAGTGACTCAGCAAACACTCAGCAAATTAATAAACTTCTATTCATGTTTACATTAACTGCCCATATATATATAAATATATATATATATATATATATATATATATACACGCACCTATTCATGAATTCAAATTAATATAACTTATGACCATTTCTACACATTAATTTTCCAATTAATGTCTTAATTCCATTTTTCACCTTTTAAGGCAATTCACATATCTCAAATTTGTTATATGCCTTTTTAAGGCTATTTCGTGCAAATTCTCAATATTAATTCTTTTAATTTGTGAATATTAGTATTAACAGAAGGGGTGTTACATTTTCCAACATAAATATATACATAGAAATGAATTATTATTTTTATTTGTTTTTTTCAACACAAATATAACTTAGCGAATGAATTATCTTTTTATTTGTGTTTATCAACACAAATAAAGCTTAGAATATGAATTATCTATTTGTTTGCATTTTACAATGCAAATATTACATAGAAAATAAGATCACAAATGAATTATCTTTATATTTGTGTTCTTAACATAAACATAGAACATGAATCATCCTTTCATTTGTATTCTTAACACAAGCATAAACATAAGAAAAATAAATGTCTTTATATTTGTGTTCTTAACACAAATGCACATAGAATAATGAATGTCTTTTCAATTTTTGTCCATTAACACAAATATTAACATTGAAATTGAATTGCTTCTTTTATTTGTGTACTCAACACAAATATTAACATAGAAATTGAATTGTTTCTTTTTATTTGTGTTCTTAACACAAATATACACTTAGAAAATAAAGTTCATCTTTTTATTTGTATTTTTCAATACAAATATAACATAGAAATAAAGTTCATCTTTTTATTTGTATTTTTCAATACAAATATAACATAGAAATAAAATTCATCTTTTTATTTGTATTTTTCCATACAAATATAACATAAGAATTAAGTTCATCTTTTTATTTGTATTTTTCCATACAAATATGCCATAGAAATAAAGTTCATCTTTTTATATAAATGCCACAACACAAATATGTACTTAGAATATGTTGCACAAATAAAATCTACTTTTTTTATTTGTCATTTAAGAATTAGTATTTATTATACAAATAAAATTCACTTTTATTTGATATTAGAATACATAGAAAAATGTTTACATAAAATATTCTTTTATATGTTATTAGAATGTATAGAAAAGTATAAACAAATAAAAGGATTCTTTTATTTTTTATTAGAACGCATAGAAAAGTGTAAACAATGAAATACCCTTTTTTATGTTATTCTAGAATTGAAATTTTGAGTTCAATCTTTTATTTGCATTCACTAATGCAAACATACATTGAAAATAAAACTTACCCTTTTATTTGCATCCACCAATACAAATATATGTTGAAACCAAAAATTTATTCTTTTATTTACATTCACCAATGTAAAAATACATTGAAAATGAAATTAGTTCTTTTATTTGCACTCATTAAGGCAAATATATTTTGAAAGTAATAATTGTTCTTTTATCTGCACTCCCTAATGCAAATATATTTTGAAAATAGAGTTTGCCCTTTTATTTGAATTCACAAATGCAATATATTCTGAAAATAAAATTTGTTCTTTTATTTGCATTCTTCAGTGCAAATATACATTGGAAATAAAATTATTTCTTTTATTTGCATTCACAAATTCAAATATATATTGAAAATAAAATTTGCTCTTTTTACATTCACAAATGTAAATATACTTTGAAAATCAAGTTTGTTCTTTTATTTGCATTCCACAATGCAATATAACATCAAAAATAAAAGTTACATTTTTATTTGCAAACATAAAAATGAAATAAACATCTTTGTCAAACTTGATTTAGTTAAAATGAAATAAACATTTTTGCCAAACTTGATTAGTTAAATTAAAATAATTTCTTTTGTCAACTTATACTAGCTGAAATTAAATAATCACTTTTATCAATTTATACTAGTGGAAACAAAATATGCATTTTTGCCAATTTATGATTAGTTGAGATGAAAATAACATTTTGGTCAATTATATTAGTTGAGAAAAAATGTACATTTTGTCAACTTTAGATGGTTGAAAACAAAAAGGACATTTTTGTTAAATAAAAGAATTAAGAACAAATAGCATTTTTATAATTTATATGCAAATTTAATAATTGTTTTATTTGCATAACATGTAGAAGAAATTATAAGCAAATATTCACTTTTGTCAATTCACCCTAGTTAAGACCAATTATTTACTTATGTCAATTTACATTTGTTGAAACCAATTATTTGTTTGTCATGGCTATATATTGTGTATCACACTTCCATTCGCAAGTTACCCGACTTGTATATGTGATTGGGATGATTATTTTCACACATCGCCCAAGTGCACAACTTAGTTTATTATTTGTTTGATGGTTGAAATCCCACACGGGTGTTGGGATGAAAATTTACATACACTAATCCCAATATTTAGTTGTATGTTGATCGTTAGATCGACAAGCTGCGATGAGCGTTATGATTTAATTTTAACGCTTACACAGTGGAAATTACACTTTGGATGCAGATGGATGATTTGATGATTATATTGATGTGTGTGAAATCCATATAGTCCAAATTATATGGTAAATGGTTGAGTCGCATTTTGATTCAGGTGTTCTTTTAAAGAAGAATATTTTTACATTAGAAATCCTTTTTATATAAAGTATATATGTTTTCATAAAATATATTGTTAATCAAGTAAATTTGTAATATAAAAAACTTCCCATTTAGAATCTTTTATACAAAGAATATTTTTAATGATTAATTTAAAATATGTTTCTAAAAGATTATTAGGATTTGCAATTATATTTTGTGATATGAAATAAATTGAAATGTGAAGTGGATTTATCGTGGACGGTGTTTTAAACGACATTTGTCCTTTAATCCAATTTACATTGAAATTATTATTTAGAATTCATAAATCTAGTTTATATATTTGAAATAAACGATCTTGTAATAATGATTTTTGATATCAAATCAAAACTGGAGTTTTAATAAATCCTTTAAGGAAGATTTAAGATTTATTTTCAGAGTTTATCTTTGATGAAATTAATGAGAATCTTTTTAAACGAATATCTTATTAAAAGAATACCCGGAGTTGGAATGTGGCGTAATGTGTGTTTTTCCAATATTTACTTTTTAATCACAAAATACGCGAGTTATTCAAAAAGACCGGGTTTAACCCATTCTGAATAATCATCACGACGATCAAGAGTCGAAGATGAAGACGGTGATTGAAGACCGAAGGTTTTCACATCGTTGGGATGATGATGACTGGTATCTTGAATTGGGATTGGCCTTCCAAGGCAAGGTATTTGGTAATGATCATCCAAACGCATTTGGAGATCGACGGACACGTTGTTTCGCTCAGACCCAGAGCGGACTTGTAAATGGATTACGTGTCTGACATTGTATTCATTTCTACTGTATTTGTTGAACGCTACTGATTATATATTTCTGTTTGGTGGTGAAGAATTTATTCTTTACTTATCACCCTTCTCTAAGACGTATGAGCTTAGAGGTTATATATATATATTGGTAGATGATCAATAATATGGTAGGGTCTGACAATGTGGCATGCTAAGATGCAAATGATCAAGGCTTTGTTGAAAAGCAGGCCTTGTGGTTGATGATCAAAGCACAGTCTCTTTAGGCATAGCTTTGTGTATATCGTGACTTCGTGAGCCTCACACACCGGTTGAGTCTAAAACGGGAGATGGGAACGCAGGGAGTGCACACGTTCTTTCTAGCTAGAAGTGGTGCTGGGCTTTAACACGGCCCGACATTTGCTTATGTGGTTGATGGAATTTTTGCGAGGCCTCGGTTTATTCTTATCGGTTGCCCTCGGCTGATTTGTAGATCCAATAGGATCGGGGAGCGTGTGTTCAGGCATAACTAATCCACTAAAGTATTTGTGGACCGGCCCTGCTGTATCCAAGGGTTTGCCAGCGTCCGAATCCGGAGACATTGCTAGAGTATCTCGAATCGGTCAGGAGCTCCTCCCTAGCCTTGACACACGATGGAAACCCAATTTCCAATACGCCCTTGATGTTTTGATTGTATAACTAGTATGGCGATAGAGTAGATGGTATCTATGCCGTCTAGGATTGATATTATATTTGAAATTTTTTAAATATATATATACATATATACACACTAATAATATCGTATTTTGCGTATTTAGCATCTTTTGACCATTATACTGTAAAACCCTATCCTCCGGTTTGCGTTGCATTATGTGATGGGACCTGGGTCTTATAATGGTTTCATTTTTCTAAAAAGCATTGTGTTATTTGACGATTTACTTTATTTATGCACTGACAATCCAATGGAGTAAACCCGTTCAGCGTTAGCGGCGTGGTCTTGTGATTAGCCTACTTATTAGATAAGTTACGTATAGAATTCTCACACCAGTCCCACGACTGACCTGTAGTTTGTTTCACTTTGCAAACTCGGGTGCCCTCTTTTCACACGGGCAGTCGAGTAGCTTTTTGCAGATATAGTTAAGCAGGATCCTGGATTGAAGCCTGAAGCTGGGTCCAGAATATTGATGGCCTTCCGCTGAGATTAGTTCCGCTGCAATGTATTTAATTTATTGTAAATGTATTTTCCGCTGTATTATTTATCGATGTACTCTGATATATTATGTACTCTGATGTAACATTTATTATTGATGTTATAAAAGTCTGTGTTGTTGTATGCCCAAAGTTAACGTACGCGGGTTTTGAACGGTCTTGATCGATCTTGGGATCGATTGGGGTCGGGCGAAATCCGGGTCGTTACAACTCTCTTTTCACAATCGAGGATGGCACCATTACTGGATAACCAATCCATGCATAGAATCAACCCATAGCCTGTGAAGCCCAAAATATAGGCATTACATCTAATCCCAACACTTAGTATAGAAATTTCCAAATCCAAACAAATCATTGACAAATAGGCCAAGCCCTTAATTGGATTTGAAACAAATAAGGGATCCTCTACTAAATTGGTGTCTAAGTGTAGAGATTCAACTAAAGCAGTGGATATAAAAGAGTGCGATGCGCCAGAATCAATGATGTACGAACAGGATGATCAAAAAGATAAATTAAAATCTCAACAGAAATATTTTTACCTCGTTCTTGTGGAGGTGCCATGAGAGCATGAACCTGCCGTCCAGAAGTAGATCCAGTTCTCTACACTTGCCATTGCTTTCTTGGGCAGTCCTTAGCCATGTGTCATGTCTCGCGGTAGTGAAAACAACCACCCATCTTCCTCTTTTTCTTTCTGCAGTCCTTAATCAGATGTCCAGGAATGCGACAAAAATTACACTTCCTCTTGTCACGGGGTTTGTTTTTCTTCCTGCCCTTCTTTGAGTTTGTCTTCTTATTCTGCGATCCCTCCACTTTCTTATTTTGAGGTACTTCCACCTTTGCCTCTTTCTTGCCATCCTTTTCTTCCTCCTGTAGCAGTGCCATGTCTACTAGTCTCTCATAAGTTGCACCAATAGGTATATGGGACATAGCTAGGTTTTGTAGTGGTTCATTCAACCTTTTAACAAAATGGAGAGCCTTCTTATGGGGAGTGTTCACTAACTCCAGTCCGAATCTAGCCATCTGGTTGAATTGGTTGACGTATTCCTTGACGAACATACTTCCCTGTTTGAGAGCTAGGAATTTCTCCATCTGTAGGCTACGTTCAGCTTGTGAGAGGAATTTTATTTAAAACCTCATTCTAAAATCCTTCCAAGTTTCAATTGGTCTCTCAGCATTAGTAACTTCCCACCAACAAGAGGCTTCGTCTTTAAGCAACCATACAGCCAGCTGTATCTTTTGCCTACCGTCCACTTCGAAGATAACAAACAAATCCTTGGTTTCTTTGAACCAGTTTCTTGCTTCTACAAATGACTCAGTCCCATTGAAGTTCTTTCCACCCATGGCTCGAAAACTGCTACATATCTTTGAGAAAGCATTTGCACGAGGAGGAGGAGGAGGAACAGCTGCAACTAGGGGAGGAGTAACATCTGCTGGGCCTGCATCATTAGCCCTAGCCTATAGGTACCTTCTGAACCAGCCAGATACCGGTACGCCTTCTGGAAGGTTAAGATCCCAGACATGCTGAAACGGAAAAGAAAAGTTTCAAAACAAAGGATAGAAAAGATAGTGCATATGGCTTTGGGGGGATTATGCCTTTTAAAATAACACTTTTTCTTGAAAACGCATCTTTAAACTTCTTTCTAAAAATTATTTTTCCAAAAATTTTATTTGATCTGGCAACCATCAGCTCTGATACCAAGTGAAACACCCCACCTTCGGTAAGGTCACTCACAAGGGGAATGCCTTAACTTCAGTGGAGCATTATAGGTAAAAGATACAGATATTTTACAAGACAGACATATAAACAGCGGAAAAACTAAATTTATTTCATAAGTACGTGGTTCAGTTAAAACATTACAACAACTACCTCAAACCAACTTCCAAATTATTACAACAATGTCTCTGTCTTGAATTAAAACATAAAGAAGCATTAAAACAACAGTAAGGCAACATAAATCCCCAATAAGAGAGTATCCGAAGGCATAGCCCAAGGAAAGAGATTCCAAGCAACACTTCTACTATTTTTCAGCTGGAAATGATCTGAACTAAGCTAAAGTATTCCATCCCAGCGGACCTGGGGGGAGGGGATGTGGGGAGGGGGAAACGGAAGAAAAGAAGACGAAAGAAAATGGGAAAGACATGAGTTTGGTAAGTCCAGTGATTATTTAGCATGTAAACAAGAAAAAGGATTATGACATGAATAAAATGAATCTAGGACAACACCCTAGAAATAAGATAATAAGGCTGAATATACTATCGCACTCATTTCAACTTATCTGCAATCCCTTACAAGTGTTTCGCTAGCACCATGTGTTCAAGATAAGTGATCCCCTTTTTTTCAATCCCCTCCTACTCGTATAAGTTTACCACTTGTGCCATTCGGCCCCGCATGATTGTAGATACCAGTGCTGGTCCCACCATGAGGTGTACCAAATTCTATGGTGGCAACCCGACACAATTCAAGATGCACATAGTATAACTACTAATGCATAGTGCCTGCTTTTTCCACTCCAGAGTACGTGCATGCCCACACTCCGTCGGAACCTACACTAACGACTACCCGTCGTTGGTTTGACCGTTTATAATCAGCCCAGTAATTGTGCCCCACCCTGCCTAGTTTAGGGTACCATGATACATGTAATAACCCGGAAAATGTGAACCAATTTAAAATTTTTAAAATTGGTTATTGCCAAAGAATTTGAACAATTTAAATAGCATATTTCAATAAAATAATGAATTGGGAATAGTGAGGCAGTTTGAAAATTTGAAATACAAACTTTGTCTGATTGTACCGGGTGGAAAATATAACAGATTTTAGCGAAACCAAAAATATTTAAATCTGTTTATGAATACCTTTCTAACGAATCTGAAAGATCGAAGTTTCATAACAGGAATCAAAAGTTATGGCCAAATGAATTTTCAGAAAGTCGCTATATAGAATATATAGCCCTTGAAAATAGATATTTTGCGTACGACCTCGGAATTCGACGAAACCACTTTTGTTGGATCCGAGATGTCAAACTATTGCTAGGTTTCAAATTTCATAATTTTTGAAGCTAGTATGTGAGCGGGGCAAAAGAAAATGTGATTGGTCAATTCTGTTAAAATGGGTCGACCTGAAAATGGACATTTTGCATACGATCTCAGAATTCGACGAAACTAGTTTTGTTGGGACCGTATCGTCAAAACATAGCTAGATTTATTTTTCTAGAATTTTTCGATTCAGTTTGTGGCCCTGGCAAATTGAAATGTACGTTCAAATTGAATATAAAATGTTTTATATTTTAATTTGAAAAATAACTGACTGTAACAGTCGAATAGGCCAATGAAACATATCCCATTGTGTCCGGAATGGGGATATTTAGCTAGGGGCGACAGTCGTTGGGTTGAAATTGGTGCAATTTTGAGCAAAGGGATATTTTGGGAATTTAAAATTTAAATATAATAGAAAATATCTTCACTTTCTCTCTCATTAGAAAAGTCGGTCAAACCTCTCTGAATGAACGACGCAAAACCTTCGAAACTTCCAGGCCTCATCGCCGCCGCCACAGGCGATTTCGCCACCGCCTCCAGTTGGCTTTTCCGATCGCCTTCCTCCCCTCTTTCAATCAAACCAAGCCTCGTCTGAAACCATCGAGTATTGACGTCGAATTTCACCCAGGAAGTCTTCACCTTTGGAGCGCCGCCGATCATCACTGGAGCCGTCGAGTTCGCTGCCACCATAGGCGCTGGAAAGCCTGTTCGAAGCTCTTTGACGTCGCAGCATCCGATCGAGACGAAACAGCACGGATTGATCGAAAATTAAAAACCTAGTTTCGAAGGTTTGCAAAACATTCTGCTTTGAAATTTCTGAGTTGAAAATAACACTTTTAAGTGTTGCAAAACTTTGAAAAATCATATCTTTTTAGTGTGTTAACGATATTCGATGAAACAGAAAACATCGGGACCGCAGGGAGGCTCTCTGCCATCTAGCAGAAGCCGCGGATTTTTCTGATCTTCATACGATTTTTAGCACTTCAAAAAAAACCAATGTGAGGAATCTAAATTAAATTGTGTGAATGGAATCGTGTTGTATAAATTATATAAGCGAAGTGTAAATTATATATGCATTGTATACCTCATGTACATGTGTTGTATAAGTTATATTAGCGATGTATAAATTATACAAGCGTTGTATGAAACATATATGCTTTGAATTGTGATGAAATGCAAGTGAATTATAGAAATAATATTTATATATATATACTCCCCTCGTCCACAGACCATGGACGATATTTATTGCTTGTGATTGGCGTGATATTATATGGTATGACGAATGGTTAGAAATAATTGTTTGTGGTTGATATTGTAGTTGAAAAATACCTTTATGGTTAAAAAATACCCTCTTGTGGTTGAAACAAATTAGAATAGGATTGTGGAAATGAAAATAAAACATGCCGCCTGCGTGCGAACTAGATGCATGATCCCCATTGTCAAAAACCGCGAGGTTTTAAGGTAGAGCGAGGAGCCGTACTAGGGACGGTCCCGGTTTTAACTACCCTGTCGTTATGCTGCCGAAATTTTCTGAAATATTCATGTGTTAGAATAATTTTCATTTGTTGGAATTAATTACATATGTTGAAACCAATATTCATGTGTTGAATTGAAATTCATTCGTTGAATCAAAATTCATGTGTTGAATATTATTCGAATTTTAAATAAATAGATTTAACGATAAAAATCACATATATATATATATATATATATACAAACTATAGAGAATATTCATGTGTTGAATTGAAATTCATTCGTTGAATCGAAATTCATGTGTTGAATATTATTCGAATTTTAAACAAATAGATTTAACGATAAAAATCACATTTTTATATATATACAAGCTATAGAGAATATTCATGTGTTGAATTCAAATTCATTCGTTGAGTTGAAATTCATGTGTTGAATGTTATTCGAATTTTAAACAAATAGATTTAACGATAAAAATCACATTTTTATATATATACAAACTATAGGGAATATTCATGTGTTGAATTGAAATTCATTCGTTGAATCGAAATTCATGTGTTGAATATTATTCATATTTTAAAATGAATTGAATAGACAATAAAAACTACATTTTTATTGTGAACATGAAGTGTTAAAAACTTTCACGTGTTGAATAAATATTTTTATGTTAAAAATATTTCTTTTATCATGTATACGCTTTGATAAAAATACACATGTGTTGAAATAAATGTTAGTTCGCTAGAAATATTATTATTAGCTTTGTTCTGCATATATATACATGTGTCGAACAGGAAAAAATGGATTAGCTGTAGAGTAAAGAAATTATCTGCGTGCTCGACAAATAGGTAAGCCTTGATGAGTTGGCTGCGCAATTTTATTTTTATATCAACTCCTGTGAATGCAATTGGATGCGGAGTGTTGGTTATTCTGTGTGAAATAATAAACATCGCCATAGGATAGTAACAATTAATTTTGAACTACACTACATGGCATACTCCTTGACGATAGGCATACTTCATCATATTCCACAGAAGCATTTGGAGCTTATGTGACGAGGTGGAAGATTTACCATACGAGCGAGAGGCTTGTATGGCGATGATTATATACTACAGGTTGTTTTTGGCTTAACACTGTAGTATGGAGTGCACTTTTGGCTCATGGCGAGGCTGACTTCACCGAGATGACTTTGACATTTTCCACCATTATTGTATTTATATTATGATTCTGCCACGGGCGATGCAGACTGTTTTACTTCCAGTACTTATTATCGTATGTATATGTTCCGCCTTCGGCGATGTAGACTGATACCCTTATTATGTCTCACTGCATGTATATATATTCCGCCTCTGGCGATGGTGACAGATCATTTCCCTTTTATTTACTAAGTTATATCCTATGTTGTGCTATTCTGATGTTGTTACATGTTGTGATTCCGCTGTCATATCCATGTAAAATTATTCTATTTATTGTTTTCGCTATTATCTGTACTCTGCTATGATGATTGATGTGTTATATTCCAATGATTATCCTTAATACCATCACACGGATTTTGGGATCGTCACAATACATCTATGTGGGTTACTACTGAAATGGGTCCCCATTACTAGGGTTTCTTAATCAACATGTTAAAGTGGTTAAATGTTCTCAAATTAACCTAACCCCACTCATCAGTTTAGTTAACATGTGGTATTGGTTAAGTTTTGTCTTAATTAACTTAACCTTACCATTCCTGTCTTAGCTTTAGTTTATTCATTAAAGCACCAACCACTTACATTAGGTATGTATTATTGTGGTTGTTGGATGTGCCGGTCGGTTCCGGGTAGTCTTACACCACAGCTCAATCTAACCTCGGGTTCTTTTGGGCTTGATGCACTAACCTCTCACATTAGATATATATTGTTACGGTTGCTGGATGTGCCGGGAGGTTCCAGGCAGTCTGACACCGTAACTCAATCTAACCTCGGGTTAGGCATATTCGTCTTTTACTTAATTTACATATTTACCTTTCATATTTATTTGTAAATTATCCACAATTATCGCCATTCAAGTCAGGCCCCTTTTACCCTCTAAATCATATTCAAAAATTTTGGTCCATTTTTATGCCACTAATCATTCAAATATTTGTTGGCCAAATTATGCCAATAATATGAATTTTAAGGTTTTTCCCATCGTTACCTCCGTCATACGTTCACAAAATTCACATAGAATCTTAGGCTTGTAACTTAGCCTAACTTATATACAAAAAGGGAAAGAGAGGAGCAGGTACCATTCGTACAACATAAAATAATAAGGATCTAACTAAACATGTGTCATGTAAATGTGGCATAAAATAATGAACTTGTATTTTTGGATCCAATTAACATGAGTCTTAAGCATATGAAATTACCCAAATCCAACTAAGCATGAAAATGTAAACTTTTATCTTGGATCCAATAAACATTAATCTTAAGCATATAGAATTACACAAGTTCAACTAGGCATGTGAATGTGAACTTTTAATTTTGGATCCAATAAGCATGAATCTTAAACATATGGAATTACCCAAATCCAACTAGGCATGTAAATGTAAACTTTTAATTTTGGATCCAATAAGCATGAATCTTAAGCATATAGAATTACACAAGTTCAATTAGGCATATGAATGTGAACTTTTATTTTGGATCCAATAAGCATTAAACATATGGAATTACACAAATCCAACTAGGCATGTAAATGTAAAATTTTATCTTGGATCCAATTTTCAAAGATTTAAATGTAGATCTAAACATAATACATGTCTTAGCCTAACAACTTCCATGTAACATAACATGAAAAAGTCACCAAATTTACATAATACACGATTGGTTTAACATCAACATAATAACCACAACAGTTTCATAAGCATATATGATAGAATCGCTACAAGAATAGACATGAATCAGCATCATCATTATCTTACAACTTGGAATAACTCTAGTTTTCACTTTATTACAAATCATAACTTTTAATCGTTCACATCTAAATAATAACAGGACTTACAAACAAACGAAAGTCTTGTTTTCTGGGATCTGTTTTCTGAAACTGAAAAGTAATCCCTTTACGAAGAATATTAATTCTCTAAGTTAGTTTTGATTTGTAGCTCCTAACTTGTTTTGTAGTTGAAGAAGAAATGGTGGCTAGGCTAGAACAATCATGGACAACATGGTGGCTCCTTGGAATGAATTTATGTGATTTAGGGTTGAGGAATAGGGTTGCTTTTATAGAGGTTTAAATTTATGTGAGCCGTTAGATCATTTTAGGAGCAACCACAACCGTCCAGACTTGATAGAGTTATCCCGAATTACCACTTATGCCCTAGTGACTCAACAACAGGTCAGAAAAGACTCAGCAACAAGTCAGAATCGTCACTGTTTTGGATCTGGGCGAGGGGTGTAGGTCGACACCCAGGTCAACCCCCAAGTCGACCTGTATAGAGGAGGTCGACCCCCTGGTCGACCTGGCCTAGGGTGGGAAAAATTCCGCCTAGCCCGCTTCTTTGCTTTCGTTTGAATTTTTGAATTTTAATCTGAACTGTTTTTAATTTATTTAAATTTCCAAAACTTCTGAGGGCCATAACTTCCTCATACGGAGTCCGATTTACGAAAACAGGGACTCTATCCCAAGCAGAATTTCGAGACGAATGCAATGGCGTAACCCGTTTCCCTTAATTCTCACTTTAAAAATTAAGTATTCTTTAAATCGTTCTTTTGATAGTCACAGAAAATTCAGAATGTTACATTATGAGACTTTTAATATCACACTCGAAGCTGATGTAAATAATGCATTGATACTAATGTTAAAGCATGTTTCAACTTATTTATTAATGTAAGATATAATTTTACTATAAAATATAACTAATAAATATTAACTATAATTAATAAATATTAACTGTAATTACTAAAAAATATTAACTATAATTTACTCATAATATTAACTATAATTAGTAAATATTAACTATAATTACTAAAAAATATTAATTATAATTTACTAATTATAATATAATTAGTAAATATTAACTCTAATTAATAAATATTAACTATATTTAGTAAATATTAACTAAAATTACTAAAAAATATTAACTATTATTTACTAATTATAATATAATTAATAAATATCAACTATAATTACTAAAAAATATATCAACTGTGAAATATAATTAATAAATATTAACCATAATTTACTAATTATTAATCATTAACAATAATACATTAAACAAGTGATGTAGTAGACAACAATTGTTTTAATAAGAGATGTAATAGCCGAGATTTTTGGTATGGCCTAAGTTCAATTTTTTAAAAGTGTATTTAAGACATCAGTCGTTCAACAATCCAATGTCTAAGAAACCAACAACATCACTTTAAAAATTAATGATGTTAAAAAACGTTTTGACATTGGCTGAATTTACGATCGATGTTAAAACTGTGATGTCTATTCTACTTTTTCTTATAATGTTGTATTCCAATTGTTTTCAAACAAATATTAAAATGAGCATAAAATAGCAGTGGATTTGGACTATGATTATAAATTCAAAAAAAAAGATAAAATCAATTAATCGCAAATCCCAGAAACTATCAATCAAAAAATCATAATATATCATAAAATAGTAACACATTTCACAATTAAGAAAATGGATTGATAGGTTGGTTTTTACAAAACAAGGAGGATTTCTTATATTTAAAAATTTATTCTTTTCGTTTTATTTCTTTTTCTATTTAAAAGCACACTAGCCATGCATAACCACATCTTGCATTTTAAAACGAGTTGCAACCTAAATTATAAGTAATCTCTTAACCATGCATGACCATATCTTGCATTTTTGTGGCGACCCGAACTTCCCTATAAAGGAAAGAACGAATTGCTTTGAGAACAAGACAAATCAGAACACAAACAGAAGAACATTTCACTGCTTGTTACAATAATTCCATATGAATACAAGAATATACAGAGTATGAATAAATATTATACATCAGAAAAATATCAGAGATTAAAATACATAGCATATCAGCGGAAAAATAATACAATACACAACTGAAGGTGATATACGGATACAGAGCTTTCCGGATATCGTTCTAGCTATAAACCAGGATCTTGTGAATATAAATCTGCACAACCAAAACTACTTGCTGCCCATGTGGAAAATAGGAGCACCCAGAGTTCTGGTTAAAACAATAAACTCCAGGTCAGCCATGTGACTGGTGTGAGAACTAAAATAGTTATTTAAAACTTTACTTTAAAAGAGAGTAATTCAAGGGACCACGCCGTATAACACGGAACGGGTTTCCTCCCAAGGATATTAGTGCATAGAATAAACAACGCAATGTTTTTTGGAAAATGAAGCTATTATAAGATCCAGGTCCCACCACACAATGCAAAGCAAGCCGGAGGATAGGGTTTTCCCTTATAATAGCCAAACATGCTTGGTATGTTTAAAACAAATTATTTTGATACTATTATAGTGTAAAGTGTACAAAACAACTTCAAATCTAAATGTATCAATCATAGGCGGCATGGGTACCATATATCATGTCGCCAATACTAGGCTCTACAATCAAAACCGAAATATCACGTATTGGAAATTGGATTTCTGTCTATGAGTCGAGACCAGAGATGGCTCCTCACCGTTTCAAGACACTCTAGCAATTGTCTCAAGACAACACACTCTGGGTAACCCTTGGATCTTCAGGGCTGGTCCTCCGTTAAGATTGAGGATTGGTTATTCCTAAACACACGTTTCCCGGTCCTATCAGACCTATATCCGAGGCGCCTCGTAATCCAACAACCACCTTGGTAAAATAACAACGATGTCAGGGAGAGTAAAACGCTGACACCACCCATAGCTAGAAAGAAACGTCGTGCATTCCCTGCAGTCACGATCCTGTATTTGACTCATACCGAGGTGTGAGGCTCGCAAATTAACGCCATACACAAAGCTACGCTGTATCAAAGTCGTGCTTCGATCATCAACCACAAGACTCTGCTATTCAACAAAAGCCTTGATCACTGGATCTCAGCATGCCACACAGGCAATTCATGCCATGCGACTGATATCTACCGATATATAACCTCTGAGCTCGTACATCTCAGAGAAGGGCGTTAAGCAAGAGAATAAATTCTCTGTCGCCAACCAGATATATATTTAATAGAAATCAATCAGCATAGAATAAAATCCAATGTCAGACACACAATCCATTTATAAGTCCGCCATGGGTCTGAACGAAACGGAGGAACCTTATTCCTCCACCATATGTCCAATACAGGGGAGAGGTCCTCGCATATCCATCAATCTCCAAGTACGTTTGGACGATTACCACTTATTACCTCGGCTTGGGTGTACAGCCCAATCAAGACATCAGTAATCATCCAAATGATGTGAAGACCTCCGGTCTTCAACCACCGTCTTCATCGTCGACCTATCGTCGAATAAGTTATTTAGAATGGCATAAACCTGGCCTTTCCGAATAACTCGCGTATATAATAAACAAGTGCTATAAACCACAAAATACGCCTCATTCCAATTCTGAATATTCTTTTATTTGAATATTCGCATACTTTGGGAAAGGTTCCCATTAATTTTATCAAAGATAAGTTCTTTTAAATTTATTCTCTAATCTTTCTTTGGATTCTCAATTCAAACCATATTCTGTCTTTAACTGGGTTAAAGAACCAATGTCATTTAAAATAGGTTCACGATAAACCCAAAATCACATTCCATTCCATCAGCCTCTAACTGTAAATTAGCAAGTGAAAAATCCCCTAAGTATTAACCCCGAAGGCCGAAACCAAAATCTGATCAATACCTAAGAAACCATTCAACTTAACTAATCTCCAATTCGTTTTTGATTTTCTTAACTCCATTGTTAATCGAGTTAAAGAACCAGTGTTATTTAAAACACCGTTCATGATAAACCCAAAGACCAATTTCAGTCCAATTCCAATTAAATATATTAAATCGGAAAACTTTACTTTAAAAAATTCCTGCTGAATCCTAATAAAAAATTTATAAATTACAAATCTTATTTCACTGTAAATCGGGTTAAAAAACGAATATCGTTGAAAACACAGTTCATAACAAACGCAAAATCCAATCAGCCGCCAACCGTGAATTAGTAAGAGAACAATTCCCTAAGTATTAACCTCGAAGGCCGAAACCAACATCAGATCAATACTCAGGAAACCATTCAACTTAACTAACCTCCAGTCAGTTTCTAATTTTCTTAACTACATTCGGTTCAAGAATAGTATTATTAAAGATACCATTCACGATAAACCCAAAATCCAATTTGATATTAAATACAAGGCTCTGGATAGAAAATATATCGGCTTATATTCAATATCAAATTCTGAAATAAATAAATATCGTATTGGAATAACGATATATATATATATATATATATATATCTTCCAAATTCCTCCACAATATCCGTATAATCACGAAATCCAATATCGAAATATTCTGAAGATAATTTCAATTCAAATCCAATCTGATTCATATATTGGAAATCCTGGTTATTTTTAAAACCATTTCAAATCCAATTTATTTATTTTAAAAATATTGGATTTATTATTCTATTTCAAAACCAGTTCATTTCAATAAAAATATATTTTTATCCTTTCAAATATGGAATTTTTCATCCCTGTTCTTTCCAAATCATTTATTATAATTTTGCACAAATTATGGATATTTTTAATGATTTTATCAAGGCCCGTATAGTCGATTTCCATGAACAGTCATCGAACTGCACTTACAGTGATCTTTCCCAAATTTGATTTGGACATAATTCCAAATCCAACTGTTAGAATTCAAATATTTCATATTCATTCGAAATCTCTTTTCGATACGAACCCAACGGTTCTGGCTTTAGGAGAATCCGACGGTCGGATCTCTCGTAACGTCCATTCAAATTCAATGGTCGAAATTCGCGAAGGGCCGCAGCGCGGCGCGTTCTATTCGGGCTATTATATTATATATATAATATATATTTCGTCAATTTCCACTTAAAAAATATTTTATAAATCGTTTTAAATTCATTTTCAAAACAGTTTCAACTTCATATTCAATTCCAAATCAAAATTTAATTTTCCATTATAAATTCGTTTTAAATTCATTTCAAATTGATTTCAATTCAATTTCAATTTAATTCGATTTAAATTCATTTTGAATTCACTTTAAATCGATTTCAATTCAATTTCAATTTCAATTCATTTTAATTCACTTTAATTCGATTTCAATTCAATTTCAATTCATTCTAATTCACTTTAAATCGATTTCAATTCAATTTCAATTTCAATTCAATTTAAATTCATTTTAAATTCACTTTAAATCGATTCCAATTCAATTTCAATTTAATTCGAATTTCAAATTCATTTCAATTTAATTCGAATTTCAAATTCATTTCAGTTTAATTCGAATTTCAAATTCATTTCAATATATCCGATTTTGAAATCACTTTTCGATATTCATTATAAAATGAATAAAATCGACCAAATTTCCGTTCGTGTTAAAATGGCGTTTAACTACTTAACACGGCTTCACATTTCAATGTTTTCTAAATATTATTTTAAAATATTCGATAATTCTGAACTGGAATCAAAATCAGTCAATTACCATATAATTTGATTTATATGGATTTCATACACACATGTACCCAACAACAACGATAAACAATCAACCATCATCCAAAGTGCATTCTACCCTGTATAAGCATTAAATATAAATATTCAACGCTCATACAGCCTGTCAATCAATCAATCGACATACAACTAATTATAGGGACTAGTGTATGTCATATATCATCCCAATACCCATGTGGGGTTTCAATCAACAAATAATGAATTTTATTTGTGCAGTTGGGCGACATGTAAAATTTATCGTCCCAATCAATATCAGTCAAAGGTGTGTACATAATCAAATCATCCGATTTGTTTATAAATATTTATTTTATTCACATACACATTAAACATTCCATTTTTAACTATAAAATATTTTTAACTATAAAACATTTTATTCCATTCCACATCACAACTAATTAATTTTTACCACACAAACAAACAAGCATACAAGCCGTCCATGGTCTGTGGACGACGGGTGTCGGGTGCTGCTAAGCACCGTCTGCATCCTAGTATATATTTTAACAAGAAAATAAAATAGAAGCGAGAAGTTCACACCTTTGGGTTCCACTCTGCCGTGCTTTGATTGTCGATCTATGTAGTACACCTACAATAAAAATTATATTTTTAACCAATCAATAAGTATTTCTTTGTATGATTATTTTATAAATAACATACATAGGCTAAAAATTATATTTTTATCTTTCAAAAAATAATTTCATATTTTTATAACAACGCTACATAAATGAAAATCGTATTTTTATGCCGCTACTATATAGGTAAAAAATCAGATCTTTCTATCGCTAATGAATATATAAAAATCACCTTTTTACATTGCCATTCAAACGATAAAATCGTATTTTTACTTTGCTGCATATATGATAAAAACCACATTTTTATATCATCACTTCATATATAAAAATCGTATTTTTATCCTATCGCTACATATATAAAGATCAAATTTTTATTATCTATATATTATAAAAAACATATTTTTATCGCTTCATTCCAATAAATAAAAATCATATTTTTATATCTACTTCATATATTTTTACAATGCTTCTTTCTATAAAAAAATTATATTTTTATATTTCTACATCTTATATAAAGATCGAATTTTTTACTTCGCTAAAAATTATATTTTCACTTCATGAAAAATCAAATATTTTCTCTATTAATAATCATAACTTTATCGTTATAAAAATCTAATCTTTATCGTTATAAAAGTCTAATCTTTAACGTTATAAAAATCTAATTATCATTATAAAAATCTAATCTTTATCGTTATAAAAATCTAATCTTTTTACCATATAGAAATTATCATCTTTTATATAAAATCTATATGATCTTTGCTTATATAAAATCTACTTGTGACGATCCCAAAACTCTATGACACGGTGTTAAGGATAATCATTGGAATATAACATATTAATCATCATTAGCAGATCACAGATAACAGCATAAACAGAAAATAAAATAATTTACACACATATGACAGTGGAATCATATAGATATCATCACATCAGAGAAGCACAGTACAGGATACAACTTAGTGCATAATGATACATAGTCAGTCACCATCGCCTGAGGCGGAATGATACATAAAGAGTACTCAAAATAAATATCAGTCTACATCGCCAATGGCGGAATCATAATATAGATACAATAATGGCGGAGAAAATCCAAGTCAGCACGGTGTAGTCAAGCCTCGCCATGAGCCAAAAGTGCGTCAGAAACCTGTAACTAGGCTGCTCGTGTGAAAATGAGGGCACCCGAGTTTGCAAGGTGAAACAAACTACGAGTCAGTCATGGGACTAGTATGAGAAATCTACTTAACTTATTAACAACAATAATAAGGCAAATCAAAGGACCACGCCACTTTCGCGGAACGGGTTTACTCCAATGAGTGCTAGTGCATGAAATAAAGTAAACGATTAAATCATCGCAATGCTTTTTATAAAATGAAGCCATTATAAGACTCAGGTCCCATCACACAATGCAACGCAAGCCGGAGGATAGAGTTTTTACCTTATAATGGCCAAAAATGCTTCATACGAATAAAACAAAAGTGTTTGATATTATTACTAGTGCATATATGTTTCAAAAGCAAATTCAATCATAAATATCAATCCTAGGCGGCATAGCTACCATCTACTATGTCGCCATACTAGTAATACAATCACGTCCACATATTTCGTATTGGAAATTGGATTCCTTCATGAGTCGAGGCAAGGGGGAAGCTCCTCTCCGATTCGAGACACTCTAGCAAATGTCCCAGGACCCCACTATGATCCTTGGATCTTTAGGGCCGGTCATCTCTTACTTTTGAGGATTATTTATTCCTAAAAACACGTTTCCCGGTCCTTACTGACCTATATCGAGGCGCCTCGCATTCCAACAACCACACAGGTGAAAAGTATATATAATGTCAGGGCTGGTAGGTCACTGACACCACCTTAGCTAGAAAGAAACGTCATGCTCTCCCTGCAGTCACTCTCCCGTTTTTGACTCATACCGAGGTGGGAGGCTCGCAAATTCACGTTATACACAAAGCTACGTCACACAGACCATGCTTTGATCATCAACCACAAGACTATGCTTTGCAACAGAAGCTTTGATCATATGCCACTCAGGCGTGCCACACAGGCAATCCACTGCATGCGACTGATTTCTATCAATACATAACCTCTGAGCTCGTACGTCTCAGAGAAGGGCGTTAAGCAAGAGAATAAATTCTCCGTCGCCAAACAGATATATATTTAACAGAGATCAATCAGCACAGAACAAAATCCAATGTCAGACACACAGTCCATTTACAAGTCCCTTCTGGGTCTGAACGAAACCGGAGGCACTAATTCCTCACATATCCGTACAATCAACAGTATGTTTGGATGGCTACTACTTTAGTTCCTTCATGGTAGCTACTCCAATCACGAGCATCAGTAGCGCCCATCCATCCAATGTGAAGATCGTCGGTCTTCAACCATCTTCGACTCTTCGACTTCTCAACGTCGATCGATTATTTGAAATGAGATGAACTCGGCCTTTTCAAATAATCCACGTATATTTAGATTTTCAAATCAATTTGTCACATGGTTGGACTATTCAACATTCACATTTCAGTTCTTTAGTTATAATTTTCATGTTAAATACATTCAACCATCAAATATCAAGCAAACACAACAAAATGGGATTATTTTCACTCTATATCGTCTATAGTATTTTATAACGATATATCGCCATTTTTATTTATTTTAAAATGGCCATATTTAATTAAACGACGTTTCAGGTCGTGTCGATGCACTGGTGCTGCTTTTCACTAATTTTGTTTTACACATATCTGAAAATCTAACCATTGGATCTTCACAAATTTTATATCATTAGGAAGGTCATTTCAAAACGAATCCAACGGTTTCAGTTTTGGGAAAATCCGACGGTCGGATCTTCCACACTAGACATTTGAAATTACGATTTCAATTTACGAACTGCAGCGTCGTTATTCGATTTAATTTAATTATATTTATATATATATATATATAAATATAGTTCGTTTCTGGCGCTATTTTTCTTCAGATTTGAATTAAACATTCCAGACAATCCAACCATCGGATCTTCACAAAGTTGGTGCCGTTGGAAAGATATTTCCAAGGCGAACCCAACGGTTGCGGTTTCGGGAAAATCCAATGGTCGGATTTCCCGCACTAGTCGTTTGAAATCACGGTTTCAAAACACGAACTGCACGGCCACGTTTCGTTTTAATTTTATTTATATTTATATAAATATAGTTCATTCAAAAATTCCTATATCGTTTTCACTTCAATTATTTCACTAACGCCTTTAAATTTTGGAAAATTTCGCCGTAACCTCCTTTGTACGGGAGGGGCTGGGAAAATTCCCAAATAGCCACACGGGCGTCTCATGTCAAAAAGAAAAAGAAAAAGCCAAGCAGCTAGCCAACAGGCTCATAAAATCATCACCCAAACAAAACAGTAAATGTGTACCTATTTGTCGGGCACAAAATTTTATTCCTCTTCTCTAGCCCCTTTGCTATAACTTGTTCAATAAATATGCATGTACATATATACAGTTTTTATCACTTATCATTTTCCATTCAACTTCATATTTGATTTACTTTGGTTTAAAAACACCATTCATTCTAATGTTGCATGCATAGGTAAAAATCATATCATTAGCTAATTAATGTATATTTCAACTCATGCACATTTATTTGAACAAGTGACTATTTTTAACACTTCACATTTCAAAGATGATAATTTTGGCGAACTAAAATAGATTTCAACACATGACTATTTTATTTAGTTCCTATGCATGTTAAAAATAATATTTCTTCACAAATATTTATTTCAACGTCCGCGTATCTCTAGCATATAACATATATGATAAAAATGATATTTTTATCATGTAAAATATTCATTCGATAAATGGATGTTTTCAACACTTCATAGTTTCAATAAAAAATGTAATTTTTATTGTTCGATCTTTTTATTCAACACATGAACTTTTCCACTACACACGTTTCTTAACACATGAGCATTTCCACACATGGATATTTTACTTATGTTGTTCATATTAGAAAGATGGAATTTTTATTGTTGAAACTATTTATATATAAGGCAAATATTTTCCATACTTCATATATATTATAAAAAGGTGATTTTTATTGTTTAGACACTTCATTCATTCACAAATGAATTTAATTTTCACACATCACTTTTCAACACACGAACATTTCCACGCATGGATATAGTTTCAACACATGACTTTAATTTCAACGCATGAAGATAATTTCAACATATGAAAATAATTCTAACACACAAAGATTATTCAAAATTTCGGCAACATAACGGCAGGGTAGTTAAAACCGGCACCGTCCCTAGTACGGCTCCTCACTCTACCTTAAAACCTCGCGGTTTTTGACAATGGGGATTCATGCATCTAATTTGCACGCAGGCGGCATGTTTTATTTTTATTTCCACAAATATTTCCAATTCATTTCAATCACAAATGGGTATTTTTCAACCACAACCAATCAATATCAACCACAAACAATTATTCAACCATTCGCATTTTTCATCCAATATTTCACACCAATTCACAACAATAAATATCGTCCATGGTTTGTGGACGAGGGGCGTATATATATATATATATATATATATATATATATGTATATATATATATTTAATATAACTGCTATATTTCACTTGCATTTCAACACATATATCAATTATTCTATGCATGTAAAATTCATACTTCGCTTATATAGCTTACACTATGCATGTACATGAGGTATACAACACGTGTGTAGTTTATATTTCGCTAATATAATTTATACACGACATTTTTCCATTCAAATTCATTTAATTTAGATTTCTCACATTGGTTTGCGGAGTGCTAAAAATCGTAGATGACTCAGAAAAATCCGCGGCTTCTTCTATGAGGTAGAGAGCTTCCTTGCGGTCCCGATGTTTCCTGTTTCATCGAATTTCGTCAACACACCAAAAAGATATGATTTTTCAAAGTGCGGACATCAAAAAGGACTCACCTTTCTATTTGGTTCGAAACTAGGTTTGAGGTTTTCGCAAAATCCGTGGCACGTGGGGACGATCGGGGAGTTGGACGTGGAAGAGCTTTGAGAGGGGGTCCTGTCGGTGGTGGTTTGGTGGCGCTCGGTGGTCGGTGGCGTCGTCGGCGGCGATGGGAAGTTGCGGGCTTTCTGGCCTCGATTCAGGCGGAGGAGGCGTCGTGAGTGGGTCGGATCTGACGAGGGGACGGAGGCGCGTCGAGCGGCGGTGGTGGCGTTGGCCGGAAGCGGCTGTAGCGGCGGCGGGGGAGGAGAGAAGGGAGGGATGAGTTTCGCCCTTGGTTCGAGGTTTTTTTTTTTAAATAATGAATGGAATTTTCTGATTCGCCGGAATATATATATTTCAGAAAATTAGGGTTTTCACCAACGAACTCCTTTTCAAGCCCAACGACTATCGTCCCTAGCCAAATACCCCCATCCCGGACACAATGGGATATGTTTCATTGGCCAATTTGACTGTTACAGTCAGTTATTTTTCAAATTAAAGTATGAAACATTTAATTTTTAACTCTGAATGCACATTTCAATTTTCCAAGGCCACAAACTGATTCGAAAAATTCCAAAAAAATAAATCTAGCTATGTTTTGACGCTACGGTCCCAACAAAACTAGTTTCGTCGAATTCTGAGATCGTTTGAAAAATGGCCATTTTCTGGTCGATCCAATTTAACAAAAATTGACCAAACACGTTTTCTTTTGCCACGCTCACATACTAGCTACAAAAATTATGAAATTTGAAACCTAGCAATAGTTTGACATCCCGGACCCAACAAAAGTGGTTTCGTTGAATTCCGAGGTCGTTTGCAAAATATCAATTTTCTAGGGCTATATATTCTATATAGCGACCATTCTGAAAATTCATTCAGCCATAACTTTTGATTCACGTTATGAAACTTCGATTTTTTAGATTCATAAGAAAGGTATTGACTAACAGATTTAAATATTTTTGGTTTCGCTAAAATCCGTTATATTCTCCAACCTGCACAGTCAGTCAAAGTTTGAATTCAAATTTTCAAACTGGCCCACTATTTCTAATTCACTATTTTATTGAAATATTCTATTTCAATTGTTCAAATTTCTTTGAAATCACCAATTTAAAAATTTTAAATTGTCCCGTATTTTCCGGGATGTTACAATCTCCCCCACTTAAAACTTTTCGTCCTCGAAAAGGAAACAACAGTAAAGTAGGAAACAAAATGTAAATGCAAAGCATTGTAAAGGTACCTTGCACCGGAGTTAGTCAGAGATGTCCACTCTGCATTTGGGGTAAGCTTGCTTAATGCTTTCCTCAGTCTCCCAAGTTCAGTCTCTAGGATCACTGCTCCACTGCACTTTAACTAAATGAACCTTTTTGCTTCTTAGTTCTCTAGTTTCTTTGCCAACAATCTTTAATGGCTCTCTTCTGACTGCTAATTCTGGAGTTATATCTATATCCTGTTGCGCTGCTTCTACAACAAGATCCGGATCATGCACATGTCTTCTAAGTTGAGATATGTGAAATACATCATGCACTCCAGGCAACCAATCTGGCAATTGAACCCTATAAGCAAGAGTTCCAATTCGTTCGAGTATAGGAAAGGGACCAATAAATCTCGGTGCCAACTTCCCAGTTTTGCCAAATCTGATTACTCCTCTCATCGGAGAAACTTTCAAATAAACATGATCACCAACAGCAAATGTCAAATCTCTCCTTCTAGAATCTGCTTAACTTTTTTGTCGGCTTTGGGCGGTTCTCAAACGCTTTTTGATGAAGTCGACTTTATCAGATGCTTCTCTAATCATATCGGGTCCTAACACAAGTCTATTGCCAGGTTCTACCCAACATGCTGGAGATCTGCACGGTCTGCCATATAATGCTTCAAATGGCGACATTCCCAAACTCGCTTGATAGCTATTGTTATATGAGAATTCTGCCAAATGCAAGTGATCTTCCCATGACCCACCAAAATCAATTATACAAGCCCGCAATAAATCTTCTAGAATTCTATTCACCCGCTCAGTTTGGCCATCTGTTTGAGGGTGATAAGCGGTGCTCATATTCAGTTTCATTCCCAATTCTGTCTGGAAAGCCTCCCAGAATTTGCTAGCAAATATCGGGTCTCTATCACTGACTATGCTGATGGGAATTCCATGCAGCTTAACGATTTCTTTGAAATGTATCTGTGCTAGACTTTGAGCGGTTCTATTGGATCTGACAGGTATAAAATGGGCAGTCTTCGTGAAGCGATCTACGATTACCCAAATGCTGTCATTACCTTTCCTGGTTCGCGGCAAACCATCTGTGAAATCCATGGAAATCTGTTCCCATTTCCAACCTGGGACTTCCAACGGTTGCAACAATCCAGCTAGCTTCTGTTGGTCGCTCTTGACCAATTGACAAGTAGGGCATCTGCTAACATACAAAGAAATATCTCTTTTCATTGCCCTCCACCAGAAAGTGCGTTAGATATCGTGGTACATCTTACTCACACCAGGATAGATGCAAAATTTGGATTTATGGCATTCGTCTAACACTTCTCTTCGAAGGCCTGGAATATTTGGAATGCAAATCCTATTATTTAACCTGAGAACCCCCTTATTGTCAATACGAAAACTCGTGGTTTCACCTTCTTTGACCCTCTGACTGATTCTCTGAATGAATTCATCGTATTTTTGAAGGGCTAAAATCTTATCAATCAATCCAGGCGTAATTATAAGGTTGGCCATGATTGCGGTTTTCCTACTAAGCGCATCTGCTACAACGTTAGCCTTCCCCGGCGTATACAGGATATGAAGATCATACGCTGCAAGAAATTCTAGCCAATGCTGCTGTCTCAAATTCAGATCTTTCTGGGTGTATAAATACTTCAATGATTGATGATCTGTGTACAGTATAAATTTCTCGCCCAATAAATAATGCCTCCAGATTTTCAATGCAAAAACGATGGCTAGCAACTCAAGATCAGGAGTCACATAATTCTTCTCATGCGGTTTCAGTTGGTGGCTTGCATAAGCGACTACTTGGCCTCTTTGCATTAACACTGCACCAAGACCTCTAATAGAAGCATCTGTCCAAACCATTAAATCCTGATTCCCATCAATAATGGTTAACACTGGAGCAGTTGTCAGTTTCGATTTCAATTCCTGGAAAGCTTCTTCACAGTCGGAAGTCCACTTAAACTTCTCATGTTTCTTCGTGAGCTTCGTTAACGGACCGGATATCTTCGAAAAATCCTTGACGAACTTCCGATAATAACTAGCCAACCCCATAAAACTTCTAACCTCTATGGGAGTACTGGGTTGTTTCCAGTCTTGAATCGCTGTTATTTTGCTTGGGTCAACAGAAATTCCTTTCTCTGACACGACATGGCCAAGAAACTTGACTTCTTCTTGCCAGAAGACACATTTAGAGAATTTGGCTTTGAAGACGTTCTTCCTTAGAATCTCCAATACTCGTTCTAAGTGTTTTTCATGCTCGGGTTTTGATTTGGAGTAGATTAAAATATCATCGATGAATACGAGGACAAATTTATTCAGAACTCCCCTAAACACTCTATTCATTAGATCGACAAAGTATGCTGGAGCGTTGCATAGGCCAAACGGCATTACTAACCATTCATAAAATATGTCTGGACCTCTGAAAGATGTCAAAGGAACACACTCTTCTGCTATCCTCAATTGATGAAAACCTGTAGCTAGGTCCATTCGGGAAAATACTTTCGCCCCATTCAATTGGTCTAGCAAATCATCAATGCGGGGTAATGGAACTTGTTTTTGAGCATCTGTTTGTTGAGGTCTCGGTAATCAACGCATAATCGAAGAGTACCATCTGACTTTGGGACAAACACAACAACTGCACCCCAATTAGAAAAACTAGGTCTGATTAGACCCTTCCACAACAGTTGACGAGTTTGATTGCCTAATTCTTCTTTTTCCTTCGGCGTCATTCTGCGAATTGGATGTACCACCGGCCTGGCATTGGGAATTAGATCGATTCGGAATCTATTTCTCTTTGCGGAGGTAAGTTTTCAACTTCTTCAAACACATCCGCATAGTTTCTTACAATAGGAATCTTTTCTATGGAAGTGGGGATAAGTTCTAATGCCGACCAAAATTCTTCTCTATTTGGGTTCAAACCATGACAGGGTATAAATATATGTCCAAGCTTCGTTCGAATTTTAACGATTCTTTCCGCACACTTTACCTCAGCTTCGTATTTCGTTAACCAATCTAGCCCGAGAATGATATCGAATTCGGGAAAATCCATGATGATCAAATTGAAAGAAAATTTGTAGGAAGAATAAGAGATTGGCACTCTACAACATGAACTGAGAGTGATAGAACCAACTATCGGGTTATGAACTTCAACCGATTCTTTAAGCTTTCTCTGTTTTAACTTTAATTTGTGCATTGTGTTATTAGCAATAAAACTACGCGACGCACCTGTATCAAACAATACAGAAACAGGAATATTTTTAATGGTAAGGGTACCTCCCAAAACATCGGGTTTACCTGCTCCATCGGAAGCAGCTGGCAGGCTCGACCCGTCATATACGTGAGCTACTATGGCCTTCTTCAGCAAAGGACAGTCTTTGACTAGATGATCGGTCTTACGGCAATTAAAGCAGGAGCGAGGGTTCTGAGAACCCTGGCTTGAACCTTGTGAATTTGTCTTCTGCCTCTTCGGGGCTGTGCACACATTAGAGTAATGCCCCGCTTTGCCACAGTTAAAGCAATTTCCTCTTGGCGGCTTGCCAGTCTGAGGTTTTGAAGATGCTGCTTGGCTTGACTCAGCTTGATTCGCAGCAGGCTTGCGTTTGTTCCCGGCTTGGCTTCTAGCGCGATCCTGCTCCAGATGCCTATGATCAAGATCTTCGTAGTTGCATGTCATTTCCACCAGTTCATTGAATTCCAGCTTGACATGGGCCATGGCTCTGTCATGATATTATCGCCTTATTTTTGGACTTTGCAGTGGCGACGAGCTCCGGAGCATAGGGCGACAACAGTGTAAATTTATTCAGATAATCCTGCACGGAAAGATCCTCCTGCTGGAGGTTGGCGAAGTCATCGTGCATTCGTTCCAGAGCTTGTTCTGGGACATATTTCTCCTTGAAGAGTTCTTTGAATCCATCCCATGTTCTTCCAGCATCTCTATTCCCGGCGGTGAGAGATTCCCATCATAGTTCAGCTTGTTCTTGCATAAGCCAGGCGCCCATAATAGCTTTGTCTTGGTCTCCAAGCCTTAGGCCTTCAAGAATTTTCTCGCATGTTTTGAGCCATGCAAGAGCCTCTATTACTGTGCCAGTTCCCGAGAAGGTCTTGCCTCCTAAGTTTTTGTATCTCTTAGCTACACGGTCTAGCTCGAAGTATTGAGCGGCCGGGGGTTGTATCAAAGGTCCTTCTTGAACTGGGCTTCTCCCCTTCCTCGGCCGGCACGGCCTCCTCTAGCGGCGGCTGCTCTGGTAGCCATTTGTCAAATTCTGTATAAGCAAGGAAAGAGTCAGCTAACAGAAATGATAGTTTATTGCATGATTAAGCAGAAAATTTACGGAAAGATAACGATGGACTGATCAAATTGTTTTTGCTATTCTGCTCGGCTCATTCTAGGACTTTACTAGTCCTATCTCTAATGAGCGACTCGCCTTAGAATACTACTGATTCTATTTTGACAAAGTGTTTAATGTGTTAGACTCCAGAACTAAGGTTAACCAAAGCTCTGATACCAGCTGTGACGATCCCAAAACCCCGTAACACGGTGTTAAGGATAATCATTGGAATATAACACATTAATCATCATTAGCAGATCACAGATAATAGCATAAACAGAAAATAGAATAATTTACACACATATGACAGCGGAATCATATAGATATCATCACATCAGAGAAGCACAGTACAGGATACAACTTAGTGCATAATGATACATAGTCAGTCACCATCGCCTGAGGCGGAATGATACATAAAGAGTACTCAAAATAAATATCAGTCTACATCGCCAATGGCAGAATCATAATATAGATACAATAATGGCGGAGAAAATCCAAGTCAGCACGGTGTAGTCAAGCCTCGCCATGAGCCAAAAGTGCGTCAGAAACCTGTAACTAGGCTTCCCGTGTGAAAATGAGGGCACCCGAGTTTGCAAGGTGAAACAAACTACGAGTCAGTCATGGGACTGGTATGAGAAATCTACTTAACTTATTAACAACAATAATAAGGCAAATCAAAGGACCATGCCACTTTCGCGGAACGGGTTTACTCCAATGAGTGCTAGTGCATGAAATAAAGTAAACGATTAAATCATCGCAATGCTTTTTATAAAATGAAGCCATTATAAGACTCAGGTCCCATCACACAATGCAACGCAAGCCGGAGGATAGAGTTTTTACCTTATAATGGCCAAAAATGCTTCATACGAATAAAACAAAAGTGTTTGATATTATTACTAGTGCATATATGTTTCAAAAGCAAATTCAATCATAAATATCAATCCTAGGCGGCATAGCTACCATCTACTATGTCACCATACTAGTAATACAATCACGTCCGCATATTTCGTATTGGAAATTGGATTCCTTCATGAGTCGAGGCAAGGGGCAAGCTCCTCTCCGATTCGAGACACTCTAGCAAATGTCCCAGGACCCCACTATGATCCTTGGATCTTCAGGGCTGGTCCTCTCTTACTTTTGAGGATTAGTTATTCCTGAACACACGTTTCCCGGTCCTTACAGACCTATATCGAGGCGCCTCGCATTCCAACAACCACACAGGTGAAAAGTATATATAATGTCAGGGCTGGTAGGTCACTGATACCACCTTAGCTAGAAAGAAACGTCGTGCTCTCCCGGCAGTCACTCTCCCGTTTTTGACTCATACCGAGGTGTGAGGCTCGCGAATTCACGTTATACACAAAGCTACGTCACACAGACCATGCTTTGATCATCAACCACAAGACTTTGCTTTGCAACAGAAGCCTTGATCATATGCCACTCAGGCGTGCCACACAGGCAATCCACTGCATGCGACTGATTTCTATCAATACATAACCTCTGAGCTCGTACGTCTCAGAGAAGGTCGTTAAGCAAGAGAATAAATTCTCCGCTGCCAAACAAATATATATTTAACAGAGATCAATCAGCACAGAACAAAATCCAATATCAGACACACAGTCCATTTACAAGTCCGTTTTGGGTCTGAACGAAACCGGAGGCACTAATTCCTCGCATATCCGTACAATCAACAGTATGTTTGGACGGCTACTACTTCAGTTCCTTCATGGTAGCTACTCCAATCACGAGCATCAGTAGCGCCCATCCATCCAATGTGAAGATCGTCAGTCTTCAACCATCTTCGACTCTTCGACTTCTCAACGTCGATCGATTATTTGAAATGAGATGAACTCGGCCTTTTCAAATAATCCACGTATATTTAGATTTTCAAATCAATTTGTCACATGGTTGGACTATTCAACATTCACATTTCAGTTCTTTAGTTATAATTTTCATGTTAAATACATTCAACCATCACATATCAGGCAAACACAACAAAATGGGATTATTTTCACTCTATATCGTCTATAGTATTTTATAACGATATATCGCCATTTTTATTTATTTTAAAACGGCCATATTTAATTAAACGACGTTTCAGGTCGTGTCGATGCACTGGCGCTGCTTTTCACTAATTTTGTTTTACACATATCTGAAAGGATCTTCACAAATTTTATATCATTAGGAAGGTCATTTCAAAATGAATCCAACGGTTTCAGTTTTGGGAAAATCCGACGGTCGGATCTTCCACACTAGCCATTTGAAATTACGATTTCAATTTACGAACTGCAGCGTCGTTATTCGATTTAATTTAATTATATTTATATATATATAAATATAGTTCGTTTCTGGCGCTGTTTTTCTTCAGATTTGAATTAAACATTCCAGTCAATCCAACCGTCGGATCTTCACAAAGTTGGTGCCGTTGGAAAGATATTTCCAAGGCGAACCCAACGGTTGCGATTTCGGGAAAATCCAATTGTCGGATTTCCCGCACTAGTCGTTTGAAATCACGGTTTCAAAACACGAACTACACGGCCACGTTTCGTTTTAATTTTATTTATATTTATATATTTATATAAATATAGTTCATTCAAAAATTCCTATATCGTTTTCACTTCAATTATTTCACTAACGCCTTTAAATTTTTGAAAATTTCGCCATAACCTCCATTGTACGGGAGGGGCTGGGAAAATTCCCAAGTAGCCACACGGGCATTTCATGTCAAAAAGAAAAAGAAAAAGCCAAGAGGCTAGCCAACAGGCTCATAAAATCATCACCCAAACAAAACAGTAAATGTGTACCTATTTGTCGGGCACAAAATTTTATTCCTCTTCTCTAGCCCCTTTGTTATAACCTATTCAATAAATATGCATGTACATATATACAGTTTTTATCACTTATCATTTTCCATTCAACTTCATATTTGATTTACTTTGGTTTAAAAACACCATTCATTCTAATGTTGCGTGCATAGGCTAAAGTCATATCATTAGCTAATTAATGTATATTTCAACTCATGCACATTTATTTGAACAAGTGGCTATTTTTAACACTTCACATTTCAAAGATGATAATTTTGGCGAACTAAAATAGATTTCAACACATGACTATTTTATTTAGTTCCTATGCATGTTAAAAATAATATTTCTTCACAAATATTTATTTCAACGTTCGCATATCTCTAGCATATCACATATATGATAAAAATGATATTTTTATCATGTAAAATATTCATTCGATAAATGGATGTTTTCAACACTTCATAGTTTCAATAAAAATGTAATTTTTATTGTTCGATCTTTTTATTCAACACATGAACTTTTCCACTACACACGTTTCTCAACACATGAGCATTTCCACACATGGATATTTTACTTATGTTGTTCATATTAGAAAGATGGAATTTTTATTGTTGAAACTATTTATATATAAGGCGAATATTTTTCATACTTCATATATATTATAAAAAGGTGATTTTTATTGTTTAGACACTTCATTCATTCACAAATGAATTTAATTTTCACACATCACTTTTCAACACACGAACATTTCCACACAAGGATATAGTTTCAACACATGACTTTAATTTCAACGCATGAAGATAATTTCAACATATGAAAATAATTCTAACACACAAAGATTATTCAAAATTTCGGCAGCATAACGGCAGGGTAGTTAAAATCGGCACCGTCCCTAGTACGGCTCCTCGCTCTACCTTAAAACCTCGCGGTTTTTGACAATGGGGATTCATGCATCTAATTCGCACGCAGGCAGCATGTTTTATTTTTATTTCCACAAATATTTCCAATTCATTTCAATCACCAATGGGTATTTTTCAACCACAAACAATTATTCAACCATTCGCATTTTTCATCCAATATTTCACACCAATTCACAACAATAAATATCGTCCATGGTTTGTGGACGAGGGGCGTATATATATTTATATAATTGCTATATTTCACTTGCATTTCAACACATATATCAATTATTCTATGCATGTAAAATTCATACTTCGCTTATATAGCTTACACTACGCATGTACATGAGGTATACAACACGTGTGTAATTTATATTTCGCTAATATAATTTATACATGACATTTTTCCATTCAAATTCATTTAATTTAGATTTCTCACATTGGTTTGCGGAGTGCTAAAAATCGTAGATGACTCAGAAAAATCCGCGGCTTCTTCTATGAGGTAGAGAGCTTCCTTGTGGTCCCGATGTTTCCTGTTTCATTGAATTTCATCAACACACCAAAAGAAATGATTTTTCAAAGTGCGGACATCAAAAAGGACTCACCTTTCTATTTGGTTCGAAACTAGGTTTGAGGTTTTCGCGAAATCCGTGGCACGTGGGGACGATCGTGGAGTTGGACGTGGAAGAGCTTCGAGAGGGGGTCCTGTCGGGGGTGGTTTGGTGGCGCTCGGTGGTCGGTGGCGTCGTCGGCGGTGATGGGAAGTGGCGGGCTTTCTGGCCTCGATTCAGGCGGAGGAGGTGTCGTGGGAGGTCGTGGGTGGGTCAGATCTGACGAGGGGACAGAGGCGCGTCGAGCGGCAGTGGTGGCGTTGGCTGGAAGCGGCTGTAGCGGCGGTGGCGGAGGAGAGAAGGGAGGGACGCGTTTCGCCGTTGGTTCGAGGGTTTTTAGTTTTTTTTTTAAATAATGAATGGAATTTTCTGATTTGCCGGAATATATATATTTCAGAAAATTAGGGTTTTCACCAACGAACTCCTTTTCAAGCCCAACGACTGTCGTCCATAGCCAAATACCCCCATTCCGGACACAATGGGATATGTTTCGTTGGCCAATTCGACTGTTACAGTTAGTTATTTTTCAAATTAAAGTATTAAACATTTAATTTTTAACTCTGAACGCACATTTCAATTTGCCAGGGCCACAAACTGATTCAAAAAATAAATCTAGCTATGTTTTGATGCTACGGTCCCAACAAAACTAGTTTCGTCGAATTCTGAGATCGTTTGAAAAATGGCCATTTTCTGGTCGATCCAATTTAACAAAAATTGACCAAACACATTTTCTTTTGCCACGCTCACATACTAGCTTCAAAAATTATGAAATTTGAAACCTAGCAATAGTTTGACATCCCGGACCCAACAAAAGTGGTTTCGTCGAATTCCGAGGTCATTTGCAAAATATCAATTTTCCAGGGCTATATATTCTATATAGCGACCATTTTGAAAATTCATTCGGCCATAACTTTTGATTCCCATTATGAAACTTCGATTTTTCAGATTCGTTAGAAAGGTATTGACTAACAGATTTAAATATTTTTGGTTTCGCTAAAATCCGTTATATTCTCCACCCTACACGGTCAGTCAAAGTTTGAATTCAAATTTTCAAACTGACTCACTATTTCTAGTTCACTATTTTATTGAAATATTCTATTTCAATTGTTCAAATTTCTTTGAAATCACCAATTTAAAATTTTTAAATTGGCCCGTATTTTCCGGGATGTTACACTACTTTTCTATATAAATCCTAAACTTTTTCTATTTATAATTCTCAACTTTATAGAATTAAAAATCTCAGCTTTATAGAATGGTTATTCATAAAAGGATCAACTTTTCTTTATATAAATAAATAAAGTTGAAGATAAAAACTCACTTTTTATTCGATCTTTACAGAGGAGGGGGATGCTGCATCATCGTCAGAGGAGGGGGGTGTTGCATGGCCTTGGATGTCGGTAGTCCAGCGGGCAGCGTGCCTGACGTGGCGGCATCGGGCTTGAAGCAGGGGGTGACGCTCGAATTTCGGGAAGGGGGATTTGAAGAGAGGGAGACGCGCGAGAGAGGAGGAGGGGACCTCACGCTGGCGGCAGCGCGCTGGAGGGCGCGATGGTGCACTAATGGGAGGAGTGACGATGGCTCCTCCTCCCTCTTTTTTTTTCAATTTTTGTTTCGATTTGGAAAAGTAAAGGGGTCTATTTGACTAAGCAAGGAGAGAGAGAAAAGGGAGGTTATATTTTATTATTTTTAATTTCAAAAAGTAACTTTTTATTTCAACCTCCAAACGAGACCCACTGCCTATCGTCCATAGCTAATCACCCTCATTCCGAACACAATAGGATATGTATCGTAAGCCGGTTCGATCGTTTCGATCAGTTTCCATCAAAATCAAAATGTAAATCTATATATTGAATTTGAACGCACATTTCAATTTACTGGGGCTACATACGGATTCTAACAATTCCCAAAAAATATTTTCTAGCTTCGTATTGACGATACGGTTCTAAAAAAAATAATTTCGTCAAATTTGGAGACCATTTGAAAAATGGCCATTTTCTGGTCGATCCAAATTGACTAAAACTATCAATGACTTGACAACCTGGATCCAAAAAAATTGGTGAACATGTACGGGAGCAATGACTTGACAACCTGGATCCAAAAAAATTGGTTTCGTCGAAAACGGAGGTCGTTTGCAAAATTTCCATTTTTAAGGGCTAAAATTCCATATCGACTATTCTGAATTTTCAACTGGGCATAAATTTTTATCCCTGCTATGAAATTTTGATTTTTCGCATTCATTGGAAAGATATTTTCAAATAGATTTTAATTTTTTTGGTTTTGCCAAAATCCGGTTTATTTTGAATCCTGTACATTCATTTTAAATTTGAAATCAAATTTTCAAACTACCGCGCCATTTTCAATTCCTTTTTATAATTGAAATAAATATTCTATACTCGAACATCGATTCAAATAAACATATACGTTCGATTTATATTAAAAATAAATTTCTCATCGTTATTATTTAAAATAATTCATTTTAAATATTCAAAATTCACTAAAATTGCCAAAATAAAATTTTTAAATTGGCTCGGATTTTCCGGGTTGTTACAATCTCCCCCACTTAAAACTTTTCGTCCTAAAAAAGGAACGAAGCTGAAAGTTGTTTTACCAATCAACTCAACTTTCATTATTTTCATTATGGCTTAAGTTCTTCAACTTTTCAGTTTCTAAGAACTTTTCAAATTTTTCAAAAATTTGGCTGACACCCTAAATTTTCAAAAAAAAATCGCCATAACCTCCCCTGTACGGGAGCACTGGGAAAATCCCGAAATTTCCATATAGGCCTTTCCAATCCAAAAAGAAAAAGAAAAAGCAAAGAGGGTAGCCAATCGGCTCATAAAATCATCCAAAACCCAAGAACTTAGTGAACATGTACCAATTTGTTGGGAAAACAATTTCATTCTTCTACTCTAGCCTCTTTGCAATGACCTGTTCAATGGATACTCATGTATATGCATGCAATTTCAAACAATTTTCAATACAGTTCAATATTTGACACAATTTGGTCATATATATTGTTCTTTCACCTAATGGTTTTAAAGGAATTATCATACAACACAACCATCAATCAATTAGTTGATTAGCTTTTCAAATTCATAACTTTGATATATATACAGAAAATCATGTTTTTGATGCCAATTCACAACAATATCCCTATCTATTTTTTGGTTCTTACACCCGTCAATTGGAAATATATAGACATCCCACTTTCGAAACTCGAGAATGATTGCTTATGATGTCGCGACAACACCAGAAATATGCCCGGGCAACTAGAGTGTGATTCTATATCTATCCAGTATAATAAAATTTCGAATACAAGTTTGCAAGGCGTATCTGCAAAATCTTTATATACTTGATCGTCCAAATTCAATACAAATAAATATTTAAATACGTATGAAATGGTTTTAAATTTTCAAAACAATATTTGTTTTCATTTTTATTAAAAATATACTCTTCACACTCGTTCTAGGATACTACTGATCCCATCTCTGACGAGTCATTCTTATTGGATATTATTAATCCAATATCTGATGAATTCTTTCGTATGGTTCTAATATGTCTTGTTCTCGAGCTCTGTAAACAAAAGCTCTGGTACCAAAATGTGGCGACGCGAACTTCCCCGTAAAGGAATGAATGAATTGCTTTGAGAATAAGACGAATCAGAACACAAACAGAAGAACATTTCATTGCCTATTACAACAATTCCATCAGAATAAAAGAATATACAGAGTATGAATAAATATTATACATTAGAAAAATATCAGAGATTACAATACATAGCATAGTAGCGGAAAAATAATACAATACACAACTGAAGGTGATATACAGATACAGAGCTTTTCGGATATCGTTCCAGCTGTAAATCAGGATCCTGTGAATATAAATCTGCAAAACCAAAACTACTAGCTGCCCGTGTGGAAAATAGGAGCACCCAGAGTTTAGGTTAAAAAATAAACTCCAGGTTAGTCATGTGACTGGCGTGAGAACCAAAACAGTTATTTAAAACTTTACTTTAAAGAGAGTAATTCAAGGGACCACGACGTATAACACGAAATGGGTTTCCTCCCAAGAATACTAGTGCATAGAATAAACAATGCAATGCTTTTTGGAAAATGAAGCTATTATAAGACCCAGGCCCCATCACACAATGCAACACAAGCCGGAGGATAGGGTTTTCCCTTATAATAGCCAAACATGCTTGGAACATTTAAAACAAATTATTTTGATACTATTATAGTGCAAATTGTACAAAACAACTTCAAATATAAATGTATCAATCATAGATGGCATGGGTACCATATATCATTTCTCTAATACTAGGCTCTATAATCAAAACTGAAATATCACGTATTGGAAATTGGATTTCTGTCTATGAGTCGAGACCAGGGATGGCTCCTCATTGCTTCGAGACACTCTAGCAAATGCCTCAGGACTACACACTCTGGGTAACCCTTGGATCTTCAAGGCCGGTCCTCCGTTACATTTGAGGATTGGTTATTCCTGAACACACGTTTCCCGGTCCTATCGGACCTATATCCGAGGCGCCTCGCAATCCAACAGCCACATAGGTAAAACAATAACGATGTCAGGGCGAGTAAAAAGCTGACACCACCCATAGCTAGAAAGAAACATCGTGCACTCCCTGCAATCACGATCCCCTTTTTGACTCATACCAAGGTGTGAGGCTCGTGAATTAACACCATACACAAAGCTACGCTATATCAAAGCCGTGCTTTGATCATCAACCACAAGACTCTGCTTTTCAACAAAAGCCTTGATCACTGCATCTCAGCATGCCACACATGCAATTCATGCCATGCGACTGATATCTACCGATATATAACCTCTGAGCTCGTACATCTCAGAGAAGGGCGTTAAGCAAGAGAATAAATTCTCTGCCGCTAAACAGACATATATTTAATAGAAATCAATCAGCACTGAATAAAATCCAATGCCAGACAAACAATCCATTTATAAGTCCGTCCTGGGTCTGAACGAAACCGGAGGCACCTTATTCCTCCCCCATATGTCCAATACAGGGGAGAGTTCCTCGCATATCCATCGATCACCAAGTACGTCTGAACGATCACCACTTATTACCTCGGCTTAGGTGTACAACCCAATCAAGACATCAGTAATCATCCAAACGATGTGATGACCTCCGGTCTTCAACCACCGTCTTCATCATCGACCTCTCGTCGAATCAATTATGCAGAATGGGCATAAAACTGGCCTTTTCGAATAACTCGCATGTATAATAAACAAGTGCTATAAACCACAAAATACGCCTCATTCCAATTCTGAATATTCTTTTATTCGAATATTCGCATACTTTGGAAAGGTTCCCATTAATTTTATCAAAGATAAGTTCTTTTAAATTTATTCTCTAATCTTTCTTTGGATTCTCAATTCAAACCATATTCTGTCTTTAACTGGGTTAAAGAACCAATGTCATTTAAAACCCAGTTCACGACAAACCCAAAATCACATTCCATTCCATCAGCCTCTAACCGTAAATTAGCAAGTGAAAAATCCCTTAAGTATTAACCCCAAAGGCCGAAACCAACATCTGATCAATACTAAGAAACCATTCAACTTAACTATTCTCCAGTTCGTTTCTGATTTTCTTAACTCCATTGTTAATCGAGTTAAAGAAACAGTGTCATTTAAAACACCGTTCATGATAAACCCAAAGACCAATTTCAATTTAGTTCCAATTAAATATATTAAATTGGAAAACTTTACTTTAAAAAATTCCCGTTGAATCTTAATAAAAAGATTTATAAATTCCAAATCTTATTTCACTGTAAATCGGGTTAAAAAACGAATTTCGTTGAAAACACAGTTCATAAAAAACCCAAAATCCAATCAGTCGCTAACCGTAAATTAGTAAGAGAACAATTCTCTAAGTATTAACCCCGAAGGCCGAAACAACATCAGATCAATACCTAGGAAACCATTCAACTTAACTGACATCCAGTCAATTTCTAATTTTCTTAACTACATTCGGTTCAAGAATAGTATTATTAAAGATAACATTCACGAAAACCCAAAATCCAATTGGATATTAAATACAAGGATCTGGATAGAAAATATATCGGCTTATATTCAATATCAAATTCTGAAATAAATAAATATCATATTGGAATAACGAGATATATATATATATATATATATCTTCCAAATTCCTCCACAATATCCGTATAATCACGAAATCCAATATCGAAATATTCTAAAGATAATTTCAATTCAAATCCATTCCAATCCATATATTGGAAATCTTGGTTATTTTTAAAACCATTTCAAATCCAATTTATTTATTTTAAAAATATTGAATTTATTATTCTATTTCAAAACTAGTTCATATCGATAAAAATATATTTTTATCTTTTCAAATAAGGAATTTTTTATCCCAATTCTTTCCAAATCATTTATTATAATTTTACACAAATTATAGATAGTTTAAATGATTTTATCAAGGCGCGTACAGTCGATTTCCATGAACAGCCATCGAACTGCACTTACAGCGACATTTTCCAAATTTGATTTGGACATAATTCCAAATACAACCATTAGATTTCAAATCTCTCATATTCATTCGAAAGCTCTTTTCGATACGAAACCAAAGGTTCCGGCTTTAGGAGAATCCGACGGTCGGATCTTCCGTAATGTCGATTCGAAGTCAATGGTCGAAATTTGTGAACTGCCGCAGCGCGGCGCATTCTATTCAGACCATTATATTATATATTTCGTCGATTTCCATTTAAAACGTATTTTATAAATCGTTTTAAATTGG
Organism: Allium sativum; assembly: GCA_030737875.1. Taxonomy (NCBI): domain Eukaryota; kingdom Viridiplantae; phylum Streptophyta; class Magnoliopsida; order Asparagales; family Amaryllidaceae; genus Allium; species Allium sativum. The sequence goes on from CM060924.1 coordinate 940,173,974, forward strand.
AATTCAAAACAGTTTCAACTTCATATTCAATTCCAAATCAAAATTGAATTTTCCATTATAAATTCGTTTTAAATTCATTTTAAATCGATTTCAATTCGATTTCAACTCATTTTGAATTCACTTTAATCGATTTCAATTTAATTTCAATTCATTTTAATTCACTTTAAATCGATATCAATTCAATTTCAATTCAATTTCAATTCAATTTCAACTCATTTTAATTCACTTTAAATCGATTTCAATTCAATTTCAATTCAATTTCAATTCATTTTGAATTCACTTTAAACCGATTTCAATTCAATTTAAACTTAATTCGAATTTCAAATTCATTTTAATTTAATTCGAATTTCAAATTCATTTCAATTTAATTCGGATTTCAAATTCATTTCAATATATCAGATTTTGAAATCACTTTTTGATATTCATTATAAAATGAATAAAATCAACCAAATTTCCATTCATGTTAAAATGGCGTTTAACTACTTAACACGGCTTCACATTTCAATGTTTTCTGAATATTATTTTAAAATATTCGATAATTCTGAACAAGAATCAGACTCAGTCAATTACCATATAATTTGATTTATATCGATTTCTTACACACATGTACCCAACAACAACGATAAACAATCAACCTCCATCCAAAGTGCATTCTACACTGTATAAGCATTAAATATAAATATTCAACGCTCATACAGCCTGTCAATCAATCGATCGACATAAAGCTAATTATTGGGACTAGTGCATGTCATATATATCAACAAATAATGAATTTTATTTGTGCATTTGGTCGACGTGTAAAATTTATCGTCCCAATCAATATCAGTCAAAGGTGTGTGTACATAAACAAATCGTCCGATTTGTTTATAAATATTTATTTTATTCACATACACATTAAACATTCCATTTTTAACTATAAAATATTTTTAACTATAAAACATTTTATTCCATTCCACATCACAACCAATTAATTTTTATCACACAAACAAACAAGCATACAACCCGTCCATGGTCTGTGGATGACGGGTGTCGGGTGCTGCTAAGCACCTCTGCATCCTAGTATATATTTTAACTAGAAAATAAAATAAAGTGAGAAGTTCCCACCTTTGGGTTCCACTCTGCCATGCTTTGATTGTCGATCTATGTAGTATACCTTGATAAAAATTATTTTTTTTAACCAATCATTAATTAATTCTTTGTATGATTATTTTATAAATAACATACATAGGCTAAAAACTATATTTTTATCTTTCTAAAAATAATTTCATATTTTTATAAAAATGCTACATAGATGGAAATCGCATTTTTATGCCGCTACTGCGTAGGTAAAAAATCAAATCTTTCTATCGCTAATGAATATATAAAAATCACCTTTTTACATTGCCATTCAAACGATAAAAATCGTATTTTTACTTTGCTACATATATGATAAAAACCACATTTTTATATAGTTACTTCATATATAAAAATCGTAGTTTTATCCTATTGCTACATATATAAAGATCAAATTTTTATTATCTATATATTATAAAAATCATATTTTTATCGCTTCATTCCAATAAATAAAAATCATATTTTTATTTTTGCTTCATATATTTTTATAACGCTTCTTTCTATATAAAAATTATATTTTTATATTTCTACTTCTTATATAAAGATCAAAATTTTACTTCGCTAAAAAAAATATTTCCATTTCATGAAAAATCAAATCTTTTCTCTATTAATAATCATAACTTTATCGTTATAAAAATCTAATCTTTATCGTTATAAAAATCTAATCTTTATCGTTATAAAAATCTAACCTTTTAACCATATAGAAATTATCATCTTTTATATATATGATCTTTGCTTATATAAATCTACTTTTCTATATAAATCCTAAACGTTTTCTAATTATAAGTCTCAACTTTATAGAATTTAAATTTTCAGCTTTATAGAATGGTTATTCATAAAAGGATCAGCTTTTTATTTACATAAATAAATAATGTTGAAGATAAAAACTCACTTTTTATTCGATCTTTATAGAGGAGGGGGATGCTGCATCATCGTCGGAGGAGGGGGTGCTACTCGGCCTTGGACGTTGGCGGTGCGGTGAGCGGCGCGCCTGACGTGGTGTCATCGGGCTTGAAGCGGGGGGCGACGCTCGAATTTAGGGAAGGGGGATTTGAAGAGAGGGAGACGCGTGAGAGAGGAGGAGGGGGGCCTCGCGCTGGCAGCGGCGTGCTGGAGGGCGCAACGGCGCACTGATTGGAGGAGCGACGACAGCTCCTCCTCCCTCTTCTTTTTTTTATTTCTATTTTTGATTCTATTTGCAAAAGTAATGGGGGGAGGGGGCTGTTTGACTAAGCAAGGAGAAAGAGAAAAGGGAGGTAATATTTTATTATTTTTTATTTCAAAAAGTAACTTTTTATTTCAACCTCCAAACGAGACCTACCACCTGTCGTCCATAGCTAATTACTCCCATTTCGAACACAATGGGATATGTATCGCAAGCTGATTCGATCAGTTTCCGACAAAATCAAAATATAAATCTATATATTGAATTTCAACACACATTTCAATTTACCGGGGCCACATACGGATTCTAAAAATTCCCAAAAAATATTTTCTAGCTTCGTATTGACGATACGGTTCTAACAAACCTAATTTCATAAAATTTGGAGATCGTCTGAAAAATGGCCATTTTCTGGTCGATCCAAATTGACTAAAACTATCAAAACACGTTTTCCCGTGCCACGCTCACATATTGATTCAGAAAATTATGAATTTTGGAATCTAGCAATGACTTGACATCCCGGATCCAACAAAAGTGGTTTCGTCGAAATGGATGTGGTTTGCAAAATTTCCATTTTAAGGGCCAAAATTCCATAGCGACTATTCTGAATTTTCAACTGGGCATAACTTTTTATCCCCGCTATGAAATTTTGATTTTTCGGATTTATTGGAAAGATATTTTCAAATAGATTCTAATATTTTTGGTTTCGCCAAAATCCGATTTATTTTGATTCCTGTACATTCATTTGAAATTGGAAATCGAATTTTCAAACTACCGCGCCATTTTCAATTCCTTTTATAATTAAAATAAATATTCTATATTCTAACATCGATTCATATAAATATATACGTTCTATTTCTATTAAAAATAAATTTCTCATCATCATTATTTAAAATAATTCATTTTAAATATTCAAAATTCACTAAAATTGCCAAAATATAAATTTTGAATTGGCTCGGATTTTCCGGATTGTTACAATTTTTAAATGAGGTTAGAGAAACACTTATTATATAAAAAAACCTTTATCATATAAAACCAAAAATGAATGATAGAAATGCGGTAGATACAGAGATGGTTGTGAAATAAATTTCTAAATTAATCATATTATGAAGTATGCTCAACTACACTGGATTTTTGAAAATTTTCAATTTATCTATTTTTCTAAAAAATAATATAGTCACATTTCCATCACAAATTTTGAAACTCTATATTCGTTAGGGATTTTAAAAATAAACTCCCCACATTAAATAAAACCAGGATGGATGATAAAACGATGATTAGAAAAGAAGATATTCGTGAAATAAGCATCAATTCAAAGATATTATAACATTGTTCAAACATCATGAGAATTTAAACAAAAATTCCCCTTGTTGTGAAATAAACTATAGTCACAACTCATCACAATTTCAAAACATCTAATAATAATTTTGATGAGTTCCAATTATAGTTCAATTTGGTCAATAATTTCAATCTTTTAAATAAATAACCAAAAAATGATTTTAAAATTGAAAATATCAATTACAGGAGGGATTCTAAAAGATCTGTACAATAGGAGAATCAGTTTAAAACAAAATTAATTAAATGTGATATTTTTGAAGGCTCCTAAGGCAGATATTACATGGAGGTCCTAATTGCCCATAGAAGTCAATGAAAACTAAGCGCTGAATTTACAACACTTAACTCGGGCAGTAGAAAACATTTGACACCAAGTAAAGCAATCATCTAAAAACATTTACAAATCAATTTCTTTTATCAGAGCAGTAATCATTCAATTTCAAAACAAGTTTCACAATAGAATTTTTCAGAATATTTGCATCAAGCCTAAGAGATGATTCATGATCCAATAGTAAAAACAGTTCATTTGAAATCACTTGAAGAAATGTGTAAATTTCAAGGTTCAATGAATTGATAACACAAGATTATCAATTTCAAATCCAAGAAGTGTGTGAGATTCAAAATATCAACAATTTCAAATGATTTCAAAAAAAATATCAATAGTCATGATTTAAAAATGAGTTTCAAGATGCGACACAACAATCTACGTCAAAAGTTTTTCAATTCAGAAACAGTCAAGTTCATCCAAAAACAATGCAATTATCACAATTGAAAAATAATAGTGTGCTATAATGTGTATAGTTTTTCAAGTCTTTCAAAATGAAGTAGATGAAACTTAAAACAACATAGTAGTGTGGAATTTCAATAGTTTTTCAGATCATGAAAAAAATTAGAATTCTGCATAACAGTGTTCAAGATGTGATAAGAATGGTTCAGCATTATTAGGAATTCAGAAAGAAAATAAACATCACAAGCATTGCAAAATACTTACAATTTTAAATTCACGATATGGAAATCATCAAAAACATGGAAGTTTTATACAAACGAATCTAATTTCCAGTCAAGAATTTGCAATTAGAAGCTTAAGAAAGCTTAGAATAAAAAAATGGCAGTGTCAATATAAATAAACAAAATTAGAAGGAAGAAGAAAATAAGAGGAATAGAACGGAAGAATAAAAAAAGAGAATATAAACACATAAGAAAATTTGTAAGTTTAGAGATCATACCTGATTTATCATCAATACCGCGGATTCTCTAACTCAACAATCTTGGCTAAGGAACTCTGAATACTTCAATCATTTGGAACAACTTGAATATTATCTCTCTTTTGAAAAGTTGTTCATTAGCCAGCCTCTGGTACCTAACTGTTTAGAGGATAGAGTGGTCTAACAAAATACACGAAAAGTCCTTTACTATATTTCAATGTAAATTAGATACCTGTTTTTTATCCTCGATTATTTCAGACATATCAGCAACATTTCATAAAAGTTGCTGACATTTCAGCAATAATTTTTCACTTTTCTGTACACTATATAAAAGTTGTTAAAATATGAGCAATATTTTTTCCCTTGTTTCTGGAAAACAGGGACGGTATTTACAATGAAACTTTACCAGTAATTGTTGCTGACATTTCAATAACATTTCATAAAAGTTGCTGACATATCAGCAATAATTTACTTTATTTCTAGAAAATAGGGATGGATTTACCGTGAAATTTTGATAGGGATGATCGACTTTACAATATGAAAGTATAATAGGGATGTCTCCCTAATTTTCACATTTGTAAAATCACTCCTAACTTTGTTCACATCTTTTGGTACCCAAACCCGTTTATATAATAATTGGTTTGCATTAACTAATGTACCCATGGGAACCCAAATTTGTTTAGTTTTCTCGAATTCATTATATTTCCTTTTGGGATCCACAATTGCTTAACCAGGTTGTTACTAAACAAGTTCTCCCCTCTTTTATGACTTGAAATCCTTTGAAAATTTTAAAGGTCAAAATTTAAAAACGATCTTTTTCAAAGCAAATCAATGGATTTTTAAAATCATTTGAATTTTGGATTTTTAAAATCATTTGAATTTTGCTTTTGAACGAGTTTATCAAGTTTTCCAAAGCCAAGGCCATTTTTATTTCCAACAAAAAATTTGTTTTACAACAACATATTCAACGATTTTTCCCTATTAGAAAATTTATCTAAAGTTGATATAAGTCATTGAATTTTGGACTTTCGATCACAATTCTCTTTCATTAAATTTGAATAATGATTATTATTATTGATCTTCCTCTTTTCAGCATCATTTTGTTTCAAAACCAAGTTTTCATTTTCAAGAATTTGGTTTTGGTCTTAGACTCAAAAATCTTAAGTAACCTTCAAATAATCTAGGTCATTCCATCGTGCACACTATTTACATTTTAACATAAATAATAAACGACAGTCATTTGGTCATTGAACTACATTAGGACACATGCACGTGAAGCTGTGACATATAATTTAGATTGCTTTGCCCATATATCTTATTGAATTAAGCTGCTTTTAGGGTCTGGAATCTCTTATAATGCAAGCAGCTAATTCTTGGAATTCACATTAGATGTAGAATAATGCTTATAAATGGTTGTTAAAGTTCTAGTCTTTGTAAGAATTAAGATAATCGATGTAATCAAGTTATAATACTACACTAGTATATAAATTAAATATGCCATCAAATGTACAGCTACCCACGACCGAGTCATACAATGCTATTTACCTAATAATATACAAATAGAGGAAAAGGGAAAAAGGTGGAAAACCCAAATAAATCAAAAAAGAAGGGAAAGGAAACCAAATTCAACCAATATTGTAGAATCCATTTGAACAAAAGTGATTTTAATTTTCATAAATGGACTAAACTTTGAAAAATATGATTTTCTGATTAAAAAAGTATATAATTTTTTCATCAAAATGTTATGATTTGATTAATTGTTTTCTCTCTGTATATTATAACTGATGGGTTATGAAAAGATATTCTAGAATTTTAAACTGCGAAGAAAGCATTTATACAGTTTTATTGTATGTTGTGTTATTAAGCGAAATGTTTACAAGAGCTAAATTTTGGTGTAAAATTTTCTCTTAGTTTTTACGAGTAACTTTATGTTATATATATGTACCGTGCACGTATCGTGTTTGTAGATGATGAAAAGACTTTTGGCACTTCTGTTAATCGTTATTTGCTGCACATTTTTTGTCAATGGTTTTGCTTTTAGATAATAATATGAACAAATTGTTATTCCATATATTATTGTTATTGCTATTGAAGGATGAAAAGTTTTTTTGTGAGGAAGCATTTTGATCTAGTGATGACACAACGAAAAAATTGTGATACATAAAGGGTGCGTTCTCTGCGAACGGTAACGGGATATTTTAGCGTGACATTTGAGCGGGGTATCTGAGTGCGGCACTGTTGTGAACGGGGAATGCGTTTTTTGCTACGAACGGGGTATTTGAGCGTGATATTTAAGTGGAATAAAATTTAAATAAAGATACATAAAGATATACAAATACAAATACAAATACAAATACAAATACAAATACATATACAAATACAGGTACGGATATAGTAGTATGTTTCAGCGCAGCCCTACAACAACCAATTGATCTCTTATGGTATCTCGAAACGCTGTCATTTCTTGGTATCCATTTCGTTGTACCTATTAAGTGCCTCTGTTCGTCAAATTTCTCAGAGCATAATATTCCACCAAGTATGCATCAGGAATAAGTTCAGGATTATCATCAAAAGCCATAAAATCTGAATCGCCACTATTATATTTGCGTATGTAGTTGTGTAAGGTCATTGTAGCTACGACCACTTTGACTTGAGTTTCAAATATATCGGACAATCTTTTCTTCCAATATATGGGATAACTTAAGAAACAGATAAGTGCGCAGATACGTTACCCATCTATCGCACCAATACAGTTTTTAAAATATGGATAGTACCGGGTTAAACTACTGATGTGATGTGTAACAATACTAAATTGTAGATCGTTTGGCTTTATTATCTCAGTGACAAACAATTGAAAAGCATTTAAACAACATGAAACAAAAGGAAATTGTGCTACCTGATCTTTGAAATCTCTCACTTAGTTGTCTGTTTAATAGCCTAGTAGTCATTGTGTAAACAAAAATACCAACCATTTCGTTAAAACAAATTTATGCCACTGAAGAATTATCATTCTATTGTATTTTATCACATAACTAGTAGAAAAAGAAAGTCTTTTCATATGAAAATTATTTTGAGAACGTTATTGATGTCCGCAGCAATAGCCCAGCAGTTAAGGACTCGCACCATGGTAACAGTGGTGCGGGTTCGAAACCCAGAATGGCATGCTAAGAGCTTACCATGTGCATACGTTAAGAACACCCACATATATGGTGATCGCGGGCCGGGCTAGGTGCACTAGGGAGGGTTTTAAAACTCCGGTCGGTTTCCCTCCTAAACAGATTCAAAAAAAAAAGGTATACTCTGATGTATTAATCTGGGTCATATGATTCCTCCTTGAATTCAGGCACAATGATAGCCCGTATAGATCAAGTAAATCGTCCAAATTAGTGAATGTATTGGATGTAGACATTTATTTTGATGAAGATGAGGATGATGATTGGTTTAGAAGTGGAGGAAGTAGAGATAGTTATAAAGATCGGTTGGAAAAGAGCCGTTAAATTGTAACACCCCGCATTTTCTATAAACACTAAAGTAACGAATTAAAGAATAATTAATTACAAATGTGAGAATTAAGGGAAACTGGTTACGCCATTGCATTCATCTTGGAATTTTGCTTGAGATAGAGTCCGAGTTTGCGTAAATCGGAATCCGTATGAAGGAGTTATGACCTTTAGAAGATTCAAGAATTTAAATAATAAAACCAGCCTGAAATTCAAATTCAAGATTCGAAATTCAAAAACTCGAAGCAGGCTGGGCGGGAAATTTCCCTCCCGGAAATCAGGTTGAGCAGGAGGTCGACCTGGGTCACATAGTTCGACCAAGGGGTCGACCTCCCCCTCGGGCCAGATCTGAAACCTGACGTGTTTCTTTGTGTGACGATTCTCTGAGTCATAAGGGCTTGTGTGGCAAGTTCTGGTTGGTTCTCTTAGGTTTGAATGGCTTTGATTGGCCCTAGGTTGATCTAACGGCTCCTATTAAATCAAACTTCTACATAAGAAACCTAAATCTAAACCCTAAGCCACACAAAAATATTCCTAGAGCTGTCATGCTGTCAATACTCATCCTAGAGTAGCCGCCATTCTCCTTCAACTAGAAAGCAAGTTAGAAACTACAAATCAAATCTAATTCAACTAAGAGAATTCAACGTCTACAACAAAGGAGAGCTATTCAGCTTCAGAATACAGATCCCAGAACACAAGACTAGTCTCCTTTTTGTAAGTCCAATTATCATTTAGACATAAATGATATTAGAATCGTGACTAAAATAACTGGATGTAGAACAACGCCTAATGTAAATTTATGCCTATCCTTTTTGTTAAAACTGAATTGATTAAGACTATGACTCTTATCATGTTAAGTTTGTGAATCATGCTGTACGTAATTTGATGATAAAACTACCATGTTAAATGCTTGGCAATGAACCTATATGTTGTATAGTTTGGCAATGACATATCATGTTGTATAGTTTGGCGATGACATATCATGTTGTATAATTTGGCGATGACATATCATGTTGTATAATTTGGCGATGATATATCATGTTGTATAATTTGTGATGACACCTATATGTTGTATGTCAATTTGGGAATTTTGCTATGTTTATGCAAGTTCAAACATGTTCACATATATGACCAGAACTACATGCTAATATGTTTTGGTTTATGTTCAATTTGCAAGTTCACAACCACATGCCTTATTTAAATTTATGTAGTTCTATGTAAAACCCCTATTTTATGATTCATGTTGAGTAGATCTAAATTTCCAAGTTCATAATTAAATGTATATTGTTCTATGCCGAATTCATATGACACATGTATAGTCAGATCCATATTTTTATGATGTTGGAATATTGCATGTTCCTCTTTTCCCCTTTTGTGTATGAGTTAGGCTATGTAGCGGGCCTTACATTTTATGTGATTTATGCGAACGTTTAACGGGAGTAACATTGGGGAAAACATGAAATTACATGTAGTTGGCATATTTGACCCATAATCATGTAAATGGTTTATGGCATAAAATCGTATAATCTTTATACCTAAAATTATGAACTTGATTTAAAGGGAAAGTGGGGCTTGACTTGAAAGACAATTATTTACATATAAACATAAAGAGGTAAATATGTAAATTTAGAAAAGACGAATTTGCCTAACCCGAGGTTAGATTGAGTTACGGCGTAAGACTGCCTGGAACCGCCCGGCACATCCAGCAACCAAAAAAAAAAAATATCTAATGTGAGAGGTTAGTGCATTGAGCCCAAAAGAACCCGAGGTTAGACTGAGTTGCGGTGTAAAACTGCCCGGAACCGACCGGCACGTCCAGTGACCGCAATAATACCTGTCTAATGTGAGTGGTTGGTGCTTTAATGAATGAATTAAAGCTAAGTCAGGAATGGTAGGGTTAAGTTAATTAAGGCAACACTTAACCAATACAACACGTTAACTAAACTAATGGGTGGGGTTAGGTTAACTTGGACACTTAACAAATTTAACATGTTGATTAAGGAAACCCTAGTAACGGGGACCCATTTCAAGGGTAAACCACATAGATGTATCATGGTACCCGGAGCTAGGCAGGGTGGGGCATGATTACTGGGCTGATTATAAGTGGTCAAAACGAAGGCGGTTGGTGCGTCAGTGTAGGTTCTGACGGAGTATAGGCGTGCACGTACTCCGGAGTGGAAAAAGCAAGCATTGGGCATTAGTAGTTATACACTGTGCATCTTGAATCATGTCAGGTTGCCACCATAAGATTTGATACACCCAATGGTGGGACCAGCACAGGTATCTACAATCGAGCGGGGTCGTATGACCCAAATAGTAAATGCGTGCAAGTAGGAGCCGATCGATAAAAAGGGATCACTGGGTTTGAACTCACGATGATGGTTGAAATATCTAGTAGTTGCAGAGAATATGGATATGAGTACGATAGTATGATTAGTTTATCTTGCCTTGTTTATCTTGCCTTATCCCATGTTACCTTATTTCTTTGTTATTGTCCTGCGTCCAGTTTATTCATGTCATGATTTTCTTATCAGTTTACATGCTGAATAATCACTAGACTTAGCAGACTTATGTCTGACCCATTTTTCTTCCGCTCTCTTTTCTTCCGTTTCCCCTCCCCCCTCAGGTAGCCAAGGAGGGAATAACTCAGCTTAATTTGGACCATTCATCTTTCCAAGCTTGAAGACTCTGTGATGTATGGCTTGGAACCTCTTATCTTTGGCTATGGCTTTGGACACAATACCACTTGGGGATTTATACAGTTTTATTTGTGTTTTATGCTTCTTTATGTTATAATCAAGACAGAGATTTTGATACAATGATTTGGAAGTTGTTTTGAGATAGTTTGCTGTAATGTTTTTGTTATGAACCACATATGAAATAAGTTTAGTTTTTTTTCCGCTGCGTATATATATCTGTCTTGTAAATTATTTGTGTCTTTTACCTATAATGCTCCACCAAAGTTAAGGCATTCCCTTTGTGAGTGACCATAACGGAGGTGGGGTGTTTCACTTGGTATTAGAGAAAAGGTTTACCAGATCAGATATTTTTTTTTTTTGAAAACTGTTTTTCAGAAAGAGGTTCAAAGAAGCAATTTTCAAGAAAAAGTGTTGTTTAATTTTAAAAAGGCATAATCCCCCATAGCCATATGCACTATCTTTCTATCCTTTGTTCTGAATCTTTCCTTTTTCATTTTAGCATGTCTGGGGTCTTAACCTTCCAGAGGGCGTACTGGTACCTGGCTGGTTTAGAAGGTACCTAGAGGCTAGGGCTAATGTCGCAGACCCTGCAGACGTTCCTCCTCCCGCAGCTGCAGCAACTCCTCCTCCTCCACGCGCAAATGCTTTCTCAAAAATATGTAGGGACTTTCGAGCCATGGGTGGAAAGAAGTTCAATGGAAATGAATCCTTCGTGGAAGCAAGAAACTGGCTCAAAGAAACTGAGGATTTGTTTGTTATCTTCAAAGTGGACGATAGGCAGAAGATACAGTTAGCCGTATGGTTGCTTAAAGACGAAGCCTCCTATTGGTAGGAAGTTATTAATGCTGAAAGACTAGTTGAAACTTGGATGGATTTCAGAATGAGGTTTGAAATGAAAATCCTCCCAAAAGCTGAACGAAGCCTACAGATGGAGAAGTTCTTAGCTCTCAAACATGGAAGTATGTCGGTCAATGAATACGTTAACTAACTCAACCAGTTGGCTAGGTTCAGATTGGAGTTTGTGAACACTCCACATAAGAAGGCTCTTCGTTTTGTTAAAGGATTGAATGAGCCACTGCACAGCGTAGCTATGTCCCATATACATATGGGTGCGACTTATGAGCGACTGGTGGACATGACACTGTTACAAGAAGAAGATAAGGTTGGCAAGAAAGAGATAAAGGTGGAAGTACCTCAAGATAAGAAAGTGGAGGGATCACAGAGCAATAAGACAGATTCCAAGAAGGGCGGGAAGAACAACAAACCCCATGACAAGAGGAAGTGTAATTTTTGTGGCATTCCTGAACATCTGGTTAAGGATTGCAGAAAGAAGAAGAGAAAGATGGGTGGTTGTTTCCATTGCGGCGAGACAGGACACATGGCTAAGGACTGCCCAAAAAAGCGAGGGCAAGGGCAGAGAGCTGGATCTACTTCTGGAGGGCAGGTTCACGCTCTCATGGCACCTCCGCAAGAGCGAGGTAGAAATATTTTTGTTGAGAGTTTACTTTATCTTTTTGACCATCCTGTTCGTACACTCTTTGATTCTGGCACATCGCACTCTTTTATATCTATTGCTTTAGTTGAATCTCTGCACCTGGACAACACTTTAGTAGACGATCCCTTGGTAGTTTCAAATCCAATTGGGGACTCAACTTATTTTTCAATGATTTGTTTGGATTTGGAAATTTCTATACTAAGTGTTGGGTTTAGATGTACTACATATGTTTTGGGCTTCACGGGCTATGGGTTGATTCTAGGCATGGATTGGCTATTCAGTAACGGTGTCATCCTCGATTGTAAAAAGAGAGTGGTTAGACTCATTACTCGCCTCGGTAACACTCTCGAAATTTCTTATAATCCCATGAACTCTGTTATGCTTAGCTATCTAGAATCTCTTGATGCGTCTATTGTGAATTTGCAGTCTGTTAGAGTAGTTCGTGAATACCCGGATGTCTTTGAAGAGGTGAAGGGGTTACCTCTGAAGCGGGAGATAGACTTCCGCATATACCTCATTGATAATGCAAAACCCGTTGCTTTACACGTTAGACACATGGCTCCAAGGGAGAGGAAAGAACTCAGCAAGCAAGTTAAATAGTTGCTTGAGAAGGGGTTTATAAGGTAGAGTATTTCTGAATGTGGTGCTCCAGTAGTATTCGCAACCAAAGCAGATGGTTCGCTTCGCTTATGCATTGATTATAGGGAGCTAAACAAGCCGACCAAGAAGAATAGGCACCCACTTCCAAGAATAGATGACTCGTTCGATCAGCTTGTAGGTGCATCGGTTTTCTCCCAACTTGATCTAGCTACCGGATTTCATCAGCTAAGAGTGGATGAAGAGAGTATTGATAAGACCGCGTTCAGAACCCCAGATGGTTTCTTCGAGTGGCTTGTCATGCCTTTCGGCTTAATGAACGCACCCGCTTATTTCGTTGACTTAATGAGCAAGGCGTTCAGGGAGTTCCTTAATAAGTTTGTGGTGGTCTTCGTAGATGACACCTTGATTTTCTCGAAGAGTGAGGAAGAGCATGCTCAGCATTTAAAAGAAGTCATGGATACTCTTCGAGCACATCACTTGAAAGCCAAATTCACCAAATGCCACTTCTGGAGAGAGGAAGTAAGGTTTCTTGGACATGTGGCGCCCAAGGAAGGGTTAGCTATGGACCCCGCAAAAGTAGTTGCGGTGCAAGATTGGAAGGTTCCACTGAATGCGACCAAAGTCCGAAGCTTCCTCGGGCTAGCGGGCTTTTACCGAAAGTTCATCAAAGACTTTGTGAAAATCTCAGCTCCACTTACAAGGTTGAAAAAGAAGAACTTAACTTTCAATTGGGATTTGGACTGCGATGTTGCTTTCCAACAATTGAAGAGGGCTCTAACAACAGCCCCAGTTCTTACATTGCCGGATGGGAGTAAGATGTTTACTGTATACATGGATGCATGTGGTACGGGACTAGGTGCTGTCTTGATGCAAGAAGGGAAGTTAGTAGCTTATGGAGGCAGACAGTTGAAAGTACATGAGAAAAACTACCCAATCCACAATCTAGAGTTGGCTGCCATCATCTTTGCGCTTAAGTCTTAGCGCCATTGTCTCTTAGGTAGGAAGTTTGAATTATATACTGACCATAAATCGTTGAAGTACCTTTTCTCGCAGAAAGATCTTAACTTAAGGCAACAAAGGTGGATGGAGTTCTTGGCATCCTATGATTTCGAGATTTCCTATACCCCTAGCAAGGGCAATATAGTAGCAGACACCTTGAGTAGAAAGAAGCTGACCTTAAGCCCTCTCTTTGTAGAAAGGCAGAGCTTGGAATACATAGCCAACTTTGACTTTACACCCTCCATCGATCATGTGACTGATTTGTTAGCATCGCTAGAAATGTGGCCTACTCTTTTGGACTCAATAAGAACCACGCAACGTGAAGACCCTCAGCTAGTTGATGTGATTGATAAGCTAATTAGGGGTGAGACTTCTAGTCACCTTAATAGATACTCCATCGATGATAAGGGTTGGTTGAGGCGGGATGGAAGGCTATGCGTCCCACAAACAAGGGATTAGGTGAAGAAGGTTCTCGAAGAGGCACACCATTCCAAGTTGACCAAACATTCAGGTGGAGACAAGATGTATAAAGATGTAAAAACGGTTTTCTTTTGGAATGACATGAAAAGGGATGTAGCTGAATTCGTCTCTAAGTGCTTAATATGCCAGCAAGTCAAGGCGGAGCAAAAGAAGCCTGGTGATTTTCTTCATCCTCTAGAGGTCCCACAGTGTAAATGGGATAGCATTTCAATGGACTTTATTGATGAGCAGCCTAGGTGAAGAAGGGGCAATACCAGTATTTAGGTAATAGTGGATAGGCTCACAAAAAGCACTCACTTTATACCCGTTAAAAGTAGAAGTACTGCCCCATCTTTAGCATCCATTTATCTTAAAGAGATAGTTTCGACTCCATGGGATACCCTCCAGCATTGTGAGTGACCGAAATCCTATCTTTACGAGCGAGTTTTGGAAGAGCTTGCAAGAGGCTGTAGGCACACAGCTATGCCTAAGCTCGGCCTATCACCCCAGACCGATGGTCAGATGGAGAGGGTGAACAGAGTATTAGAAGACCTCTTGAGATTATGCATTCTTGACTTTGGAGGAACATCGGAGGATCATCTCCCTTTTGTGGAGTTTGCCTACAATAATAGCTATCAAGCCACCATAAGCATGGCACCCTTCGAAGCTTTATATGGAAGACCATGCCACTCACCAACTTGTTAGTGGGAGTCTACAGACAAGCTTATACTTGGGCCAGATATGATTAGAGAAACTTCAAAGAAAGTGGACTTGATATGAACAAGAATGAAGACTGCCCAAGATAGACAGAAGTCCTACGCAGAAAAAAGAAGGACCGACCTTGAGTTGGCGACAGGGTTTTCCTTAAAGTATCTCCTTTAAGGAACGTCATTCGCTTTGGATCCGCAGGAAAGTTAGCACCAAGATTTGTAGGGCCGTTTCCTATCATTGAAAAGGTTGGAAAGATGGCTTATAGAGTAGAGATGCCCGAAAGATTGGCTGGAGTTCATAATGTCTTTCATGTTTCTTACCTATGAAAGTGCCTACATGAGTCTGCGGAAGTGGTGGAACCAAGCATATTAAAGGAAGTAGAAGTAGAACGAGAGGCGACTGTGAGAAGAGTCCCAACTCGTATCTTGGGTACAGAAGTCAAAAAGCTACACAACCGCGAAGTCAAACTTGTTAAAGTTCAATGGAGTGACGCTGAGGAAGACGCGACTTGGGAGACTGAGGCCTAGATACGCGCATCCTGCTCTTTTCTTTTTGAGAGTACATCTTTGATCTCTTTTTCCTTAAGTTTATTCATGTTCGTATCTATCTTTTTAAGTATTTCCTCAGTGCTATTCTTGATCCTTAGGTAGAAACCAATGGATGTAAACATGTATTTGAAACATGTTATGATTGATGGTTGCAAGTGATTGCTAGTGGTTGCTCGTGGATGCATATACACACACATTAGGTGTTAGATTGGCTCAGTCACTTTCATATTGCAGATGCATATATGTACTTGTATATGATTGAAACTTGATGTGTTATCATGTGGATGTTGCATTTGTATGAATGATTGTGCACTCATGTAGAAAGTATGATTTGGAATGATTGCATACATAATGGACTCATGGCACCGACATGACTTGCATTAAGGAGGTCAACTGAATCAGTAGATCGCCTGATTTTGCAATAGATAAGGACATGTACACACACTATGCATATGATCATGAAGCATTTGAAGTCTTTCTAAGGACAATGGACACCTGTGTCTGATGGATGAGTAGATGGACGATTGAATGGTAAGATATACGTTCTTCTTGACTCGAAGATTTCGGCGACGAAATCCTTTAAGGAGGGGAGAATGTAACACCCATATTATCTATAAACATTAAAGTGACAAATTAAAGAATAATTAATTACAAATGTGAGAATTAAGGGAAACGGGTTACGCCATTGCGTTCGTCTCGGAATTATGCTTGAGATAGATTCCGAGTTTGCATAAATTAGACTGCGTATGAAGGAGTTATGACCTTTAGAAGATTCAAGAATTTAAATAATAAAACCAGCCCAAAATTCAAATTCAAGTTTCGAAATTCAAAAACCCCATAGTAGGATGGGTGGGAAATTTCTCGCACAGAAATCAGGTCGACCAGGGGGTTGACCTGGGGGTCGCATAGGTCGGCTAGGGGGTCGACCTAGGGATCGACCTGGGGATCGACCTCCCCCTCGGGCCAGATCTGAAACCTGACGTGTTTCTTTGTGTGATGATTCTCTAAGTCAAAAGGGCTTGTGGCAAGTTCTGGTTGGTTCTCTTAGGTTTGAATGACTTTGATTGGCCCTTGGTTTATCTAATAGCTCCTATTAAATCAAACTTCTATATAAGCAACCTAAATCTAAACCCTAAGCCACACAAAAAATATTTCTAGAGCTGTCATGCTGTCAACACTCAACCTAGAGTAGCCGCCATTCTCCTTCAACTAGAAAGCAAGTTAGAAGTTACAGATCAAATCTAATCCAGCTAAGAGAATTCAACGTCTACAACAAAGGAGAGCTATCTGGTTCCAGAATACAGATCCCAGAACACAAGACTAGTCTCCTTTTTGTAAGTCCAGTTATCATTTAGACCTAAATGATATTAGAATCGTGACTAAAATAACTGGATGTAGAACAACACCTAATGTAAATTTATGCCTATCCTTTTTGTTAAAACTGAATTGATTAAGACTATGACTCTTATCATGTTAAGTTTGTGAATCATGCTGTATGTAATTTGATGATAAAACTACCATGTTAAATACTTGGCAATGAACCTATATGTTGTATAGTTTGGCGATGACATATCATGTTGTATAATTTGGCGATGACATATCATGTTGTATAATTTGGCGATGACATATCATGTTGTATAATTTGGTGATGACACCGATATGTTGTATGTCAATTTGAGAATTTTGCTAGGTTTATGCAAGTTCAAACATGTTCACATATATGACCAGAAGTACATGCTAATACGTTTAGGTTTATGTTCAATTTGCAAGTTCACTACTACATGCCTAATTTAAGTTTATGTAGTTCTATGTAAAACCCCTATTTTACAATTCATGTTGAGTAGATCTAAATTTGCAAGTTCTTAATTAAATGTACATTGTTCTATGCCGAATTCATATGACATATCTGTAGTTAGATCCATACTTTTATGATGCTAGAATATTACATGTTCCTATTTTCCCCCTTTTGTGTATGAGTTAGGCTATGTAGCAAGCCAAACATTTTATGTGATTTATGCGAACGTTTAACGGGGTAACGTTGGGGAAAAACATGAAATTACATGTAGTTAGCATATTTGACCCATAATCATGTAAATGGTTTATGGCATAAAGTTGTATAATTTTTATACCTAAAATTATGAACTTGACTTAAAGGAAAAGTGGGGCTTGACTTGAATGACAATAATTTACATATAAACATAAAGAGGTAAATATGTAACTTTAGAAAAGACGAATACGCCTAACCCGAGGTTAGATTGAGTTACGGCGTAAGACTGCCCGGAACCGCCCGGCACATCCAGCAATCGTAACAATATATATCTAACGTGAGAGGTTAGTGCATTGAGCCCAAAAGAACCCGAGTTAGACTGAGTTGCGGTGTAAAACTGCCCGGACTCGACCGGTACATCCAGTGACCGCAAAAATACCTGTCTAATGTGAGTGGTTGGTGCTTTAATGAATGAATTAAAGCTAAGTTAGGAATGGTAGGGTTAAGTTAATTAAGGAAACACTTAACCAATACAATATGTTAACTAAACTGATGGGTGGGGTTAAGTTAACTTGGACACTTAACCAATTTAACATGTTGATTAAGTAAACCCTAGTAACGGGGACCCATTTCTGCTGTAACCCACATAGATGTATCATGGTACCCTGAACTAGGCAGGGTGGGGCACGATTACTGGGCTGATTATGAGCAGTCAAAACGACGGCGGTTGGTGCGTCAGTGTAGGTTCTGACAGAGTACGGGCGTGCACGTACTCCAGAGTGGAAAAAGCAGACACTGGGCATTAGTAGTTATACACTGCGCATCTTGAATCGTTTCGGATTGCCACTATAGGATTCGATACACCCCATGGTGGGACCAGCACAGGTATCTACAATCGAGCGGGGCCGTATGACACAAGTAGTAAAGGCGTGCAAGTAGGAGTCGATCGATATAAAGGGATCACTGGGTTTGAACTCATGATGATGGTTGAAATGTCTAATAGGTGCAGAGAATATAGATATGAGTGCGATAGTATGATTAGTTTATCTTGCCTTATCCTATGTTACCTTGTTTCTTTTTTATTGTCCTGTGTCCAGTTTATTAATGTCATGGTTCTCTTATCTGTTTACATGCTGAATAATCATTGGACTTACCAGACTTATGTTTGACCCATTTTTCTTTTGCTCTCTTTTCTTCCGTCTCCCCCCACCCCCCTCAGGTAACCAGGGAGGGAATAACTCAGCTTAATTTAGACCGTTCATCTTTCCAAGCTTAAAGACTCTGTGATGTATGGCTTAGAACCTCTTATCTTTGGCTATGGCTTTGGACATACTACCACTTGGGGATTTATGCAGTTTTATTTGTGTTTTATGATTCTTTATGTTATAATCAAGACAGAGATTTTGATGTAATGATTTGGAAGTTGTTTTGAGACAGTTTGATGTAATGTTTTTGTTATGAACCTTGTATGAAATAATTTTTTTTTCCAGTTCTTATATATGTTTGTCTTGTAAATTATCTGTGTATTTTACCTATAATGCTCCACCAAAGATAAGGCTTTCCCTTTGTGAGTGACCTTAACAGAGGTGGGGTGTTTCACAAATGTTGAAAAATTAACCATTGGCGTCCGACGCCTCGGACGCCAACGGTTCATTTTTCAATGTTTGTTTTTGAAGTGGTTGAACGTGGAATAACACATTCAAGCGTCCGACGCATCAGATACATTGGGCATGAACGCAAATGTAAAGTTGCTCCAACTGGCTGCGAACGGTACCAAAATCTGAGTGCGTGCCATTTGGCTCTCCGCGTTTGGTAACGGCTATATGCACTCGAAAAAGAATTTCCTTTTAAACCTTGTTCGAATGCTAAAGGTTAAAAAATAAGGCAGAGGATTAAACAACGATTTGTCTTCAACTGTATAACATGTACATAAATGCATTGAAATTAGTTTTCAACTTTTGTCTATAATCACTATGCTTAATATTATACTTTTATTAATCGGTTTAATATGTTTCTTTTCTGCTAATAGCATATAAAAGGATTTTTTTTTTTACATGAAATTATTAATATGTGTGGTGCAGTAAAGACCTGACCTCAAGGCAAGAGACCACCAAGGCGGTCGACTGGGACAACCCCGAAAAGAGGCAGCAGTTGGATGAACTCCATACCAAAGTTTGTTTAGGTATGAACTAGCAAAGAAATATTTGTAATAGAGTGATTGGTGGAGTGGTAAGTACTGCCGACTTGCTAGTAAACAACCTGACTTTGAGTATGTCCTTGGTCACTTTATAGAAATTTTTTGTGTTTTTATTTCAGTTTGGGCCGGGGCAATCCAATTGGTCTGGGTCGGGCATGTCTGTGTGTTATACGGCTATTGGAAGAGACATGTAAACTTGGTACATGCTAAGCTTTATTCAACACACATAACATAAACAAGTAAACAACCACTCTTTAACCACAGACGCAAATACTCCACGTACATGAACTGCGAAAGATACAAATCAAATCCCCTGTACCCATAAACCCTTATTTCCCTATATCCAACCAATCAGGATCCTCTGAATTTCACATTTTTGCAATTAAGTTTTTTTTCTTTCTTACTTAATTGCAAAAAGGTGAAAATCAGTTGTTCTGACTGGTAAAGGATGATAAGAAATTTTGAGGACAGTGGATTTGCTATACGAAGTATAGGCCTGCAGCTACCTCACACCCTCACATGTAAATAAAGACAGGACATAAGCATAACACTGAATGGAAACAATAAGCCACTCATGGCAAATACTAAGGGTGCAATCTTGACGAACAGAAGCGCGGTATTTGAGTGGTGTATTTGAGCGGGGTATTTGAGCATGATACTTTAGCTAACGGGGAATGCGCTTTTAGCTACGAGGGGGGTATTTGAGCGTGGTATCTGAGCAGGGTATTTAATTGTTATGAATTAATTAAATTCTAATTTTTAAATGGACCGTTAAATCTAATTAGCGAATGTGTTGAAACCATTATAAACAACGATATAATTGATACAAATACATTATAATAGCATTAAGCGTTAACAGTCTATATGGCAAAAAAATTAAAAATGACATTAAGCATTAACAAATAGTCTACAGTAGGCGTTAAGCATTAATAAACGGTGTACAACAAAACACTAAAGAAGTTGGGTGAATGTGAGGATTGAACTCTAGTCACTCTCCAACAAACCAAGTGCACTTACCAACCAACCTATAAATTCTTTTATTAGTAAGTAGGATTAGACATATTAATTGCTTTGCGTCGAACACGTCCGATGCTAATGAACCAATTTCCATTATTGGCAAACCGTGGCTGGGAGTGTGGTGGGCCACGTTCTGGCGTTCGACGCATCGGACGTGACCACAAACGGAAACGTGGCCAAAAAATCCTGTGAACTAAATACATTTTAACTATACGCAGTAAAACGAATAATTTAGTGATGACCACCGGGTAACTTGTCCTTGACCTTATCCATTATCCCCTTCTTCTCCGCCTCACGATATGCAGTGGTGTCAATTCCAGTTCCATCATAGCCAGCTTCCGGTTCCAGTAGCAACATTCCCCTGTCCCTGAATGGGCTGCCCATTCTCATCAGTCTTCTGATTCCCTGGCAGCTTCTCCTTTATCTTCTGCTTCAGCCCCGTCTTCCTCCTCCCTCCCATTCCATCATCCCCTCCGAAGAGCTGGAACTAGAGCTGCCAGAGCGATGCAGGATGCCACCCTTCTGTTGGTGCTGCTCCGAATGCATCATCTGCGCAGTCCAGGCGTTGCCTTGGGTGATCGCCCCACCTATGCCTGCTCCGGTCCTGATACAGGCGTCAGTTCCGGTCCCCAACACCCCGGTTTCATGGTCGTATCCCAGCTGCTCGACTGGGTTTCCGTAAGCATTCGCCAATGGGTTTCCGAACTCGTCAGTCCTGCGCCCTTGGAGGCCGTGTGTCCCATGCTGACTGTGCTGATGCGCTTTGATGAACTAATTTTGGGTTTGTTCGTTTGGTTTGCGATGAAGGATATACGGTTCAATGTTGTAAGGGCCTAAATAATACATGGAATATACAGCTTTATCAGCATGTCATGCTGGATTAAGCTTTAAGAGTCAGGACGTAGGTAGGCAAAACATTGTGTAAGCAGCCAAACATAGGCCATCAACTGTATGACTAATCATGGGAAGTTTTGAATTATACATCCGTACTTACCATATATTTATGTACGAAAAATAAAATCAAAATTCAATAAAAACTGCAGCATCTTTAGTTCTTTTATGGCAGTACATTTCAACAAAAGTGATTCTAAATAAATATTCTAAAAATGCTTAAATTTGGAAGCTGTTTAAATTAACTGAAGTAGTTGAAAAATGATTTGTTTCTTCATCAGAATGTTATGATTACTATTTCATATTTTAGTTGATTGGTTATTAAATAGGCAATCTCATCATATAGTCGTTACTTAAAATGAAATGTGTACAAATTTAATATGGTGCACAAAATTTACCTTAATGCATTTCGTTTTTCTGACATGATTTATATATGATCAAGTAGATCAGAAGGAAAGAGATTAATTAACATATATCAATCAAGAATGAACAATCGCACTTTTTACTGAGACAAAATCAGAAGAGCCTGATAATTAAATTCAAAGTACAAGATTGATTATCAATCAACAGCTAACAAACTAATCAACAAATCAACGAATTAATATATGGTTCAATCTTAATTAAAAATGGAGTGTTAATCCAACTGGTCATCATTCATCATAATTGATCAACATTATATCAGCACCATCATCACCCACATTTGCAGAGGAATCCCAGATATCCATCAACTGCCCTTGTCTCAGCCCCGACTTGTTCAGAAAATCTGTGTACTCCCGACCCATCAAGCTAAACGTACCCGAACTAGCCACGTACTTAAACACCATCTTATACGCATCGCCCATCATGCCGCTTACATTCACATCCAACGGCTGATTAATATCCATCGCTCACTTTCCAAGTGAGAAGAACTAATTACTACCAATTTCGAGTACATCCTTGGCCTTTAACTGGAATCGGTGTTGGTTTCTATTTGTGTCACTTTGGGTCACCTTCTTCCCTGTCAGATACATCACCGTTGTAGATCTCCTTTCAGGAATCAGCATGGACGACTCTATGACATTGACAAAGCGAAACCTTTTTCTTTTTTTAAAGGGTAAAACTGATATTTCACCGTTTTCCACATGCATATGATGCTTCAGTGGTAGCTTGACGTTCGCATTGTTACAATTACGCATCCTTTCTTCCCTAAACTGAAAGATAGGTTTTCTTTGAATTTTGTTAAACGTTTCCAAGTTCATGGAGATCGACTATGAGATTTTATTTTTTGTTGAGGGAGGAATGAACGGGTTTGAGTCCGACGCAGTGGCGATCAGTTTTTATAGGTATTTGAAAAATAATATTTGAGGAAATATTGCAGATACATAGCTGATATTTCCAGAAATTAAAGTATTAGTTATTGCTGATATATCCGGAAATCAAGGTACTAGTTATAATAGTAATCTTTTACCATATTATCCAACTAGTTGCAAAAAAGATTGAATCCTTATACGATATTTTTTAACTTGAATGATGTTTTTAAATAATTAATGTTCTTTACTTAATTTTTTTAAAACTCACATAATGATTTTTAAACCCAAATAATATTTTATAAACTATAATAATGCTCTTGAAACTCAACTAATACAACTAGAAAAGACAATTAATGAACCGTCAACGACCGTCGAAAAATCGCAAGATACAGAAACCAACCGAGCCTTTTTCTTTCTAGTTTCAACACGAAAATCCTAAGCTTAAAACATCAATTCCCCTCTCCAACCTTTCAATCAACAAATCCAAGCTTTTGGATCCTTCCACACTGCGTAATCAACATTTATTGTTCTCTAGCTCAGGTATAATTTCATATTTTCATCAAAAAATTAATTTTTACCCCAAATCTGAATTTGCACAAGTTGAAAAATTAGAGGTAGTTGGTGATTGCAATTATTTTCAGTAGCGTAATGTTAGTTTATAGCATCTCATGGTGTATACATATTTCATACATTCTCGTGAAATTGTAAAAAAAAAAATAAAAAAAAATAAATAAATTAATCTGTGGTTGTTTGTATATATCTTAACCATTGAATTGTACTAATTGAAATAAGACATGAGTCTTATAACATCTTAAATTATGCAATAAAAATGAATGCATGAGTCTAGAAGAAATTTGACTATATTGGAAAATGACAACAATACAAAAGAAACTTCGATGAAACGCATGGAACAAATGTGATAATTTTCTAAAATGTATTAAATAAGTAAATATATTCTTGTCTATATAATACTATTTTAACATCCCTTTGAGAGTATTTGGTCCCGTCCCACGGGTGTTATACATGATCGTTATATAAATAACCGTTTTTGTTATAAAAAAGTCATTACATTCACATGGTGCAATGCTTGTTGGATTTGTCCCTGTAATGGATAAGTTATAAATATAGTAAACAGCTACATTCCACACATTACTTCGTTTCAAACTATTCACAAAATTTCGCCGCTACTTTTCTTTTTTGATACCGTGTACATGCATTTGTGTACAATGCAGGAAACAAAAGGTAAGTACTTTCAAAATTTTATTGAATCATTTCTAACAAAATAATTTTTTTTTGAGAACAAATGATGTGTGATCTTCCAAGAAGAAGAGAGCACACATATATAATAAAGATAAAGTGATACAATATCCGAATACAGACCCAAACAAGAATCACAAAAAAGAATGTAGAGGATAATAGATAGATGAGTTCCGGCAAGGCCACCACCCATCATACTTCAATATCGAATTCTGGTAAGGCCACCACCCGATATAGAAGTATATCTATTCCAATACATATAACTATCAAAGTACAAAACAAAGTCATGTATGAAATGTAAATGGTTATTGTGTTTGTAATAGGAAATGGACGGCTGACCATGAAATAAAGATAATCACAAATCAACACTTCTTAAGTGAGGTAAAATTGGCATGTATAGTTTTCGTATTGATACGTTGAAAAATAAAATGTGACATATTTGAAAATATTTTTGAATTTGTGTAACGACCTAACTTTTCGGCTCTCGAAAATCAACGTTTATACATCCTCCATATTCTTGTATCTCAAATCTAGTGCCAAAAAGTTTGACTTTAAGGGAAAAAGGAGATTAAAGAATATAAGATACAACAGAATCTTACAATGGAACAAATAATATATAATATAAACTGATGACCTGCTTTTTGACAAAGCAGTCACACGTCAAGTTTATGGTTATCAAGGCTCGGGATTCGAGTACATTCTCATGGAAACAAAAAGCGATTTGGTCGAAGTCGCAAAGTGTTCGAAAAAAGGCTGGGAAACATAGTCGACTTCCGGATCGACATTTTCGGATTAGCAAAGTTGTTCAAGACTTTGGATACGAGATTGTATTTCGTAGTTGGTAAAATCTCATATTTGGTGTAATCACTCAAAAAAGTGATTGTGTCAAGTGGATCACCAAAAAACAGTGGATCACATCAATCCTGGCAAATACTAATGGATTTGGAAAAAAGCATGATCACTCAAAAACGGATGCCCGACTCGTGTTGATCACGTAAAAATAGGGATGCGCATCAGTCATGGCAAGGCTTCTAGAAATTCCGATCCTTGGATCATTTGGAATCTCAGATACGAATTATGGCTTGAGCACACAATTTCGAACCCTTCTTTTTCCTTTCGCAAGTCAGGAAGAAGGATCGGTATTGTCACTTTTGCCGGTAGTATAGACTCTCGAAATAAATAGGGATAAATATTTTCTGGTTTTGGACCGGAAAATCTGGCAACCTGCCAGATCAAGGCGAATCATATTTTTTTAGGTGATCAACATGTGTTGATCATCGTTTCTGGCATGGCAACTTTTGGCATGGTATCCCTATTTCTAGAAAATGACTCAGAAATTTGCTGGCAATCGATGTAGGATATCTGTAAAAGATGCTGGAAACAAGCCAATGGAATAAGCATAGTTCGTAGTGCTATAAAATAACATTATCATATATTGAAGGAAAATAATAATATATAAGGTAAATATTGCAGATACAATAGCTGATATATCATGTAATATGAAGAGTACGCTTATACAAGGATAACTGATATCAGGTAATATACGAAGACTCAGCTTATACAAGGAAAGTTTTCCAGCTAATATCGGTAAATTGAAATGTCGGTCCAAAATATGCACGTGAAATGTCTATAACGTTGTTCTACGTATCATAATGATAAAATACTATTGTATGCAGCAGGGCAGCCTAGACTGGTTGGAGGCCCTACGCTAAAAAATTCACCTTCATCTAAACAAGTTGTATGAGGCCCAAATGTAAAAAACAATTAAAATAAACAACCAATGTATTGAATGTAGAGTGGAAGCTCCAGTTTTAAGAGACCTCGAATTTAGTAAAAAGAACTAACAAGCCAACCAAGCCAGCAACCAAAGATTGGAAGCTGACAATCGATGTTGGATATCTGTGAAACATGCAAGAAACAAGCCAGTGGACTAAGCATAGTTCTGAGTGCTAGAGAATAACATTAATATATATTGAAGGAAAACCTATATATAAGGTAAATATTACAGATATTATAGCTGATATATCAGGTAACATAAAGACTCGGGTTATACAAGGATAGCTGATATACCAGGTAAAATACGAAGACTCGACTTATACAAGGAAATTTTTCCAGCTAATATTTGTAAATTAAAATGGTGGCCCCAAATATGCATGTCAAATATCTGGGAGGTTGTTCTATGTTACATAATAATAAACTATTATTGTATGCAGCAGGCCCAGCCTGGACTGGTTGGAGGCCCTAGGCTAAAAAATTCGCTTGCATCAAAATAAGGTTGTATGAGGCCCAAGTGTAAAAAATAAATACAACCAACGTATTGAACATAGAGTGGAAGCTCTAGTTTTATGAGACCTCAAATGTAGTAAAAAAACTAACAAACCAGCCAAGCCAGTAAATAAAAATTGGAAGCTGGCATTCGATGTAGTATATCTCTGAAACATGCTAGACACAAGCCAGTGGAATAAGCATAGTTCTGAATGCTATAGAATAACATTAATATATATTAAAGAAAAAATATAAGGTAAATATTCCAAATATAATAGCTGATATATCAGGTAATACGAAGACTCTGCTTATACAAGGATAGCAAATATATTAGGTAAAATACGAAGACTCGGCTTATACAAGGAGATTTTTTCAACTAATATTGGTAAATTAAAATGCTGGCCCTATATATGCGCATGAAATATCTGTAAGGTTGTTCTACGTTACATAATGATAAAATATTGTTCTATGCAGTAGGTCAGCCCGGATTGGTTAGAGACCCTAGGCTAAAAAATTCACTTGTATCAAAACAAGTTGTATAAGGCCCAAGTGTAAAAAAAATAACTAAAAAAAAATAACCAATGTAGTGAACATATAGAGGAAGCTCTAGTTTTATGAGACCACAAATGTAGTAAAAAAAAATTAACAAACCAACCAAGCCAGTAAACAAATATTGGAAGCTGGTAGTCGACGTAGGATACTATGAAACATGCTGGAAACAAGCCAGTGGACTAAGCATAGTTTTGAGTGCTATAGTATACGTTATTATATATTAATATATATAAAATGTAAATATTACATATATAATAGATGATATATCAGGTAATCTGAAGACTCTACCTATACAAGGATAGCTGGTATATCCGGTAATATACGAAGACCCGGCTTGTATAAGGAAAGTTTTCTAGCTAATGTTGGTAAATTAAAATTCTGGCCCCAAATACGCGCGTGAAATATCCATGAGGTTGATCTACTGTAACAACACGGAAAATCAGAACCAATTTAAAAAAAATTATTTAGCAATTTTAATGAATTTTGAATATTTAAAATGATTTGTTTTAAATAATAACGAGTAGAAATTTATTTTGAATAGAATTAGAATGTATAAATTTATTTAAATCGATGTTAGAATATAAACTTTTATTTTAATTATAAAAGGAATTGGAAATGGCGCGGTAGTATGAAAATTCGATTTCAAATTTCGAATGAATGTAAAGGATTTAAGATAAACCGGATTTTAGTGAAACCAGAAATATTTGAATCTGTTTGAAAATATCTTTCCAACGAATCGGAAAAATCCAGATTTCATAGCGGCAATAAAAAGTTATGTCCAGTTGAAAATTTAGAATAGTCGCTATAGAAATATAGCCCGTAAGAATAGCAATTTTGCAGCCGACCTCGGTTTTCGATGAGACCACTTTTGTTGGATTCGGAACGTCAAATTATTGCTATATTCCAATTTTCATAATTTTTACAATCAATATGTGAGCGTGGTGAATATAAACGCATTTGGTCAATTCAGTATGAATTTAATCGACTAGAAAATGACCGTTTTTCAAAAGATCTCCAAATTCGATGAAATTAGTTTTATTATGACCGTATCATCAAAACATAGCCAAATTTATTTTTCGGGAATTTTTGGAGTCAATATGTGGTCCTGGTAAATTAAAATTTACGTTTAAATTCAATATATAAAGATTCATATTTTAATTTTGATGAAAACTGTTCGAAACAATCGAATTGGCTTATGAAACAAATCCCATTGTTTTCGGAATGGGGGTATTTAGCTAGGGGTGGCAATCGTTGGGTTTGATTTGGAGTTCGTATGGATTAGTAGGTATTTGTGGAACTAAAGAAAATAAAAACCCTGGCCAATAGGATTTCTCCCAAACCCTCGCTACCCCAGAAAATCGCGCCCCCTTCACTATCGAACGACGAAAAATCATTCGTTCCTTCTTGCAGCGATTTCTCCTGATCCTCTTAACAAAATATAATGCTCCTTTGGGGAATTATGTAGATATCTTTCCCATCTACAAATCTAGACAAGTTTGGAATTCAACCATGGCGTATTTGCTTTGAATCGACGCTGTAAAGTCACCGCGTTCAGGCCGCCGCCGCTCATCCTTGCTGTCGATGAGTTGGGGGTGACCACCACCACCGGGCGCGCCATTCCAGGCCCCCCACACGTGGAATCATCCAATCGTCTAATCGCTTCATGGTTTGATTGCAAAATCAAACCCTAGATTTGAAGAAAACTGAAAGGTATACGGCTGATTTAATTTTAAAGGGTTTCAATGTTTAAAAGTGTTGCAAAGTATGTTTAGCGAATAAAAATCATATCTTTTCCATACGAGGTCCAAATCGCGTGAAACTAGATCCGTTGCGATCGTGGAGATGAGAGCTTCACAACAAGACTGACCGGGTCCAAAATAGAGAAACTTTGAATTTCAAGCAAATTTGAATCCAAACTGTTCAGAAATTCAGATAAAAATTGATGGAGTGGATCCCATGTAACACCCCACGTCCGTTAGTGTCACTCACAAAGGGAATGCACTAAGTTCTGTGGAGTGTTTAGGGTAAAAGATGCAGATAAATTACAAGACAGACAGAAATTAAACAGCGGAAAATAAAACTTTGCTTTATTGATAAAATAGTTTGTACAATGGTTTCTTTACAATATCAGAGTATTATCTGTCTTACAAAATAAAGAAGCATAAAAACAACATTTATATTCCCCGATTTTAGCAAGAGCCAGCCATAGCATCTGAAAAGAGAATCCAAGCAAACTTCGACAAATCTTCAAGCTGGGAAAGAGTGGCAGTCCAACTTAACCTGAGCTAAACTATTCCCTCCTTTACTACCTGGGGGGGGGGAACGGAAGAAAAGAAGACGAAAGAAAAACAGAGTCAGACATAAAGCCTGATTAAGTTCAGTAACTTCTAGCATGTGAACATGGAAAAACAAAACGACATGAATTAACTGAATACAAGATTACACCATGACGACAGGGTCAACAAGATTAGACAAGGTAGTCACAAGATATGCAAAGATACGATAAACTGGATACGCTCTAATACTTTCGCCGCTTAGCTATTTCCTTGTTATACTGGTTTCTATATCTCTGCACCGCCTATCTAGTGTCCCAACTAGTAATGATAACGTGATCCCAATCGCTGTATTTTCCATTGCCTTCCGGCATACATTCATTATTTATTACCTAGATCAAATATAGGGTTTTCTATCAAGTGCTTTCTAGATTTAACTAGAGTTTACGCAATCTGTTGAACGCTTCTCGGATTCAGGATTTATGCCACCTAGTCCAACTAGGGATTATGCTACCTGTCGAACGATGGCCCCAAGTCTAGGACACACTACCTAGAGTGGTATATGTTCCTATACTTCCCCACGCATGTATCGCGAATCGTTATCGCTTGTCTAGATGCACATGTCCTGTAATGTGCGACCCGAGTCCTGTTGTCAGGGAAAATCAAGGAATACAGAACTCGGTCGGGAGCTTTCAGATATCTGCCAATGCAGATGCTAAGGTCTGTTTTTATTTCAGTGGCTATGGTCCCACTTGACCCCTCCCTCAACTAATGAAAGGCACATCTTGTAAAATGAGAACTATACGCCGGCTCCCGGTGCCCCTCTATCCCATGGCCATCCTCACCCATAACTAGATAGCAAGTATATGGTCTTTTGGAGTTCTCCGCCTTTCCGCTTCACGTATCTCGATTGACTCAAGATGGATGGTAGACGACGAGTTGCTATCACAGGGCTACCGTTTCCTCGCCGAATCACGCCGGTCCATCCTGGTCTTTAGGTTGCCATGTATTGCAACCAAGGCATACCCCTGGTTCTTCTACGCAGACCTTAACCTCTGTGGGCCCAGGCGGATCATCTGCAGCCTCACAGAGGGATACCAAGAGTACCCTCACGTCCCCTCGAAGCCTCGGGCTTCGTAACCCAATTTGTTGGAGCCTTCTTTCTACTCAGACGGACATTCGCTCCTTCCCGTGTTATACTACTTAGTTTTACTAACTAAGATTTACCACTTAGTTTCCAGAATCGTTGTTTTCTTAACTAAGGTTTACTACTTAGTTCCTTTTCCCGTCAATGTGGATTGGTTAAGTGTCATTAGTCAATTAAAGCCAACTTAACCCTCTTCATTCATCCTGTTATACTGGTTAAGTGTTATCAGTAATTCATGTTTACTTAACCCCACCACAAACCAAGTTATATTGGTTAAGTATTTCTTATTACTTAACCCTACCCATTCACCCTGTATTGGTTAAGTGTTCCTTTTTAACTTAACTTTTCCCGTCTGTCTTAACTAACATGTTATTAATGGTTAAGTATTATCCCTTCATGTTTAGACTTAACCCTATTCTTTTATCATAATCTGATGGTTAAGTGTTCAAGTTTACTTAACCCTACGGTCTAGCCCAGCTAACATATCAAATTGGCTAAGTGTATTAGATTTTACTTAACCCCAACCTCTAGTCTAGTTAACATATTAATTGGGCTAAGTGTATTAACTTTACTTAACCCCTACAAGTCTCGTTTTGCTACCTTGAGTTTGGTTAAGTGTCTCTATGGGCGTAGCCCTCCCATTCTAGCTTAACTGTGTTAAGTTGGTTAAGTGTTCCTATGGACTTAACCCTCCCATTCTAGCTTAACTGTGTTAAGTTGGTTAAGCGTTCCTATGGACTTAACCCTCCCGTTCTAGCTTAACTGTGTTAGGTGTCAGTCTGAACCTAACCCCACCCATCAGTCTAGTTATCATGTTGAATTGGTTAAGTGTCTTAGTTAACTTAACCTTACCATTCTTGTTCTAGCTTTAACTAAATAAATTAAAGCCGCTACCACTCACATTAGACAGGTATTGTTGCGACTACTGGATGTGCCGGTTGGTTCCGGGCAGGTTTACATCGCAACTCAGTCTAACCTCGGGTTAGGCATATTCGTGTTTTCTAAGTTCAAAGGGTTTGATTAATTTTCAAATCAGATTGGTTTTAAAAGTAACCATCCCGTCCGTTGGACCAGTTAGGGATAGCCAGGGAGAGTAGGAAACTTGTATTTTCCAAACCCAAGCCTAGACACTATCCTCTTTGTCACCCTAGAACTTTCTAGTGTGTCATTAAAAGAGATGTCGTTAATAAACCTTTAATTTGTCTAAATTTATATTTCCTCATTCAGGCCAAATTCTATAAGTAAATTATTCCTAATTTACTTATTTCCCATTTACTCTTTTAATGTAAATTGTCTACATTCATACTTATGGCCCATTTCCCCTTCTGAATCGTATTTATGCTTTTTGGTATGTAAACTATACCAAATTTAGTGTCACTAACCATGATTTTGCTAAA
Organism: Allium sativum; assembly: GCA_030737875.1. Lineage (NCBI taxonomy): Eukaryota > Viridiplantae > Streptophyta > Magnoliopsida > Asparagales > Amaryllidaceae > Allium > Allium sativum. The sequence continues at coordinate 940,206,072 of CM060924.1, forward strand.
CTTGCCAATTACTCCCAATTATGGCCAATTTCAAATTTATGCTAATATACTTACCATGCCAAATTAGCTAATCCAATTCCGATTCAACAATTCTAATTCATGTCAAACTAGACTTATTACTCTAGTTCACTATTCATGTAAATGCTAGATTTACACGTCGATACTAGATTCAGGTTACACAATCTATAATTCATATCAAATTTACCCCATTTGCATTCCTATGAACATGCCATAATACATGTTCCCAATTTATGCCAATTTCCAAGTTTATAATATGTTTTTAGTAAATTTCATATTTTGCCCAAATCGTATTCCCACCGTTCGTATAATCGTAATTCAATCTAGATTATAGATAAATCTAAATTCGTAGAAAATAGGGAATGAACCAAAGATGCTAGGCAAAAGATAGACATAATAACTGGCATAAAAAGGGTTGCATAACGACGTTGGTTCAAGAACATGGGTAGACCTAACTTAATAGGTAAATTCCCAAGGTCTAAAACCAAGAATAGACAGAGTAGGTTCAGAACATGGGTAGACCTAACTTAATAGGTAAATTCCCAAGGTCTAAAACCATAGAAAGTCAAGAATAGACAGAATAGAAAAATCAGATTTAGACCCAATTTCATAGTTACAAAACTTAAGCAACACTTTCCTAATCAGGGATCATAGGTGTTTAGTCACAATTGTCCTTGTTATGTCATAGGCAATAGTTTATGCTTTTCCTAATCAAAGGCATAGGCTGGTTTTCACAGTCAAGAAAATAATTCTCATAGTCACAGTCATAGGAAATATTCATAGTCATAGGCAATGCCCATAGTCATAGGCAATGTTCATAGTCATAGGCATATGGTTCTAAGGTCCATAGTTTCATAGTCACGGTCTTATTTGTCCTCGAATCATAACAGTTCTTAATTAGGTTCAAGAGTATAGGCACTGATTCGAATAGAGAGAGATTCGGCATATTCTTTTATTCCTTTAATTTCATGTCACGAACAGAGAAAAACGTTCAAATCTAGAAATAACTGACTTACAGAGATTCAGATTAGAAAAGAAAAATGGCGTTGCTATGATTCGTGCGACGTTAGCCTTTGATCCTTATCTTGAAGCTTTAATCTTGATTTGAATCTCTTCTGGACAATTTGAGCAGCATAACCTTGTCTTGGATTTTCGTAGTATTTTCTTATATTTATTTATTATCTAATTAAGAGGAGGAGAGGAAGCCATGTTCATCAAGAATCTTTGCAGCATAAGGGTAGAGAAGAATTGTGAATAGAGAAGGAGTCTAGGGCTGTTTATATAGTGTAGAAATCAACGAATCTGGTCAGGATGGCGTCCGAATACAGAAGAACGAACCAGGTGCAGAAAACAGGAAAAAGCAGGGGGGTCGACCCCCAGGTCGACTACCCAGTCGACCTGGGTGCCCCAGGTCGACTACCCAGTCGACCTGGGTGCCCCAGGTCGACTACCCAGTCGACCTGGGTGCCTTGGCCGGGAAAATTTCCGCCCTGCCCAATCTGGGTCTGTTTTTGAATTTCGAACTCGACCAGTTTTGAATTTTGAATCTTGCTGAAACTTCCGGAGGCCATATCTTCCTCATACGGACTCCGATTTACGCAAACTTTGACTCGCTTTCATGAAGAATTCCGAGACGAACGCATTGGCGCAGCCCGTTTCCCTTAATTTTGATTTTAACTTTTAATTCTTCCTTGATTTGTGAATCCTTGTGTTACAGAATTACGGGGTGTTACATTCTCCCCCGCTTAAAAGGATTTCGTCCCTGAAATCTTCAAGTTAGGAACATTGTGTCCTACCATCCAATCACCCATCTACTCAACCATTCAACCACAGGCATTAAATTTCCTTAAAAGATTTCTAATGCTTTCATGTTCATATGCATAGTGTGTGTATATGTCTTTATCTAATGCAAAATCTGGCGGTCTACTGATTCAGTTGACCTCCTTAATGCGAATCATGTCAGTGCCATGCATCCGATCATGTATGCAAGCATCCCTAGTTATATAAATACTACATGCGTGCACGGCCATTCATCCATATGCAACACCCATATGATAACATATCAAGTTCAATTTACAAACAAATACATATATGTAAATGCAATATGAAAGCGTCTGAACTGATCTAGTGTCTAATACGTATGCATATGCATTCACAAGCAACCATTAGCAACCACTTGCAACCATCAACCATAACATGTTTCAAATACATGTTCACATCCATTGGCTTCTGCCTAAGGATCGAAGATACGACCTAGGTGATATACTTTGGAAAGAGAGAAACAATTATGCGTAAAGCATCCTAAAACAAAGAAATCAAGGATGCACCCTCAAGGAAAAGGGTATGATGCTAGTATCTAGCCTTCTTGAGCTTTACTCCACTGTATCTTAACTAATTTAACTTCACGATTGTGAAGTTCTGGATCTCCATTTCCAAAATAAACAGATGTCAATCACGGTACCAGGTTTACGTACTAAGATGATTAAAGGTTTCCCTCTTATCCGCCATGCCATAACTATAAGAGTCGAAAGGTCATTACGTGCTCTTTCGAGTGCCTGCCACAACTATTCATCTCTCACGCAAACCATCCAAACCGAACTCGACATTCCTCAAGTACAAGCCCCAAAGGCCTAAACCAATATCAGACAAGCACCCAAGGAATATCTCCCCGAATTTAGACGATCTACGTGAGATGATATAAGCAAACTCGATAGCTATTCTCAAATCCCTACTAACCAAAAATAAACTGGTCGGACCACCAATTGGATTTGAGACTCTAGTGGGATCTTTCTACTATACAAGTACTATGGTGCAGAGACCTAACTATGGAAGTGGATATGAACCAATTAGAAGCGCTAGAACCTAAGGAAATAGTACGAACAGAAAACTAGACTCTTCCAACCAGACTACCTTTCTCTTAGGTACGCTTGGTGGCGAAAGCATGTACTTGTCCTTCTGAAAATATCGTCCTCGTTCTTGCCCTTGTCCTTAAGTATATGCCCTATCATACCCTAGTAAAGATACTTCCTCTTGTCTTAGGTTTTATAATTTCTTCCTCCATCGTGTGCTAAGTCTACATCCATGAATTCCTCATCCTAGGGTTATGCTCCTTAGTCAAACTCCTCATCCCCTTCCGTGTGTAGTCATGTTGACAGATCTCTCGAAAACTGCCTCCATCGTTCGGAAAACCCTATAAGCTTCGAAAGAAAACTGCCCGTAGATGAAACAACTACGGCTATGGATGGAAGTCGGGCACTACTTTTCCCTTCGATGAGGTTACCTCCCAGAAAGCCAGGAGCCCCATAGACTCAAGAAAGAAGGAGACAAGAATTTAAACAGAGGAAGAGAATATAGTGCGTATGGCTTTAGGGAATATGTCCTTAAAACAAATCTTTTCTCTTGAAAATGCTTCTTTAAAAACCGTTTTGAAAATGATTTTTCAAATCCTTTATCTGATCTGGTAACCTTCAGCTCTGATATCACGTGTAACACCCCACGTCCGTTAGTGTCACTCACAAAGGGAATGCACTAAGTTCTGTGGAGTGTTTAGGGTAAAAGATGCAGATAAATTACAAGACAGACAGAAATTAAACAGCGGAAAATAAAACTTTGCTTTATTGATAAAATAGTTTGTACAATGGTTTCTTTACAATATCAGAGTATCATCTGTCTTACAAAATAAAGAAGCATAAAAACAACATTTATATTCCCCGATTTTCGCAAGAGCCAGCCATAGCATTTGAAAAGGGAATCCAAGCAAACTTCGACAAATCTTCAAGCTGGGAAAGAGTGGCAGTCCAACTTAACCTGAGCTAAACTATTCCCTCCTTTACTACCTGGGGGGGGCGGAACGGAAGAAAAGAAGACGAAACAAAAACAGAGTCAGACATAAAGCCTGAGTAAGTTCAGTAACTTCTAGCATGTGAACATGGAAAAACAAAACGACATGAATTTACTGAATACAAGATTACACCATGACGATAGGGTCAACAAGATTAGACAAGGTAGTCACAAGATATGAAAAGATAAGATAAACTGGATACGCTCTAATACTTTCGCCGCTTAGCTGTTTCCTTGTTATACTGGTTTCTATATCTCTGCACCGCCTATCTAGTGTCCCAACTAGTAACGATAACGTGATCCCAATCCCTGTATTTTCCATTGCCTTCCGGCATACATTCATTATTTATTACCTAGTTCAAATCTAGGGTTTTCTATCAAGTGCTTTCTAGATTTAACTAGAGTTTACGCAATCTGCTGAACGCTTCTCGGATTCAGGATTTATGCCACCTAGTCCAACTAGGGATTATGCTACCTGTCGAACGATGCCCCCAAGTCTAGGACACACTACCTAGAGTGGTATATGTTCCTATACTTCCCCACGCATGTATCGCGAATCGTTATCGCTTGTCTAGATGCACATGTCCTGTAATGTGCAACCCGAGTCCTGTTGTCAGGGCAAATCAAGGAATACAGAACTTGGTCTGGAGCTTTCAGATATCTGCCGATGCAGATGCTAAGGTCTGTTTTTATTTCAGTGGCTATGGTCCCACTTGACCCCTCCCTCAACTAATGATAGGTACATCTTGTAAAATGAGAACTATACGCCGGCCCCCGGTGCCCCTCTATCCTATGGCCATCCTCACCCATAACTAGATAGCAAGTATATGGTCTTTTAGAGTTCTCCGCCTTTCCGCTTCACGTATCTCGATTGACTCAAGATGGATGGTAGACGACGATTTGCTATCACAGGGCTACCGTTTCCTCGCCGAACCACGCCGGTCCATCCTGGTCTTTAGGTTGCCATGTATTGCAACCAAGGCATACCCCTGGTTCTTCTACGCAGACCTTAACCTTTGTGGGCCCAGGCGGATCATCTGCAGCCTCACAGAGGGATACCAAGAGTACCCTCACGTCCCCTCGAAGCCTCGGGCTTCGTAACCCAATTCGTTGGAGCCTTCTTTCTACTCAGACGGACATTCGCTCCTTCCCGTGTTATACTACTTAGTTTTACTAACTAAGATTTACCACTTAGTTTCCAGAATCGTTGTTTTCTTAACTAAGGTTTACTACTTAGTTCCTTTTCCCGTCAATTTGGATTGGTTATGTGTCATTAGTCAATTCAAGCCAACTTAACCCTCTTCATTCATCCTGTTATACTAGTTAAGTGTTATCAGTAATTCATGTTGACTTAACCCCACCACAAACCAAGTTATATTGGTTAAGTATTTCTTATTACATAACCCTACCCATTCACCCTGTATTGGTTAAGTGTTCCTTTTTAACTTAACCTTGCCCGTCTGTCTTAACTAACATGATATTAATGGTTAAGTATTATCCCTTTATGTTTAGAATTAACCCTATTCTTTTATCACAATTTGATGGTTAAGTGTTCAAGTTTACTTAACCCTACGGTCTAGCCCAGCTAACATATCAAATTGGCTAAGTGTATTAGATTTTACTTAACCCCAACCTCTAGTCTAGTTAACATATTAATTGGGCTAAGTGTATTAACTTTACTTAACCCCTACAAGTCTCGTTTTGCTACCTTGAGTTTGGTTAAGTGTCTCTATGGACTTAGCCCTCCCATTCTAGCTTAACCGTGTTAAGTTGGTTAAGTGTTCCTATGGACTTGACCCTCCCATTCTAGCTTAACTGTGTTAAGTTGGTTAAGTGTTCCTATGGACTTAACCCTCCCATTCTAACTTAACTGTGTTTAGTGTCAGTCTGAACCTAACCCCACCCATCAGTCTAGTTATCATGTTGAACTGGTTAAGTGTCTTAGTTAACTTAACCTTACCATTCTTGTTCTAGCTTTAACTAAATAAATTAAAGCCGCTACCACTCACATTAGACAGGTATTGTTGCGACTACTGGATGTGCCGGTTGGTTCCGGGCAGGTTTACATCGCAACTCAGTCTAACCTCGGGTTAGGCATATTCGTGTTTTCTAAGTTCAAAGGGTTTGATTAATTTTCAAATCAGATTGGTTTTAAAAGTAACCATCCCGTCCGTTGGACCAGTTAGGGATAGTCAGGGAGAGCAGAAAACTTGTATTTCCCAAACCCAAGCCTAGACACTATCCTCTCTGTCACCCTAGAACTTTCTGGTGTGTCATTAAAAGAGATGTCGTTAATAAACCTTTAATTTTTCTAAATTTATATTTCCTCATTCAGGCCAAATTCTATAAGTAAATTATTCCTAATTTACTTATTTCCCAATTACTCTTTTAATGTAAATTGTCTACATTCATACTTATGGCCCATTTCCCCTTCTGAATCGTATTTATGCCTTTTGGTATGTAAACTATACCAAATTTAGTGTCACTAACCATGATTTTGCTAAACCTGCCAATTACTCCCAATTATGGTCAGTTTCAAATTTATGCTAATATACTTACCGTGCCAAATTAGCTAATCCAATTCCGATTCAACAATTCTAATTCATGTCAAACTAGACTTATTACTCTAGTTCACTATTCATGTAAATGCTAGATTTACACGTCGATACTAGATTCAGGTTACACAATCTATAATTCATATCAAATTTACCCCATTTGCATTCCTATGAACATGCCATAATACATGTTCCCAATTTATGCCAATTTCCTAGTTTATAACTATGTTTTTAGTAAATTTCATATTTTGCCCAAATCGTATTCCCACCGTTCGTATAATCGTAATTCAATCTAGATTATAGATAAATCTAGATTCGTAGAAAATAGGGAATGAACCAAAGATGCTAGGCAAGAGATAGACATAATAACCGGCATAAAAAGGGTTGCATAACGACGTTGGTTCAAGAACATGGGTAGACCTAACTTAATAGGTAAATTCCCAAGGTCTAAAACCAAGAATAGACAGAGTAGGTTCAGAACATGGGTAGACCTAACTTAATAGGTAAATTCCCAAGGTCTAAAACCATAGAAAGTCAAGAATAGACAGAATAGAAAAATCAGATTTAGACCCAATTTCATAGTTACAAAACTTAAGCAACACTTTCCTAGTCAGGGATCATAGGTGTTTAGTCACAGTTGTCCTTGTTATGTCATAGGCAATAGTTTATGCTTTTCCTAATCAAAGGCATAGGCTGGTGTTCACAGTCAAGAAAATAGTTCTCATAGTCACAGTCATAGGCAATATTCATAGTCATAGGCAATGCCCATAGTCATAGGCAATATTCATAGTCATAGGCATATGTTCTAAGGTCCATAGTTTCATAGTCACGGTCTTATTTGTCCTCGAATCATAACAGTTCTTAATTAGGTTCAAGAGTATAGGCACTGATTCGAATAGAGAGAGAGATTCGGCATATTCTTTTATTCCTTTAATTTCATGTCACGAACAGTGAAAAACGTTCAAATCTAGAAATAACTGACTTACAGAGATTCAGATTAGAAAAGAAAGATGGCGCTGCTATGATTCGTGAGACGTTAGCCTTTGATCCTTGTCTTGAAGCTTTAATCTTGATTTGAATCTCTTCTGGACAATTTAAGCAGCATAACCTTGTCTTGGATTTTCGTAGTATTTTCTTATATTTATTTATTATCTAATTAAGAGGAGGAGAGGAAGCCATGTTCACTAAGAATCTTTGCAGCATAAGGGTAGATAAGAATTGTGAATAGAGAAGGAGTCTACGGCTGTTTATATAGTGTAGAAGTCAACGAATCTGGTCAGGATGGCGTCCGAATACAGAAGAACGAACCAGGTGCAGAAAACAGGAAAAAGCAGGGGGGTCGACCCCCAGGTCGACTACCCAGTCGACCTAGGTGCCCCAGGTCGACTACCCAGTCGACCTGGGTGCCTTGGGCGGGAAAATTCCCGCCCTGCCCAATCTGGGTCTGTTTTTGAATTTCGATCTCGACCAGTTTTGAATTTTGAATCTTGCTAAAACTTCCGGAGGCCATATCTTCCTCATACAGACTCCGATTTACGCAAACTTGGACTCGTTTTCATGCAGAATTCCGAGACGAACGCAATGGCGCAGCTCGTTTCCCTTAATTTTGATTTTAACTTTTAATTCTGCCTTGATTTGTGAATCCTAGTGTTACAGAATTACGGGGTGTTACATCCCAATGTGAGAATTTCTCACTATTATTTCTGTACTGTTATTTATTTTATAAGTGCATATATGAACTGCTCCCCGTCGTCCATAGACCATAGACGACTTGTTTGACTATATTGTGTTATGGAAATTAATTGTGATTGTGATGCGAAATGGAAAATAAAATATACATGTATGGAATAAAATATTTGAACAATAAAAATATCATTTTTATTGTATATATAAAATGAATAAAATATTGGCGTATGGAATAAAATATTTGAACAATAAAAATATCATTTTTACTGTACATATATAAAATGAATAAAATATTCATATATGGAATAAAATAATTGAACAATAAAAATATCATTTTTATTGTATATATAAAATGAATAAAATATTCATGTATGGAATAAAATATTTGAACAATAAAAATATCATTTTTATTTTATATATGAACTGAATAAAATATTTATGAGTTGAAATAAATATTCATTTACAAATCAGATGATTTGTTTTTGTATACACATTTACCTGATATTGATTGGGACGCTATATTTTACACATCGCCCAACTGCACAAATAATAAACAGTATTTGTTGTTTGAAAACACCACACGGGTATTGGGATGATATTTGACATACATTGATCCCTTTAGTGGTGTGCCAATCGATGGGTTGACAGACTGTATAAGTTTTATTTATTTATTTTAATGCTTATACAGTTGTAGAGTGAACTCTGGATGTTGTATGAATTTTTAATGATTATTTATCATTATTATTGTATACATGTGATGTTGAAATCCATATAAATAAAATTATACGACAATTGATTGAGTTTGATTCCGATTCAGGAATTAACGAATATTTTAAAATAATATTCAGTGAATATTGAAATGTGAAGCTGTGTTAAGTAGTTAAACACCATTTTAACACGAATAGGAATTCTGTCGATTTTATTCATTTTATAATGAATATCGAAAAGTGATTTCAAAATCTGATATTTTGAAAATATTATCATTTCAATATTTAATGATATGGAATATTCAAATTTGATTTAAATTTGAAAATGAAATATTTAATTTTGTTTTAAAAATTGAAATGGAATTGAAATCGATTTGAAGTGAATTTATAAACGAAATTATAATAAAATATTCAAATTTGATTTAAATTTGAAAGTCAAATTGAAATCATTTTGAAATTAATTTAAAACGAATTTGTAATGAAATATTCAATTTTGATTTAAAAATTGAAATGGAAGTGGAAATCGTTTTAAAAACGAATTTAAAATGATTTATAAAATTCGTTTTAAACGGAAGTCAACGAAATATAATATATATATATATATATATATATTATATTATAATGTCCTGAATAGAACGCACCGCGCATCGACCATTTGCAAATTTCGACCATTAACTTCAAATGGATGTTACGGGAGATCCGACCGTCGGATTCTCCTAAAACCAGAATCGTTGGGTTCGTATCAAGAAGAGCTTTCTAATGAATATAAGAGATTTGAAATCTAACGGTTGAATTCAGAATTATGTCCAAATCGAAATTGGAAAAGGTCATTGTAAGTGCAGTTCGATGATCGTTTATGGAAATCGACTGTACGGGCTTTGATAAAAGTATCAATTATTTGTGTAAAATCATAATAAATGATTTGCAAAGAATTGGGATGAAAAATTCCATATTTGAAAAGATAAAAATATATTTTTATCGAAATGAACTAGTTATTCACAAGAATTAAAATCCAACTATTTATAAATAAATAAATTGGATTGAGAATGGGTTTTAGTATAATCAAAATTTCCAGTACATGAATGGGAATGGATTTGAATCGAAATAATCTTCGGAATATTTTGATGTTGGATTTCGTTGTAACGATAAGGATTTCGCCCGGACCTAATCGATCGCTAAATCGACCAAGACCGTTCGAATCCGGCATACGCTAACTTTGGGTATACAACACATCAGAACAAATAACAGAAAACTTTTATAAACATCATAATAATGTTACATCAGAGTACAGAATATCAGAGTATATCGGGAATAATACACAGCGAAAGATAAATTTACATAAATGTAATACAATGCACCGCGGAAATATAAACTACACAGCGGAAGTGTAACAACCCGAAAAATCAGGACCAATTTAAAATTTTATTTTAGAAATTTTAAAGGATTTTTAAGTATTTAAAATTATTTATTTTGAATAATAATGATTAAAAATTTATTTTAATTGAAGTTAAAACGAATAAATTTACATTTAATGTAATGAAGGTAAACAAAATCTGTCATAGGAAACATCATTACAAAAACTTTATCTTTAATGAAATGGATAGATTTACAAAATTGTACATGTTATGAAATGAAACATGTTTTTACATTAAACTTTATTTTTAATAAAATGATCATTTCTAAACAAAAATGTATTCACATTGACTTTACATTTTTAATGTTAATAAGACATAAAAAAGAATCATTTTCATGTTAAATTATTTTCACATTGGAATTCATATTTCCAATGTAAGAGAATCATTATAAAATGAATTGAAACTAAAGCATGTATTTTATTTGCCATTTGTTACTATAAAAAGAATGGAATAAAAAGAATGTCTTTTTATTGTCACTTGTTTTACAATAATAAAAAAAAACTTGTTTTACATTAAATTTATATTTTAATGTTAAGAATGTACATAAGAATTGTTCGTATTTAGAAAATAAGCTTTACATTAAAAAGTATATTTTAATGTATTGAATGTACATAAATATTTGTTTGCATTTAGAAAAACAAGTTTTACGTTAAAATTTATATTTTAATGTTAAGAATGTACATAAGAATTTGTTCATATTAGGAAAAACGCATTTCACATTAAATTTACATTTTTAGGTAATATAAAAAGATTATATTCTTATGCAACACTTGTTTAATGTAAAGAAGCTTACAATAAAAGATTATATTTTAAATGTGCAATATGTAATATGATTCATTTAATAAAAAAAAGGGATGCTTGATTGACAAATATGTTAACATTAAAAATGTCTTAGGAACTTTAGTGACATTTATTAATTTATTGATTGAAAATAATGTGTGGGTTATAAATGAAATAAATTCTAACAATATATATATATATATATTAATATATATCTATGTATGTATGTATATATATGTACATATCTTTGGGTGTCCTCTTAAATATTTCCCATGTCAACTCAAATTTAACTTTTAGAAATTCAAAATGTAGACTATATGTTCATTAACAAACAACATTAATCTAGCATTAACCCTTTCCATGTTATTCTCTCTCTCTCTCTCTCTCTCTCTTTCATTGTCATCTACTTTTGAAATTGGAATAATAATAAAAAAAAAGGAATAGATGTGTCATTATAGCGTGTAATCAAAAGGGGATTTAAGGAGGTATTTATAAAACACTATCAAAGCATAAAAACGTATTTATTCGTAATACACATGCATGGTTTCTGGAATAAAAACAAAACTTTGCCCCACTGTCAAATTTGAAACTGCCTTGTTGGTTACATGCTGGAAATGGTTGATATACATACTCGTCAAATAATGGGCTTGCTGAATTTCTTTGCATAATAATAATAAATGTTACAAAAAGATAGATAATTAAAATTGATATGTTTTCCTATTTTGGTTTCATAACTTAAAATTATATATATATATATATATATATATATATATATATGAGTTGTGATATGTTTAAAAATGGTCTTAATCTACTATAGGTAAAATTTATTTAAATATGGAATACATTCTTGAGTATATAAGTTGTTACATAATAGCTTTATATTAAAAACAAATATACACACTATTTAATAGGAAAGATGTAAATGTTAAATTTGGACGATTTAAAAATATCCAAATATATTAAGGAATAAGGATGTATGGATTTAATTGTAAAATTAGAAGTAAAGTATTATAAAAATGCTTTTGTCCTTTTCCCAAATCTCTAATCCACTAACATAGCCAGCCGCCATCCTCATGGTTCAATGGCCATGAAGCTCCGGTTTTCTTCCACCAATTTCTTCAAATCCACTTTAAATTAAAATATACTTCTAATACAAAGATTACAGAGCATAGCTCCACCGAGCTTCACTATCTTCTAGGCGCAAGTAGAGAGAAGGATGGAAGAAATGGGTTCGGTGTAGTAGCATACGGGAAGAAAGAAGCGTTGGACTCGTACGATCCTGAACTACAATTCTAGACTGAAACGGGGAATTTCTGAGCTGTTGAAAAAATTGGGCTAATCACGAACGACGGTGAGAATTCCTATTTACAAAATTAATTTTTAGATTAATTATTTTCTCGCTGATTAATTCTGTGTATGTATGTAATGATCCAGTTCTGCGATGAAAATCTATTATTTATTCCAGATCTGTTATTCTAGATCTGATTCTGCGACGAAATTCTGCTCTTTGTTTCGGTGATGATAATAATTTACTAAACGTTTAATTAATTATTTGTAATCGAAATCCATGAATTTATGATTATAATTATAATTGCAATGTCTTGTGCTTGGATTTTTGTATGAATTGCGGTGTTTTGGAATATCCATGATGGTTTAGATCTACGTCATACAAATAAAAGTTCCTATTTATTTAGATATGTAAACACCGATTAGATTAGATCTTGTTTTAAATAAATTAATAAAAAGATTCAATTTTTAATGTTGTTATTTTGCATAAAAAGGTGTACATTAAAAAGATTCAATTTTTAATATCGTTATATTACAATAAAAGTTACAAATGAGAATAGGCATTTTTATTGTCCTTTATATTACAATAAAAATTTAGTTTTTATTTCATGTATTAATATGAAACGTTACATGAATGTTGACACCAAAGGTTTAGTTATAACCACAAGTATTAATATGGAAATTGACACTATATGTTGACATCAAAAATTTAATGTTGTTACATGTAATAGTATGGAAATTGACATCATTTGTTAACACCAAAGTTAATATGATTACATGTATTAATATGAGAAATGGACATCCTAATTGATACCAAAATATTAGTTGCGGTCATATGTAGTAATATGGAATTGTCATGAAAACATTGACACCAAAATATTAGTTGTTGCCATATGTAGGAATTGTTATGGAAACATTGACACCAAAATATTAGTTGATATCATACGTAGAAATGAAATTGATATAAAAATAAACATATTTTTAGCATCGTTGAGATTTACATGAGATAAACATATTTTTTTTTTAGCGTCGTTAAGATTTATATAAAATAAACATATTTTTAGCATCGTTTAGTTTTATATAAAATAAACATATTTTTAGCGTCGTTAAGTTTCATGAAAATGAGCATAATTTTAATGTCATTAAGTTTCACCAAAAATGAAACATTATTTTTAGTGTCAAGTTATGTCATTAAAAATGAAACATAAATTTAGTGTTATGTAGAATCATTAAAAATGAATACATTTTTAGTGTCATGTTGAAATATTAAAACGAACATATTTTTAGTGTCATGTGGATTCAACTAAAAAAATATATATATATTCTTAGCGCCATTTTGTTGCAATTTGAAATAACATATTTTTGTTGTCATTTGTATTACAATAAAAGATGTATTTGAGAATTTTACTTTTATTTACATTTTGTATGTAAATAAAAATACATGTTATAGAATTGAACTTTTATTTATATTTTATATGCAAGTAAAAGTACCCATGTTTTTGTGTTATTTCTTATTATAATTCATTACAATAAAAAAGAATAGTCATGTAAGATTTTAATTTTGATTTTTATTTTGTTGAAGCAAAAAGTTACAATTTTTGTCATTTAAAAAGAATAGTTATAAAAGTTCATATTTTATTGTCGATTTGTTACAATAAAAAGAATACTGTAAAGACCCGTAAATCCCACCCTTTGAATCGACCATAAACCACACAGGTCTGACCCAAAAAGTGAAAATCTACGAATACTTTAACTTTGGGCATACAACACATTACAACAGATAACAGAAGACTTTTATAACACTATAATAAATGTTACATCAGAGTACAGAATATACATATCAGAGTACATTGGAATATAATTACATCGGAAGATAAATACAAAAAATGTAATATACTGCAACGGAAGAACACAGCGGAAGACTCTCTATCTCTGGACACAGCTTTAAGCTTCAACCCAGAATCCTGTTTAATATATCTGCAAAAATAGCTACTCGACTGCCCGTGTGGAAAATATGGGCACCCGAGTTTGCCAGTGGACAAACTACAGGTCAGTCATGGGACTGGTGTGAGAATTCTACTTAACCTATATAATATAATGAGGCTAATCACAGGACCACGCCACTTTCGCGGAACGGGTTTTCTCCTATAGATTGCCAGTGCATGACTAAAGTAAATCGTCAAAATAACGCAATGCTTTTTAGAAAAATGAAACCATTATAAGACCCAAGTCCCATCACACAATGGAACGCAAACCGGAGGATAGGGTTTTACCTTATAATGATCAAAAGATGCTTGATACGATAAACACGGTATTATATAATAATAGTGTGCAACCAATTTGAAATACATCAAAGTAAATGTATCAATCCTAGACGGCATGAGTGCCCCATCCCACTATGTCGCCATATATAGGTATACAATCAAAACCGCGTGATGTCTTATTGGAAATTTGGGTTTCCATCTGAGTCAAGGCTAGGGAGGAGATCCTTACCGATTCGAGACACTCTAGCAAATGCCCCAGGATTGGTACTCTGTCCAACCCTTGGATCCTGCAGGGTCGGTCCATACGTTAACGCTTAATGGATTGGCAATTCCTGAACACACACTTCCCGGTCCTTTTGGACCTATAATACGGCGAGTGGCGACCGCATAAACCGAGGCCTCGAAAAATCCAACAACCACAATGAATAAATGCCAGCGCTGGTAGGTCCCTGACAACACTCTAGCAAGAAAGAAACGTGTGCACTCCCTGCGTTCCCTTCTCCCGTTTTAGACTCTACCGGGCTGTGAGGCTCGCGAAGTCACGTTACACAAAGCTATGCCTAAATAGACTATGCTTTGATCATCCCACAAGGCTCTTCCTTGCAACAATAAGCCTTGTTCAAGTGCAACTTGGCATACCACATCAACAACTCATATCATGCGATCGTTAATTATTTAACATACAAAAGGGTGTTAAGCAAGAGAATAAATCCTCCGCCACCATGCATTTATATATTAAATAAAAACCAATTTAATTACATGAAATAAATTTCAATGTCAGGCATGCTATCCATTTACAAGTCCGTTCTAGGTCTGAACGAAACAACGTATCCGTCGATCTCCAGTACGTTTGGAAGATCATCACTTTTTACCTTGCCCTGGGGGATCAGTCCCAATTCAAGATATCAGTCACCATCAACCAAACGATGTGAACCTCTCCGGTCTTCAGTCACCGTCTTCATCTTTGACTCTTGATCGTCGTGATGATTATTCAGAATGGGTTAGACCCGGTCTTTCTGAATAATTCGCGTATTTGTAATTAAAATCAACCATACGCCACATTCCAACTCTGAACATTCTTTTAAATAAAAATTATTATTTATGTTAAAAGATTCTCATTAATTATATCAAAGATAAAATAAATTACATTTTAATCTTTCTAAAAAGATTTATTTATATTCCTTTTAAATCTATAAAATAGATTTATAAATTTCCAAATAACAATATCAATGTAAATTGGATTAAAGAACCAATGTCGTTTAAAAACAAAGTTCACAATAAATCCAATTCACATATCAATTTATTTTCAGTCACAAAATATAATTGTAAGTAATCTTAATTAAAAGATTAACTCTTTCATCGGGCTTAAGGACAATGTTATTTAAGACACCATCCACGACAACCCAAAATCCATTACTTGAACTAAATTCTAATTAAATATAATCTAATTGAAAACTTCATCTAGTCCGTTTGTAAGATATTTTCAATTCAATATATTCTTTATATTACAAAACTCTTTATTTTACAAAAATCTTTTATTTAAAAAGAAATTCTGCATTGGAACGTGACTCAACCATGCACCATAAAATTTTGGTCATATGGGTTTCATACATTTCATGTATAGGGTAATAAACAGGAAATAATCCTCAAACCATCCATTAACAACCAGAGTGACAATGTCAACTGTGTGAGCATTAAGATGAGATTTTAACGCTCATCGCAGCCTGTCGATCAATCGATAGACATATAATTAAAGATTGGGATTTGTGTCAGTCAAGTATCGTCCCAATACCCGTGTGGGGTTTTCAGCCAACAACAGTTCATATAAATAAATAAATAAATAAATAATTGGTTAATAGATTTAACCAATCTCAATTTCACTAACAAGTTGATGTTAATAAATCAAACATGTCACTTATATCGAGTAAAAATGTATTTTTCTCATATGATTTCTCTCTCTATATATACATCCCTAAAGTTACATAAACAGTAATTTACTTATATAGCTTTATTGCGGATGACAAATAAAATATAAATTTTATTTCACTTCATTCGTGTGGAATTTCTTGACAATACAATTCAGTGTATATTTTTTCCCACATAATGATTCCTATGTTATAACATAAACTCTAATGTAAGTCTGCAAAATAAAATTGGATTTTTCTATTTGCATATAAATTCTACTGTATATTATGCAAATAAATTCTGTTTCAATAAAGATGTGTAAAAGTGATATACTCATTTTGTTGGCAATTCTATTTCAACAAATACAATGTAGATAAAAGTGTATTTCTAATCTTGTACTTTTATTTGTACATAAAATAAAATAAAATAAAAGGCATTTCATGTATTTGTCTTTTTATTTGACAAAACAATGTTAAAAAAATGTTCTTTTAAATCTTGTCCTTTTATTTAACAAAACAATGGTAAATAAAATGTCTCTTTAAATCTTTTACTTTTAATTAACAAAACCATGATAAATAAAATGTCTCTTTAAATCTTTCTATGCTTTATTTGCATCTAAAAATGCAAATAAGAAATATAACTCCCTTCTTTTCCTTGTGTTTTGTTTACATAAAAAAAAAGGAAACAACTATGTGATTCTTTTTCCTATATTTTGTTTGCATCCAAAAATGCAAACAAAAGTATGTCATATTCTTATTTAAACAAAATAGTAAACTCACATAATTACTTCTTTTTACTTATAATAGGAAATGTAAATAAAAAGGGTTCACATAATTTGATCTTTTAATTTACAATAGAAAATGTAAATAAAAGTGATTCACATAATTTGTATTTTTACTTACTATAGAAGATGTAAATAAATGTATTTCTAAATTCTATTCTTTTTATTTACATAAGAAAATGTAAATAAGTGTATTTTCAAATTTTATTCTTTTTATTTACATAAGAAAATGTAAATAAATGTGTTTCTAAATTCTATTCTTTTTATTTACATAAGAAAATGTAAATAAGTGTATTTTCAAATTTTATTCTTTTTATTTACATAAGAAAATGTAAATAAACGTATTTCTAAATTTTATATTCTCTAAAATTCATTAAAATTTTATAAAATAAAATTTTTGAATTGGTCCTGATTTTGCGGGTTGTTACAATCGCCCCCACTTAAAAAACTTTTCGTCCTCGAAAAGGAGCGTAGCTAAAAATTGTAAAATTAACTATCTTAATTTTAAATTTTAATGGTTGATTATCCTTTCAAAATATACATAACTTTATATATATAAAAATCATATTTCACAAAATATATTATAAATATAAAAAATGCGTTAATTATAAATTCGTAACTCTGAACTCGTTCTAGGGCATTACTAACCCCATCTCTAACGAGTTTACTCATTCTAGGATACTGCCGATCCTATCTCTAATGAGTATTCTTATTGGACATTACTAATCCAATCTCTGATGAGTCTTTTGTTCAGTTCTAATGAGTTGTACCCCAAAGATTTGAGCTAACCAGAGCTCTGATACCAACTGTAAAGACCCGTAAATCCCATCCTTTGAATCGACCATAAACCACACAGGTCTGATCCAAAAAGTGAAAATCTACGAATACTTTAACTTTGGGCATACAACACATTACAACAGATAACAGAAGACTTTTATAACACTATAATAAATGTTACATCAGAGTACAGAATATACATATCAGAGTACATTGGAATATAATTACAGCGGAAGATAAATACAAAAAATGTAATATACTGCAACGAAAGAACACAGCGGAAGACTCTCTATCTCTGGACACAGCTTTAAGCTTCAACCCAGAGTCCTGTTTAATATATCTGCAAAAATAGCTACTCGACTGCCCGTGTGGAAAATATGGGCACCCGAGTTTGCCAGTGGACAAACTACAGGTCAGTCATGGGACTGGTGTGAGAATTCTACTTAACCTATATAATATAATAAGGCTAATCACAGGACCACGCCACTTTCGCGGAACGGGTTTTCTCCTATAGATTGCCAGTCCCATGACTGACCTGTAGTTTGTCCACTGGCAAACTCGAGTTCCCATATTTTCCACACAGGCAGTCGAGTAGCTATTTTTGCAGATATATTAAACAGGATTCTGGGTTGAAGCTTAAAGCTGTGTCCAGAGATAGAGAGTCTTCCGCTGTGTTCTTCCGTTGCAGTATATTACATTTTTTTGTATTTATCTTCCGCTGTAATTATATTCCAATGTACTCTGGTATTCTGTACTCTGATGTAACATTATATGATATGTTATAAAAGTCTTCTGTTGTTGTTTTAATATGTTGTATTCCCAAAGTTAAAGTATTCGTAGGTTTCCACTTTTTGGATTAGACCTGTGTGGTTTATGGTCGATCCAAAGGGCGGGAATTTGCGGGTCTTTACAGGAAGACTGTAAATGCCTGGACACAGCTTAAAGCTTCAATCCAGAATCCTGCTCAATACATCTGCAAAATAAAACTACTCGACTGCCCATGTGGAAAATAGGGGCACCCGAGTTCGCAAGCGAAAAGCAAACTACAGGCCAGTCATGGGACTGGTGTGAGAAACTCTAACAGTTATAATTAACTTATTTACCAATAAGGCATATCACGGGACCACGCCGCTAACGCGGAACGGGTTTACCCCCATGAATACCAGTGTATAAACAACAATCAATATAGATATATGGATCTACTATGCGTCAATCAACATGCAATATCCCAATCTACCCATTTAGATTAATCACTACACTTAGATTTTCCAAATCCAATTTAATTTACAGAAATTATTCCTTTGGATTATATTCCCGATTTCTTATTTCAAATCATTTGAAATACATATGTAACTTTCTATATCAAAGTAGATTTCACTTCGGGATCTCAAACCAAAACGTCTGGAAATATGAATTCCAAAACATAATAATGCATACAAACAAGTATGCAACCAAATATCGTGCTCCACATCGACAAGGCAAAGGGTACGCACCTCGCAACTCGATATATATATGTGTGCACCTACCCCACATAGGAGCAGGCTACATCAACGATGCACCTCCCACACATGGAGAGCATATACCGCCCTCTCACCCATACTTTTAGTCTCAGGGTTACCCGACTCTTTAGCCACATACTAAATCATTTCATATCCCGAAGTAGGGAAAATCATTTCACAACGTAATAATCACAAGTACTTTCAAAATATAGTACTTGTAACACCCCACTCCCGCTATGATCACTCACTAAGGGAATGCCATAGCATCGGTGGAGTATTTTAGTGAATATAGAACAGAAAAATTACAACAAGACAGATATAAATAGTACTTGAAATTTTAAAACATCATCTCATAACAGCGGAAGTAAAACATGTCTGGTTACATCATAAAACCATAATAAAGGTAAAGTACAATATCCATCAAAATAAAGGAATACATAATCCCACTCTCATACAATAGCCAAAACAAAAGAAAAGATAACTGGATAACTGGAGCTTTACATCTATCCAAGCTCCTCAAGACTGGAACAGCAATCCGATCAAGCTCCACTACTGCTAGGATCCACCGCAGGACCTGAGGGTTGGGAAAAAGATAAAAACAACGGGGTCAGACATAAGTCTGAGCGAGTCCTATAACTTTAACAATACAATCGTTAAAGTAACCAGAGAAGATATGAACTGATATACGGTAACATATAGGGATAAATGGGTACCCTAAGCAGACAACTGAACTAAGATAAAGGATAAAGACGCATCTACCCTCCCTAAGGTAAATTACTAAACTGCACCACACCAGTCGTTTCTAACCTAAAGGTTGATCCCACCCAAGGACTTATAAAATTAACTAAATAGTACTTGCGTACCCCTAGGTGACCAAGTAGGCGCCACGGGGCCCTACAATCCACTAGGTGTACACACTACTTCCCCATTCGATCGGCTCCCTAACGTAGATACCCGTGCTGGCCCCACCGTGGGATGTATCAATCCCCAATGTGGCAACCTGATAAAACTAACGGTGCACGGCTTATATCTACTCGATGCAACAACGGCTTACTTACCAGCCCGGGCCCACTCACGCATATGAAGCCCGTTGGACTTGCGTTGCCACCGCTAACCCGTTTGCCTCTTACAGTCAAGCCCAGTATGCGTGTCCCGTCCTCGACATGGGTCGAGCCCACAAAGATACGTATGGGTTACTGGTTGAAATGGGCCTCCACAAGCTACCCACCTAAGCTTGTCCCTTTTTCTAGTATATCCCACTTAACCCTTTAATCATGTTTTAATTACATGTTTCATTTCGGTTAAGTATTCTAATCGTATTTTCTATTGCCACCCAGGGCAACCACTAGATTTTCTCATGCCACCCAAGGCACCCACTTAACCCCTCATGTCCCTCTACATGCTAATGTGGTTAAGTGTTTCTTAATTAATTAATTAAGAACGTAACCTTTGTAAAGACCTCTCACATTAGACTGTCTTTTATGACCGCTGGTTAAGCCGGTTGGGTCCGGGCAGCCTTATGTCATAACAGAGTCTAACCTCGTGTCTTTACATTAATTACGTATTTAGTTTGTGCCTAAGACCTCTCACATTGGGCTAACATTTGTAGCAACTGGTTAAGCCGGTTGGGTCCGGGCAGTTTTACGCTACAACTGAGTCCAACCTCGTGTCTTAGTCAATTAATTACACCTAATTAATCACCCTCATAATTTTATATTAATTATCCCTAATTAATCAAGTTTTCTTAACATGGGTAGACCTAACTTAATAGGTAAATTCCCATGGGGTAGACCTAACTCAATAGGTAAATTCCCAACACATAGTATGGGTACACCTAACCAAATAGGCAAATTCCCATACTATGTTTATTTATTTTGTGTTATGCATAATTATATTAATTTCACACAATCTTATTAACTTATGCATTTAATTACCCCATCGTTCCCACGTAATTTCGTTCATGATATAACACATATAAAAGGTGTCAACTTGCATATGAATGAACATGTTTCAAAGGTGCCATCTTGCATATTAACAAACACATAACTTGCATATGAACTTGCATAACATGTCACATAACTTGCATATAATATGTCACATAACTTACATATTCATTTTGCATAACAAACTTGCATATTAACTTATAGACTTGCATAGTGTGCCATCATGAACATGCATATTAATAAACATGTAACTTGCATATTTACATACATGTAACTTGCATACTAACAAACATGTAACTTGCATATTAACAAACATGTAACTTGCATATTAACAAACATGTAACTTGCATATTTACATACATGTAACTTGCATAGCATATCACTATGAACTTGCATAACATGCATATGATTACATAGCCCACAACTTGCATATTTAGCATCATGCATAACATACATCATATTAAACTTGCATAAACTTACATACTCAACATGCATAAACATACATACTCAACATGCATAAACATAAGATTAATGCTAACATCATATCATATGATTTCAAAGCTCATTAACCCACATACAAAACCATAAATCTCATCACATCTCATCTAATTAGTTTACCAAAAGATCATCAAAGTGATAGAAACTCACAACTAGCAACTTTGCACACCAAATAAAGAAGATTAAGATGCTAAGAAGAGATTAGAGGTTGATTAGAGAGTGATTAGCATGCAACCCTCTTCATAAAATTAGTGGAGGCCATGAGAGCTAGCATTTTGCCATAGTTTAGTTACTAGGTTTAATTATGAATGAATTAGGGTAGGGTTAGGGTCTTATTTATAGGATTAGAAAGTGTTTTAGGCCCTTAGATTAACCCTAGATTAGATTAGGACCCTTAGATTTAGGAACCCTCTAGAACATAGCCCAAGACTCAGCCAAGACCAAACCTGGTGCACCCAGACCAGCAGGGCCGACACCCTGTGTCGACACCCCTGTCGACAGGGCTGTCGACACCCCTGTCGACAGGGCTGTCGACAAGGCTGTCGACACGGGGCTAGGCGGGAATTTTTCCCCCCTTTCCTCTTTTGGCTCCAAACTTGTTTTTCAAATCTGCTTTTTAAATTTAAACTTCCTAAAACTTCTTTGGGCCATAACCGGGCCATCCGGGCTCCGATTCTCGAAAACTCGGACTCTATTTCGCGTATTTTTCCGAGACGAACGCAATGACGCAGCCCGTTTCCCCTGGTTCTTCCATCTGAGATTAATTATACTTTAATTACTAACTATTAGTGTTAATTGAAATTCGGGGTGTTACATTCTCCCCTACTTAAAGGATTTCGTCCTCGAAATCTCTAAGTTAAGAAGAACGTATCCTACCAACCAAACAACCATCTACTAAACCATCAACCACAAGCAACCATTATCCTTAGAAACTTCTAATGATGTATGAACATATGCAGAAAGTGTGTGTATGTGTCCGTATACTAATGCAAAATCAGGCGGTCTACTGATTCAGTCGACCTCCTTAATGCAAACCATGATAGTGCCATGCATCCAATATGTATGCGAAACCCTATTGACACATACAAATTTCTACATGTGTGCACAACCATACACAAAAATGCATCATCCATATGATAACACATCCATGATACATCCATCAATCTAACTACCACATCCATTTATGCAATATGCAACATGAAGTGACTGAGCCGATCTAGTGTCTAATGTGTGTGTGTATGCATCCACGAGCAACCACTAGCAAACAATTGCATCCACATGCATCCATCAACCATAACATGTTTCAAACACATGTTTCAACCATAGGTTTTACCCTATCTAAAGGTCATAGGTACTAGCGAGAGGATATACTAAAGATAAGATAAGTACTAGACAAGCAATAAAGGAGAAGTTAAAAGACATACTCTCAAAAAGAAATGGATACAAAGAACGCATCTTTGCTTCCGTCTCCCAAGTAGCATTGCTTTCGTCATCTCCCCATTGCACTTTAACTAGCTGAACTTCTCTGTTCCTCAACTTCCTAGTTTCTGACCCAAGGATGCGAGTAGGAGCTCGTCGAATCGTCGCATCACGCTCTACCTCTACATCTCTAAGCAAGCTCGGCTCTACCACCTCTGCGGTCTCATGTAAGCACTTCCTCAGATGTGACACATGGAATACATCATGAACACCACTAAGTCTGTCGGGCAACTCCACCCTATATGCCATCCGTCCAATCCTTTCCTTAATAGGAAATGGTCCAACAAAACTTGGTGCTAACTTCCCAACGGACCCAAAGCGAACAACATTTCTCAATGGAGATACTTTGACAAAAACCATATCCCCAACCTCAAACTCAAGATCCGTCCTTCTCCGATCCGCATAAGATTTCTGTCTATCTTGTGCTGCCTTCATCCGTCTTCGAATCAAATCAATCTTCTCTGAAGTCTCTCTAACCATATCCGGCCCAAGCAAGATCTTATCCGTAGATTCCCACCAACATGTAGGAGATCGACAAGGCCTTCCATAAAGAGCTTCGAAAGGAGCCATACCAATACTGGACTGAAAGCTGTTATTATATGCGAACTCCACCAAAGGAAGATGTTCTTCCCATGTACCTCCAAAATCCAAGATACAAAGCCTCAAAAGATCTTCTAAGATACGGTTCACCCTCTCGGTCTGACCGTCCGTCTGAGGATGATATGCGGTGCTCAAACACAACTGAGTCCCTACCGCCTCTTGCAAACTTCTCCAAAACTCACTAGTGAAGATAGGATCTCGATCACTCACAATGCTGGATGGTACGCCATGCAATCTAACAATCTCTCTAACATAGACCGAAGCAAGCCATGGAGCGGTCCTCTTACTCTTCACGGGTATAAAATGGGCACTCTTGGTAAGTCTGTCCACCACAACCCAAATTCCCGTATTGCCCTTCCTCGATCTCGGTAACCCATCGATGAAATCCATCGAGACACTATCCCACTTCCATTGAGGAACTTCCAATGGGTGTAGCAATCCACCGGGTTTCCTTTGCTCCGCTTTAACTTGTTGGCACACTAAGCATCTAGCCACATACTCGGCCACATATTTCTTCATACCGGCCCAGAAGAAAACTCTCTTCATATCTTGGTACATTTTGTCTCCACCTGGATGAATAGTCATTCTTGAACGATGTGCATCATCCAAAATAGCCTTCTTCAAACCCTCATCTTGCGGTACACAAAGTCTACCGTCTCTATGCAACCATCCCTTATCATCTATGGTGTATCTACCCAAATGGCTGGACGACTCCCCTCTTATAAGCTTCTCTATCAACTTAACCAACTGTGGGTCGTCTCGCTGAGCCTCGCCAATCCGTCCCAAAAGGGTAGGTCTAACTTCCAAAGATGCCAACAAACCAGGTACAAAATCAACAGAAGGTCCGAAGTCAAACAAAGAAAGAAACTCCAAGCTTCGCCGTTCTACGAACAATGGACTCAAAGATAGCCTTTTCCTACTCAAGGCGTCTGCCACCACATTACCCTTGCCAGGGGTATATGCTATCTCGAAATCATAGGATGCTAAGAACTCCATCCACCTTTGCTGTCTTAAATTCAAATCCTTCTGAGAGAATAAGTACTTCAATGATTTATGGTCGGTGAACAACTCGAATCTCTCACCAAGAAGATAATGGCGCCAAGACTTAAGTGCGAAAACAATCGCGGCCAACTCTAGATCATGGGTAGGGTAATTCTTCTCATGCACTCTCAATTGTCTCCCTCCATAGGCTATTACCCTTCCCTCCTGCATCAAGACTGCGCCTAATCCTGTCCTACAAGCATCGGTATAAACAACAAACGGCTTACTCCCATCTGGAAGCACTAAAACTGGAGCGGTGGTCAAAGCTCTCTTTAACCGTCGGAAAGCATCATCACAATCTACATCCCATGAGAAAACCAGATTCTTCTTCGTCAAGCGGGTTAATGGGGCTGATATCTTCGCGAAGTCTTTGATGAACTTCCTATAATATCCTGCCAACCCCAAGAAACTTCTTACTTCGGTAGCATTTCTAGGAACTTTCCAATCCTGGATAGATACTATCTTTGCGGGATCCACAGCTATCCCTTCCTTAGAGACCACATGCCCTAAGAATCGCACCTCTCTTCTCCAAAAATGACATTTAGAGAATTTAGCTTTAAGACTATGCGCTCGAAGAGTCTCCAACACTTCCTTGAGATGTAAGGCATGCTCTTCTTCACTCTTGGAAAAGACCAAGATGTCATCCACAAAAACTACTACAAACTTATTCAGATACCCTCTGAACACTCTACTCATGAGATCAACAAAGTATGCAGGGGCGTTTGTCAACCCAAATGGCATCACTAGCCACTCATAAAAACCATCCGGAGTCCGGAAAGCAGTCTTCTCTATACTGTCCTCCGCCACTCTCAACTGATGAAACCCTGTAGCTAAATCCATTTGCGAAAACACTGAGGCGCCAACCAACTGATCAAAGAGATCATCTATCCTCGGTAATGGGTGTCTATTCTTCTTTGTGAGCTTATTAAGTTCCCTATAATCCACACAAAGTCTGAGGGACCCATCCGCCTTCGTAGCAAACACTACTGGAGCTCCCCACTCCGATATACTTCGCCTTATGAACCCCTTCTCAAGCAACTCCCCTACTTGCTTATGAAGTTCTCTTCTCTCACGAGGAGCCATGTGGCGCACTGGCAAAGACACTGGTTTGGCATTATCCACCAAATAAATTCGGAAATCTATCTCCCGCTTTGGAGGCAAACCCTTTACTTCTTCAAACACATCCGGATATTCCCGGACTACTCTGACAGAACGCAAACTCTCGACCGAAGCATCGAGCGATTCAAGATAACTTAGCAAAACAGATTCCATGGGATTACAAGAGATCTCGAGAGTATTACCCAAGCGGGTCATAAGCCTGACAACTCTCCTTTCACAATCAAGAACGGCACCATTACTGGATAACCAGTCCATGCCCAAGATCAGCCCATAGCCCGTGAAGCCCAATACAAAAGCATCACATCTAAACTCAACGCTAAGTATAGAAATCTTCAAACCCAAACATATCATAGACAGATATATAGAGCCCCCAATTGGGTTTGAAACAACCAAGGGATCATCAACTAGACTGGTGTCTAAGTGCAGTGACTCAACTAACGATGATGAGATAAAAGAATGCGATGCGCCAGAGTCAAACAAAGTACGAACTGGATGATCAAACAGAAAAACCAGACTTTCAACGGAAATAGTTCTACCTCTCTGCTGAATCGGTGGAACTGAGAGAACCTGAACTTGCCCCCCTGACTGAGGTGGTGCTATAAGAGCTTGCACCTGACCTCCTGAGGTAGACCCCGTCTTCTGCCCCTTCTTTGGGCAGTTTTTCACAAGATGCCCTGCTTCACCACAATGAAAGCAACCGGTCTTCTTCTTTTTGCGACAATCCTTACTGAGGTGTCCTGGTGTTCCACAATTGAAGCACTTCTTCTTCGTCTTCTTTTTGTCACCATTGCCTTTTCCGCCCTTGCCTTGTTGTTGTTGTTGTTGCGGTTTCTTCTGATCCCCCTTTTTCTCTGGTGCCTTAGAATTCTTATCATCCTCATGCATAAGTGCCATGTAGACAAGTTTCTCAAAGGTGGCCCCCATAGGAATGTGAGTCATAGCTATTCCTTGCAATGGTTCGTTCAAGCCTCTAACGAACCTCAAAGCCTTCTTCTCCGGTGTATTCACCAACTCTATGCCAAACCTTGCTAATTGATTGAATTTGTTGACATATTCTTTCACCGTGAGATTCCCTTGCTTCAAATTCAAGAACTTCTCCATAAACAGATTCTCTTCCGCCCTTGAGAGAAACTTAGCCCCAAACCTTTGCTTAAAATCTGCCCAAGAGTCAACCGGGCGTTCTCCATTAGTGACCTCCCACCAGAATGAGGCCTCTCCCTTCATTAACCAAGCCGCCAACTTGACTTTCTTTCCTTCTTCCACTTCAAAGATATCTAGCAACTCTTCCACTTCCTTAAGCCAATCTCTAGCCTCTACGAAAGTCTCTGAACCTAGAAAAGGTTTTCCTCCTATAGCCTTGAACTCCTTGCAAACCTTAGCAAAATTATCCACTCTAGGCTGAGGAGGAGGAGCGGTTGTCTCTGGTGTAGTAGCATTGGCCGGACCCGCAGCCGCGGCCCTAGCCTCTTGCAACCTCCTATACCATAGTGGTATAACTAAACCCTCCGGGATGTTAAGATCTTCAGCCATGCTGAAACGAAAGAGGAAAGATTCAAAAAGGAGATTCCGAAAGATAAAGATATGGCTATTGGGGATTATGCTTTTCTTTTTCAAAAACTTTTTCTCTTAGAAGACATGCTTTTGAAAATACTTTTTTTTTTCAAAAATGTTTTTGAAAAATAGTTTTCTAAAAAAAAAATTTTATCTGTTCTGGTAACCTTAAGCTCTGATACCACGTGTAACACCCCACTCCCGCTATGATCACTCACTAAGGGAATGCCATAGCATCGGTGGAGTATTTTAGTGAATATAGAACAGAAAAATTACAACAAGACAGATATAAATAGTACTTGAAATTTTAAAACATCATCTCATAACAGCGGAAGTAAAACATGTCTGGTTACATCATAAAACCATAATAAAGGTCAAGTACAATATCCATCAAAATAAAGGAATACATAATCCCACTCTCATACAATAGCCAAAACAAAAGAAAAGATAACTGGATAACTGGAGCTTTACATCTATCCAAGCTCCTCAAGACTGGAACAGCAATCCGATCAAGCTCCACTACTGCTAGGATCCACCGCAGGACCTGAGGGTTGGGAAAAAGATAAAAACAACGGGGTCAGACATAAGTCTGAGCGAGTCCTATAACTTTAACAATACAATCGTTAAAGTAACCAGAGAAGATATGAACTGATATACGGTAACATATAGGGATAAATGGGTACCCTAAGCAGACAACTGAACTAAGATAAAGGATAAAGACGCATCTACCCTCCCTAAGGTAAATTACTAAACTGCACCACACCAGTCGTTTCTAACCTAAAGGTTGATCCCACCCAAGGACTTATAAAATTAACTAAATAGTACTTGCGTACCCCTAGGTGACCAAGTAGGCGCCACGGGGCCCTACAATCCACTAGGTGTACACACTACTTCCCCATTCGATCGACTCCCTAACGTAGATACCCGTGCTGGCCCCACCGTGGGATGTATCAATCCCCAATGTGGCAACCTGATAAAACTAACGGTGCACGGCTTATATCTACTCGATGCAACAACGGCTTACTTACCAGCCCGGGCCCACTCACGCATATGAAGCCCGTTGGACTTGCGTTGCCACCGCTAACCCGTTTGCCTCTTACAGTCAAGCCCAGTATGCGTGTCCCGTCCTCGACATGGGTCGAGCCCACAAAGATACGTATGGGTTACTGGTTGAAATGGGCCTCCACAAGCTACCCACCTAAGCTTGTCCCTTTTTCTAGTATATCCCACTTAACCCTTTAATCATGTTTTAATTACATGTTTCATTTCGGTTAAGTATTCTAATCGTATTTTCTATTGCCACCCAGGGCAACCACTAGATTTTCTCATGCCACCCAAGGCACCCACTTAACCCCTCATGTCCCTCTACATGCTAATGTGGTTAAGTGTTTCTTAATTAATTAATTAAGAACGTAACCTTTGTAAAGACCTCTCACATTAGACTGTCTTTTATGACCGCTGGTTAAGCCGGTTGGGTCCGGGCAGCCTTATGTCATAACAGAGTCTAACCTCGTGTCTTTACATTAATTACGTATTTAGTTTGTGCCTAAGACCTCTCACATTGGGCTAACATTTGTAGCAACTGGTTAAGCCGGTTGGGTCCGGGCAGTTTTACGCTACAACTGAGTCCAACCTCGTGTCTTAGTCAATTAATTACACCTAATTAATCACCCTCATAATTTTATATTAATTATCCCTAATTAATCAAGTTTTCTTAACATGGGTAGACCTAACTTAATAGGTAAATTCCCATGGGGTAGACCTAACTCAATAGGTAAATTCCCAACACATAGTATGGGTACACCTAACCAAATAGGCAAATTCCCATACTATGTTTATTTATTTTGTGTTATGCATAATTATATTAATTTCACACAATCTTATTAACTTATGCATTTAATTACCCCATCGTTCCCACGTAATTTCGTTCATGATATAACACATATAAAAGGTGTCAACTTGCATATGAATGAACATGTTTCAAAGGTGCCATCTTGCATATTAACAAACACATAACTTGCATATGAACTTGCATAACATGTCACATAACTTGCATATAATATGTCACATAACTTACATATTCATTTTGCATAACAAACTTGCATATTAACTTATAGACTTGCATAGTGTGCCATCATGAACATGCATATTAATAAACATGTAACTTGCATATTTACATACATGTAACTTGCATACTAACAAACATGTAACTTGCATATTAACAAACATGTAACTTGCATATTAACAAACATGTAACTTGCATATTTACATACATGTAACTTGCATAGCATATCACTATGAACTTGCATAACATGCATATGATTACATAGCCCACAACTTGCATATTTAGCATCATGCATAACATACATCATATTAAACTTGCATAAACTTACATACTCAACATGCATAAACATACATACTCAACATGCATAAACATAAGATTAATGCTAACATCATATCATATGATTTCAAAGCTCATTAACCCACATACAAAACCATAAATCTCATCACATCTCATCTAATTAGTTTACCAAAAGATCATCAAAGTGATAGAAACTCACAACTAGCAACTTTGCACACCAAATAAAGAAGATTAAGATGCTAAGAAGAGATTAGAGGTTGATTAGAGAGTGATTAGCATGCAACCCTCTTCATAAAATTAGTGGAGGCCATGAGAGCTAGCATTTTGCCATAGTTTATTTACTAGGTTTAATTATGAATGAATTAGGGTAGGGTTAGGGTCTTATTTATAGGATTAGAAAGTGTTTTAGGCCCTTAGATTAACCCTAGATTAGATTAGGACCCTTAGATTTAGGAACCCTCTAGAACATAGCCCAAGACTCAGCCAAGACCAAACCTGGTGCACCCAGACCAGCAGGGCCGACACCCTGTGTCGACACCCCTGTCGACAGGGCTGTCGACACCCCTGTCGACACCCCTGTCGACAAGGCTGTCGACACGGGGCTAGGCGGGAATTTTTCCCCCCTTTCCTCTTTTGGCTCCAAACTTGTTTTTCAAATCTGCTTTTTAAATTTAAACTTCCTAAAACTTCTTTGGGCCATAACCGGGCCATCCGGGCTCCGATTCTCGAAAACTCGGACTCTATTTCGCGTATTTTTCCGAGACGAACGCAATGACGCAGCCCGTTTCCCCTGGTTCTTCCATCTGAGATTAATTATACTTTAATTACTAACTATTAGTGTTAATTGAAATTCGGGGTGTTACAGTACTTCACATCAGTAATTCACGCATATGATCAGTCACTATTAATCACATAACCTTTGAGCTCATAGGTCTCAAAGAAGGGTGTTAAGCAAGAGAATAAATTCTCCGCCACCAAATAGATACATCATTAATAGCAACTGATCAGTACGCGATAAAATACGATGTAAAACCATAATACATTTCTAAATCATTTTAGAAATCATCGGGTTTTGGGCCTCGAAATCCTTTCTGTTTTATAAAACATTTTTATAAAACATTCCCTGTCCAAAATCGGGAATACATTTCTTTTCACTTAAGAAAAATATCATTTCATAATCATTCATTAAATTTGAAATAAACATAACATCGCTAAACACCTTATCGTCAAATCGTGAAGTGTTTCACAAGGCGTTAGCACACAGATATTTTCAACCCAACCCAATGCTAAATGTAAAAGCATATTCTGCTCATAAACTGGTCGAGCACAATCCAAACAATCAATCAATCAAATTTGACATTAAATATAAGGTTTTGAATAAAGATAGTATCGACTTATACTCAACATCAAATCCTGAAACCAACAGATATCATATCGGGAATAACGATATCGATATCTTCCAAATTCCCATCACAATATCTGTATAATCACGGAATCCAATATCGAAAATATCCAAAGATAATTTCAATTCAAATCTAATCCAATTTATTTATTTATAACCATTGGATTATTTTTCTAGTTAATAACTAGTTCATTTCGATAAAAATATATTTTTATCTTCTCAAATATGGAGTTTTTCATCCCAATTCTTCACAAATCATTTCTTATGATTTTACACAAATTATCGATATTTTTAATAATTTTATCAAGGCCCATACAGTCGATTTCCATCAACGGTCATTGAACTGCACTTACAGCGACCTTTTCCAAATTTGATTTGGACATAATTCCAAATCCAACCGTTAGATTTCAAATCTCTAATATTCATTAGAAAGCTCTTTTCGATACGAACCCAACGGTCAAATCTCCCGTAATGTCCGTTCGAAGTTAATGGTCGAAATTCGCGAACTACCGCAGCGCGACGCGTTCTATTCAGGCCATTATATTATATATGTATATAGTATATATTTCGTCGATTTCTATTTAAAACGAAGTTTATAAATCGTTTTAAATTCGTTTCAAAAACAATTTCAACTTTCATTTCAAATTCTCAAATTCAAATCCAAATTGAATTTTCCATATAAATTCATTTTAAATTTATTTCAGTTCAATTCAAATTTCTATTCAATTCAATTCGAATTCATTTTCTATTCAGTTCAATTCGAATTCATTTTCTATTTAATTCAATTCGAATATTTCACATACATCGTTTTCATTTCATATATATATATATATATATATATTCACTTTTCAATATATACGATATTTTCACTTTCAATATATTTGATATTTTCACTTTTAATATATATTTATTTATTCGACATCGTATATATATATATTTCATTCACTCCTAATATATATAATTCATTTCACATCAATTTTCACACAGAATACAACCAAACAAAACTAGTTTCGTGGAAAAACGCTAGGGAGGGCGGTCAACTAAGGAGGGCGGTCAACTCGCCGTCACCATCGCGTGGAAAAACGCGAATGGACCCGACTACTTTGAGAAGCGAAATCAAGCTCTACCCTTCATGATTCTTGATCAAACAACTGCCAATTGAAAGTTCTCAAAAGAATCTTTGATTTTCGGTTTGGTTTGATGATCTAATTCACAAAGGAGAGGGAGATTTTTCGGTTTGAAAACCGGAGGATTTGGAGCGTTCAACTGAGGGTCGCGGCTGCAGATTATAAGGGCTAGGGTTTTATGAATTGGCCCCTTTATAATAATTTATTTTATTAATTATTTAATTCAAATTTTCTTTTAAAAGCGAAATTTTCATTCGAACTCCAAATTGAACCCAACGACCGTCGTCCCTAGCTAATTAACACCATCCCGGACACAATGGAATATGTTTCGTAGGCCAATTCGACTGTTATAGTCAGTTATTCTTCAAATTAAAATATAAAACATTCAAATATCAATTTGAACGTACATTTTTATTTGCCAGGACCACAAACTGATTCGAAAAATTCCAGAAAAATAAATCTAGCTATGTTTTGACGATACGGTCCCAACAAAACTAGTTTCGTCGAATTCTGAGACCGTTTGAAAAATGGCCCATTTCTGGTCGATCAAATTGAACTGTAATTGATCAAAACACGTTTTCCTTCGCCACGCTCACATATCAATTTCAAAAATTACGAAATTTGGAATCTAGCAATAATTTGACATCCCGGATCCAACAAAAGTGGTTTCGTCAAAATCCGAGGGCGTTTGCAAAATGGCTATTTTTTAAGGGCCTGAATTCAATAGCGACTATTTAGAATTTTCAACTGGACATATCTTTTGATCCCCGCTATGAAATCTCAATTTTTCGGATTCTTTGGAAAGATATTCTCAATTAGATTCTATTGTTTTTGGTTTCACTAAAATCCGGTTTATTTTGCACCCGGTACACTCAATTGAAGTTTGAAATCGAATTGTCGAACTACCGCGCCATTTTCAATTCCTTTTATAATTATAAATAATTATTTATATTCTAACGACGTCGTATATAATATATACGCTCGAATTCTATTCAAATTAAATTTCTCATCGATATTATTTAAAATAATCTATTTTAAATGTGCAAAATTCACTAAAATTGCCAAAATAAAAAATTTAAACTGGCTCGCATTTCCGGGTTATTACATTCGTGATTATACAGATATTGTTATGGATATTGGAAAGATATGTATCCGTATATATCGTTATTTCCAATAAGATATTTGTTGGTTTCAAGATTTGATATTGAATATAAGCCAATATATTTTCTATTCAGAGCTTTTTATTTAATATCAAATGGGATTATGGGTTTGTCATGAATGGTGTCTTCATTAACACTGTTCTTAAACCCAGTGAGAAAAGAATAAATCTTTTAATTAAGATTATTGGAATTTCCAGTTAATTAACATTTAATTGGAATTGAAAATGGAATGTGAATTGGGATTATTGTGAACTGTGTTTTTAACGACATTCGTTCTTCAACCCGATTTACAGTGAAATGTGATTTGGAATTTATAAATATTTTTATTAAGATTTAATGGAAATTTCAAAAGTAAAGTTTTCCAATTTAATAAAATAAATTGGAATGGAATTCGATTTGGTAATAATCGAAGTGAACTTCTGTGGAGGAAGACTGTTACTATATTGGGAATTTAAGAGTCTTTACTGCTATTCAATTTATATTATCGATCAGATATGGAAGTTTATGCCAATTATATATATTGATCAGTTTTCCGTGAAGATTCCATTGTTAATGGAATGTGATTTTGGGCTTATCGTGAGCTATGTTTTAAATGACATTAGTTCTTTAACCCAGTTAATGATAAGATTAATTTCGTTACTTTGAATAATCATTAAGTAATGATTTTTGGAGATTAAAATCGAATTAGAGTTTTAACGAATCTTTAAATTGACTGGAAGGTGAATTTGACCACTAAAATTATCAAATTCAAGAAATGATCGAGAATGGAGTCTCACCAGTTTTGCTCCATGCGATAATTAAATTTGAACGTGTAATGGTAAATAATATTACCGATAACACGCCGGTGCTAGATATGGAGTATTACCAGTTTTACTCCATGGGATGAATAGGTTGGGATTGGGTAAAATAATAAATGATTACTTCGGTAAGGTTCGCTAATCCCGACTAGTTTGGTTAAAAATTAATTTGGTTTGAATTGATATCCAAAGGAAGATTAAAGAATAAATTTAAAGAATTTATCTTTGATAAAATTAATGGGAACCTTTCCCAAAGTCTAAAAATATTTGAGTAAAGGAATATTCTTGATTGGAATGAGGCGTATGTTGTGTTTTATAGCACTTGTTTATTATATACGCAAGTTATTTGAAAAGACCGGGTTTATCCCATTCTGAATAACTGAATCGGCGATGAGTCGACGACGAAGACGGTGGTTGAAGACTGGAGGTCCTCACATCGTTTGGATGATTACTGATGTCTTGATTGGGCTATACACCCAAGACAAGGTAATAAGTGGTGATCGTCCAGACGTACTTGGAGATTGACCGGATATGCGAGGACCTCTCTCCTGTATTGGACATATGGGACGAGGAATAAGGTGCCTCCGGTTTCGTTCAGACCCAGAATAAACTTGTAAATGGATGTGTGTTTGACATCAGATTTCATTCTGTGTGATTGATAGACATCGGTTGCATTACGTGAATTGCCTATGTGGCATGCTGAGATGCAAATGATCAAGGCTTCTGTTGAAAAGCAGAGTCTTGTGGCTGATGATCGAAGCACGACTTTAATATAACATAGCTTTGTGTATAGCATTAATTCGCGAGCCTCACACCCTGGTGTGAACCAGAAACAGGAGAGGTCTTTAGGGAGGGCATGTGTTTCCTTCTAGTTAGGAATGGTGTCTGGGTTTTGCAATCCCAGATGTTTTACTTATGTGGATGATGGATAGCAAGGCGCCTCGGTTATATCAGTCACTGTGGTGTCGATGGATGGTTTGGTTGATATATGACCAGTTTGCGCCCCATAGGGCGGGGAAACGCATTGTTCAGGCATTTTAATCCACCTCGTATGGACCGGCCCAGACGATCTCAAGGCTTGACTGAGTATTTGCCTAAGGCACAGGCTAGAGTGTCTCGAAGCAGTAAGGACGATCCCTTGCCTTGGTTCACAGATGGAAATCCAACTTCCAATATGACATTGTGCGGTTTTAATTGCAGATCCTAGTTTTGGCTACATGATATATGGTACCCATGCCGTCTATGATTGATGCATTAATATTTGAAGTTGTTTTATACACTATGCACTTATAATAGTATCAAATGATTTGTTTTAAACGTACCAAGCATGTTTGGCTATTATAAGGGAAAATCCTATCCTCCGGCTTGCGTTGCATTGTGTGATGGCACCTGGTCTTATAATAGCTTCATTTTTCCAAAAAGCATTACACAGTTTTGTTTTATGCACTGGTATTCTTGGGAGGAAACCCGTTCCGTGTTATACGGCGTGGTCCGTTGATTTACTTTGCTTTAAAGTAAAGTTTCAAATAATTGTTTTAGTTCTCACACCAGTCACATGACTGGCTTGGAGTTTATTGTTTTAACCTAAACTCTGGGTGCCCCTATTTTCCACACGGGCAGCTAGTAGTTTTTCTTTTGCAGATTTATGTTCACAGGATCCTGGTTTACAGTTGGAATGATATTCAGAAAGCTCTGTATTCGTATATTCTTTTCATTTGTGTTCTGTATAATTTTCCGCTGCATTGTAACTTGTAAATCTCTGATATTTATCGAATGTATATCATTTGTTCATACTTTGTATATTCTTGTACTTTAATGTAAATTGTTGTAATAAGTAATAAAATGTTCTTCTATTTGTGTTCTGATTTATCGTGTTCTCAACTCAGTCCGGGCTTTCCTTTACGGGGAAGTTCGGGTCGTTTCAGTTGGTATCAGAGCTTTGGGTTACTGAGCTCGAGAATAAGACACATTAGAACCGAACGAAAGAATTCATCAGAGATTGGATTAGTAATATCCAATAAGAATGACTCATTAGAGATGGGATTAGTAGTATCCTAGTATGAGTTGAAAGAGTGTTATTTTTAAAATGAAATCGAAAACAAATTTTGTTTTGAAAATTTAATCTAATTGTATTTATTTGAGTATACTATTTTATTTTATTTGGAAAATCAAGTATATGAGATTTTTCATATATGCGTCATGAACGTATGTATATTCAAAGTTTTAATATACTGGATAGATGTAGAATCACACTCTAGTTGCCCAGACATAATTCTGGTGATGTCACGACATCATCAGTATTAATGCTCGAGTTTCAAAAGTGAGATATCTATATATTTCCAATTGATTGGTGTGAGAACCAAAACTAGATATGGTCTATTGCTGTGATTTGGCATAAACAATGGATTTTTATATATAAAAAAATTATGAATTTGAAAATATCCATTAATTGATTGCTGATTGTGTTGTTTCATTAATTAAAATCTTGAACCATTAAGCCAAATTGAATTAAATATTGAACTAACTTGAAAAGTGATTTCTATTGCATGTGTATATACATTGAACATGTCACAACAAGCAGGTTAGAGAAGAGGAATAAAATTGTATGCCCGACAAACAGGTACATGTTTACTCATTTATTGCGTTTTGGTGATTTTATGAGCCGATTGGCTAGCCACTTGGCTTTTTCTTTTTCTTTTTGGATGATGAGGGCCCTGCATGGCTAGTTGCGGTTTTAAATGTCTCCCCGTACAAAGGATGTTATGGCGAAATTTTTCGTAAATTTAGGGTGTTTGCCAAATTTATGAAGAATCGCAAAATTCTTACAAACTTAAAAGTTGAAGAATGAGAGCTAAACTGAAACTTAAGTTGGTTAGTAAAATAAATTTCAGCTCTGTTCCTTTTCAAGGACAAAAAGATTTTAAGTGGGGGAGATTGTAACAACCCGGAAAATCAGAACCAATTAAAAAAAATTTATTTTAGCAATTTTAATGAATTTTGAATATTTAAAATGATTTATTTTAAATAATAATGATAAGAAATTTATTTTGAATAGAATTAGAATGTATAAATTTATTTTGAATTGAAGTCAGAATATAAATTTTTATTTTAATTATAAAAGGAATTGGAAATGGCGCGGTAGTTTGAAAATTCGATTTCAAATTTCAAATGAATTACAGGATTCAAAATAAACAGGATTTTAGTGGAATGCAAAATATTTGAATCTTTTGAAAATATCTTTCCAATGAATCTGAAAAATCCAGATTTCATAACCGGAATAAAAAGTTATGTCCAGTTGAAAATTCAGAATAGTCGCTACAGAAATATAGCCCGTAAAAACAGCAATTTTGCAAACGACCTCCATTTTCGAAGAGACCACTTTTGTTGGATCCGGCATGTCAAATTATTGCTAGATTCCAATTTTCGTAATTTTTGAAATCAATATGTGAGCGTGGTGAATTTAAACGCGTTTGGTCAATTTAGTTTGAATTTAATCAACTGAAAAATGACCGATTTTCAAACGGTCTCCAAATTCGATGAAATTAGGTTTGTTAGGACCGTATCATCAAAACAGAGCCAGATTTATTTTTCGGGAATTTTTGGAGTAAGTATGCCACCCTGATAAATTAAAATGTATGTTTAAATTCAATATATAAAGATTTATATTTTAATTTTGATGAAAACCGTTCGAAACAATCGAATTAGCTTATGAAACATACCCTATTGTGTTCGGAATGGGGGTATTTAGCTAGTGGCAGCAGTCGTTGGGTTTGATTTGGAGTTCGTATGGATTAGTGGGTATTTGTGGAACTAAAAAAATAAAAATTTAAATATTAAAACCATGGCCAATAGGATTTCTCCTAAACGCTTGTTACCCCAGAAAATCGCATCGCCTTCACTATCAAATGACGGAAAATCATTCATTCCTTCTTACTGTGATTTCTCCCAATCCTCTTAACAAAATCTGATGCTCCTTTGGGGAATTATGTAGAGATCTTTCCCATCTACAAATCTTGACAAGTTCGGAATTCAACCGTGGTGTACTTGCTTCGAATCGACACTGTGAAGTCACCGAGTTTAGGCCGCCACCGCTCATCCTTGTTGCTGACAAGTTGGGGGTGACCACCACTGTTGGGCGCGCCATTCTAGGCCGCTCCACGTGGAATCATCCAGTCATTCAATTGCTTCATGGTTTGATTGCAAAATCAAACCCTAGATTTGAAGAAAACTGAAAGGTATACGGCTGATTTAATTTTAAAGGGTTTCAACATTTAAAACTGTTGCAAAGTATGTTTAACGAATAAAAATTATATCTTTTCCATACGAGGTCCAAATCGCGCGAAGCTGGATCCATTGCGATCATAGGGACAGGAGCTTCACAACAAGACTGACCGGGTCCAAAACGAAGCAACTTCGAATTTCAAGCAAATTTGAATCCAATCTGTTCAGAAATTCAGATAAAAACTGACGGAGTGAATCCCAATGTGAGACCTTCTCACTAAAATTATTTCTATACAATTATTTATTTTATAACTGCATATATGAATTGCTCCTCGTCGTCCACATATCATGGACGACTTGTTTGATTGTATTGTGGAAATTAATTGTGATTGTGATGCGAAATGGAAAATAAAATATACATATATGAAATAAAATATTTGAATAATAATTTTTTTTTTGTATATATAAAATGAATAAAATATTCGTGTATGGAATAAAATATTTAAACAATAAAAATACCATTTTTATTATATATATATATATAAAATGAATAAAATATTCATTTATGGAATAAAATATCTAAACAATAAAAATATCATTTTTATTGTATATATAAAATGAATAAATTATTCATGTATATAATAAAATATTTGAACAATAATATTATCATTTTTATTGTATATATAAAATGAATAAAATATTTGTGTATGGAATAAAATATTTGAACAATAAAAATATCATTTTTATTGTATATATGAACTGAATAAAATATTCATGAGTTGAAATAAATATTCATTTACAAATCGGATGATTTGTTTATGTATACACATTTACCTGATATTGATTGGGATGATATATTTTACATATCGCTTAACTGCATAAATAATAAACAGTATTTGATGTTTGAAAACCACACATGGGTATTAGGAAGATATTTGACATACACATTGGAGAGCAATACAAGCGTCGTGCTGCTAAGCGAAGCAGTGGAGTGCTACACCCTAGATGGCGAGAGTCCAGTAGCCGAAAGCATCACTAGCTTACGCTCTGACCCGAGTAGCATGGGACACGTGGAATCCCGTGTGAATCAGTAAGGACCACCTTGCAAGGCTAAATACTCCTGGGTGACCGATAGCGAAGTAGTACCGTGAGGGAAAGGTGAAAAGAACCCCCATCGGGGAGTGAAATAGAACATGAAACCGTGAGCTCTCAAGCAGTGGGAGGAGAAAGTGATCTCTGGCTGCGTGCCTGTTGAA
This sequence comes from Allium sativum, assembly GCA_030737875.1. Classification (NCBI taxonomy): domain Eukaryota; kingdom Viridiplantae; phylum Streptophyta; class Magnoliopsida; order Asparagales; family Amaryllidaceae; genus Allium; species Allium sativum. The sequence goes on from CM060924.1 coordinate 940,246,142, forward strand.
GAATGAGCCGGCGACTCATAGGCAGTGAATAAAAACTCATTGGCGCCAAGCATGGGGGAATGCTAGACGTTTGGTAATTTTCCCTCCGACCAGAATGAAGGATCCCATTGAAGCGGCTAATCCCATGCATATTGTATGTACATCGGGCGAAACAAATTGCATAGTATGATAAATAGCGATTCCTGGTATTACCCATCCACCAGGGGAATTTTTAAACAAGTAAAGATCAATCGATGGGTTGACATACTGTATAAGCGTTATTTATTTATTCTAATGCATATACAGTTGTAGAATGCACTATGGATGTTGTATGAATATTTAATGATTGTTTATCGTTATTATTGTATACATGTGATGTTGAAATCCATATAAATAAAATCATATGGTAATTGATTGAGTTTGATTTCGATTCAGAAATTTATGAATAATTAAAAATAATATTCAGTGAATATTGAAATGTGAAGCCGTGTTAAGTAGTTAAACGTCATTTTAACACGAACGGGAATTTTGTCGATTTTATTCATTTTATAATGAATATCGAAAAGTGATTTCAAAATCTGATATTTTGAAAATATTATCATTTTAATATTATAATGATATGGAATATTCAAATTTGATTTAAATTTGAAGATGAAATTGAAATCGATTTGAGATGAATTTATAAACAAATTTATAAATGAAATATTCAATTTTGTTTTAATCTTTGAAATGGAATTGAAATCGATTTAAAATGAATTTATAAACGAAATTATAATGGAATATTCAAATTTGATTTAAATTTGAAAATCAAATTGAAATCGTTTTGAAATGAATTTAAAATGGCTTTATAATGGAATATTCAATTTTGATTTAAAATTGAAATAGAAGTGGAATTCGTTTTTAAAACGAATTTAAAATGATTTATAAAGTTCGTTTTAAATGGAAATCAATGAAATATATAATATATATATTATATATATTATAATGGCCTGAATAGAATGCGCCGCGCAACGACCGTTCGCGAATTTCGACCATTAACTTCAAATGGACGTTACGGGAGATCCGACCATCAGATTCTCTAAAACTAGAACCGTTAGGTTCATATCGAAAAGAGCTTTCCAACGAATATAAGAGATTTGAAATCTAATGGTTGGATTCATAATTATGTCCAAATAAAAATTGGAAAAGGTCGTTGTAAGTGCAGTTCGATAACCGTTTATGATAAATCGATTGTACGGGCTTTGATAAATTATTCAAAATATCAATAATTTGTGTAAAATCATAGTAAATGATTTGGAAAGAATTGGGATGAAAAATTCAATATTTGGAAAGATTAAAATATATTTTTATCGAAATGAACTAGTTAGTTACTAGAATTTAAATCCAGTTATTTTTAAATGACACAACCCGAACTTCCCCGTAAAGGAAAGAACAAATTGCTTTGAGAACACGACAAATTAGGTCACAAATAGAAGAACATTTTATTGCTTATTACAACAATTTCATCAGATACAAGAATATACAAAGTGTGAATAAATCATATACATTTGATCAATATCAGAGATTTAAATTACATTTAAATACATAGCAGCTGAAAACAATACAAAACACAACTGGAAGTAATACACAGATACAGAGCTTTTCGAATATCGCTTCAGCTGTAAATCAGGATCCCGTGAATATAAATCTGCAAAACCAAAACTACTAGTTGCCCGTGTGGAAAATAGGGGCACCCATAGTTTAGGTTAAAAGAATAAGCTGCAGGTTAGTCATGTGACTGGTGTGAGAACTAAAACAATTATTTAAAACTTAACTTCAAAATCAGATTTATCAAGGGACCACGCTGTATAACACGGAATGGGTTTTCTCCCGAGAATACTAGTGCATATAATAGAATATCGCAATGCTTTTTGGAAAAATGAAGCTATTATAGGACCCAGGTCCTATCACACAATGCAACGCAAGCCGGGGATAGGGTTTTCCCTTATATAGCCAAACATGCTTGGTACGTTAAAACAAATCATTTGATAATATTATAAGTGCATAGTGTATAAAACAACTTCAAATATAAATATCAATCCTAGATGGCATGGGTACCATATATCATGTCGGCAATACTAGGCTCTGCAATCAAAACCGCAATTATCACGTATTGGAAGTTGGATTTCCACCTGTGAACCAAGGCAAAGGATCGTCCTTATCACTTCGAGACTCTCTATCCCGAGCCTTAGGCAAGCGCGCAGACAAGCCATGGATCGTCAGGGCAGTACCACTCTATGTGGATAAAAATTTCTGAACACTGCGTTTCCCCGCCCTATGGGGCATAAACTGGTCATATACCGACCAAACTATCGGCCCTGGAATGACCGATATAATTGAGGCGCCTCGCTATCCATCATCCACATAAGTAAAATGTCAGGGCGTGCAAAACGCTGACACCACTCCTAGCTAGAAGGAAACACATGTCCTCCCTGAAGTCCTCTCCCGTTTATGGTCCACACCGGGGAGTGAGGGTCGCGAATTAACGCTACACAAAGCTATGCTATATTAAAGCCATGCTTTGATCATCAACCACAAGACTCTGCTTTTCAACAGAAGCCTTGATCATTTGCATCTCAGCATGCTGCATAGGCAATTCACTCTATGCAACCGTTATCAATCATACAGAATGAAATCCGATATCAGACACACATACATTTACAAGTTCGTTCTGGGTCTGAACGAAACCGGAGGCACCTTATTCCTTCCCCATATGTCCAATACAGGGGAGAGGTCCTCGCATATCCAGTCGATCTCCAAGTACGTCTGGACGATCACCACTTATTACCTTGCCTTAGGTGTACAGCCCAATCAAGACATCGGTAATCATCCAAACGAAGTGATGGCCTCCGGTCTTCAACCACCGTCTTCATCCTCGACACATTGTCGAATCAGTTATTCAGAATGGGATAAACCCGGTCTTTCTGAATAACTCGCTTATATAATAAACAAGTGCTATAAAAACACAGCATACACCTCATTCCGATCCAGAATATTCCTTTATTCAAATACTCTTATACTTTGGGAAAGGTTCCTATTAATTTTATCAAAGATAAATTTTTTAAATTTATTCTTTAATCTTCCTTTGGATATCATTTCAATCTAATTAACGAATCATTAAAACTCCACTTGGGTTTAATCTTCCCAAAAGTCAATATTAATGATTGTTTAACTTAGGAAATAATATCCTATCTTTAACTGGGTTAAAGAACCAATGTCATTTAAAACATGGTTCACTATAAACCCGAAATCACATTCCATTCCATCATCCTTTAAACATAAATTAGCAAGTGAACAATTCCATAAGTGTTAACCCCGAAGGCCGAAACCAACATCAGATTAATACCCAGAAAACCATTCAACTTAACTAATCTCCAGTTAGTTTCTGATTTTCTTAACTCCGTTGGGTCTAAGAATAGTATCATTAAATATACCATTCACGATAACACAAATCACATTCCATTAATTATGGAATCTTCATGGAAAACAAATCGATACATATATAATCGATATAAACTTCCATATCCAACCGATAATATCAATTGAATAACGACAAGGTCTTTTAAATTCCATACATATTAACCGTCTTCCTCTACAGAAGCTCACTTTGATTATTACTAAATCGAATTCCATTCAATTCCAATTTAATATGTTAAATTGGAAAACTTTACTTTGGAAAATCTCCTTTAAATCTTAACAAAAGATTTATAAATCCCAAATCTCATTTCACTGTAAATCGGGTTAAAGAACGAATGTTGCTAAAACACAGTTCACAACAAACCCAATTCACATTCCATCACTCTCTAACTGTAAATTAGTAAGAGAACAATTCCCTAAGTGTTAACCCTGAAGGTCGAAACCAACATCAGATCAATACCAAGGAAACCATTCAACTTAACTAATCTCTAGTCTGTTTCTAATTTTCTTAACTCCATTGGGTTCAAGAATAGTATTATTAAAGATACCATTCACGACGAACCCAAAACCCAAATTGATATTAAATACAAGGCTCTGAATAGAAAATATATCGGCTTATATTCAATATCAAATTCTGAAACCAACAAATATCGTATTGGAATAATGATATATATATATATATATATATATATATATCTTCCAAATTCCTCCACAATATCCATATAACCACGGAATCCAATATCAAAATATTCCGAAGATAATTTCGATTCAAATCCATTCCAATTCATATACTGGAAATTCCAGTTATTTTTAAAACCATTTCAAATCAAATTTATTTATTTCAAAAATAATTGGATTATAATTCTAGTTCAAAACTGGTTCATTTTGATAAAAATCTATTTTTATCTTTTCAAATATGGAATTTTTCATCCCAATTCTTTCCAAATCATTTGTTATGATTTTACACAATTATTGATATTTTTAATAATTTTATCAAGGCCCATACAGTCGATTTCCATAAACGGCCATCGAACTCTACTTACAACGACCTTTTCCAAATTTGATTTGGACATAATTCCAAATCCAACCGTTAGATTTCAAATCTCTAATATTTCTTAGAAAGCTCTTTTCGATACGAACCCAACGGTTCCGATTTTAGGTGAATCCGACTATCAGATCTCCCAAAATATCCGTTCGAAGTCAATGGTCGAAATTTTTGAACTGTTGCAGTGAGGCGCGTTCTATTCAGGCCATTATATATATAATATTTATATTATATATATTTCGTCGATTTCCATTTAAAACATATTTTATAAATCGTTTTAAATTCGTTTTCAAAATGATTTCAACTTCATATTCAATTTCAAATCAAAATTGAATATTCCATATCACCAATATATAAATGATAATATTTTCAAAACATTATATTTTGAAATCAATTCTTTTCCAATATTCATTTTAAAAATGAATCAAATCGATATAAATATCGTTCACGTCAAAATGGCGTCAATCTAATCAACACGGCTTTATATATTTAAATATATTCGTGTCCATCCCAAATCGGACATCAAAATCAATTTTTGATCTTTATATTGAATATTATTTTAAAATATTCATTATTTTAAAATATTCGTTATTTTAAAATATTCATTCTTTTCTGGACTGGAATTAGACATAGTCAATTACCATATAATGTTATTTATATGGATTTCATACAACGCACGTACACCACAACAGCCAAACATGGTCAACCATCATCCATAGTGCATTCTACACTGCGTAAGCATTAAATATAAATATTTAACGCTTATAACAACCTGTCAATCAATTGATCAACATACAACTAATTATTGGGACTAGTGTATGTCAGATATTATCCCAATAACCGTGTGGGTTTCAACCAACAAATAATGAATTTTATTTGTGTAGTTGGGCGATGTGCAAAATTTATGGTCCTAATCAATATCAGTCAAATGTGTGTACATAAACAAATCGTCTGATTTTTTTATGAATATCTATTTTATATACCTGTTAAAAATTATATTTTTAACTATAAAGTATTTATTCGGTTCATTTACACAATAAAAATGATATTTTTATTATTCAAACATATTTTAGAAAGTTTCGACGGCATAACGACACGATACTAGAAACAGGATAAGGCCTAGCCTTTTCCCCAGTCTAATCATGGCCTGCGCCATACACATACCAATCTAATCAATTCTATTTCATTTCCCAAACCAAATTCAACCAAACAATCAAATCAACCAAACTAAACAATCACACCATTCATCATTGGACTGTTGACGACGGGGAACAGTTCATTTATGCAGTTATAAAATAAATAACTGTATAGAAAAATTCAGTGAGAGTTCTCACCTTTGGGTTCCACCCCGCCAGTTTTATTTTTGAACGATTTGGATTCCATTCGCATTCATTCGGTTCTATCACAGTCTGTTTCACACGGTTTCTATTTTAAAAATCACATTTCTAATACAATGCTATACAGATAAAAATCATATTTTTACTGTTCTACTATATAAATAAAAATCATATTTTTATCTTTCTACTATATAAATAAAAACATTAATTTTATTGTTCTACTATATAAATAAAAATCATATTTTTATAGTTCTACTATATAATTAAAAATCATATTTTTATCTTTGCCATTCATATATAAAAATACTTTTCTTAGATAAAAATCGTAACTTTATCACATTACAAATCATAACTTTCCTTTGTTAAAAATCTAGTCTTTCATGATTTAAAAATCAAAGTTTTCCTATGTCAAAATCTAACCTTTTCTATTCTAAATACATATATATTAGAACTGATTTTATTTAATTACTAAAATTTGTTTAAACTAAATAAATAAATAAATAAAATCACCTTTCTTCGAATGGAGGAGGGTTCATGGCCGACGTTGGATGGCCAGACGAAGGGGGGAGGCACAACCCGACAGTGGTGTTGGTGGTAATCGGATCAAGCGGCGCGGTGGTTGGGTTTGGGCCTCAGGGCTAGGGCACGCGATCTAACGAAGGAGAGAGGGACAGAGAGGTGGAGGAGAAGGAATTGCGGAGGGAGGAGGAGGGGGTGGGCATGCGACGGAGGATGGAGGCGGGGGATCGCCTGGACGGCGACGGTTGTCATAGAGGAGACACGGGTTTTTTCCTTTTAATTGATTTTGAAAAGGGGCGTTGACTGAAGGAGTTAGGAGAGAGAAGGGAGTTTTATAAATTATGTATATATTTTATTATTTTAATTCAATAAAGTAACTTTAAATTTGATCTCCAAATGAGACCCACCGCCTGTCATCTCAAGTTAATTACCCCCATTCCGAACACAATGGGATATGTATCGTAAGCCAGTTCGGCTGTTTCGATCAGTTTTTGCCAAAATCAAAATATAAATCTATATATTGAATTTGAACGTACATTTCAAATTGCCGAGGCCATATACGGACTCTAAAAATTCCTGAAAAAATATTTTCTAGCTTCGTATTGATGATACGGTCCTAACAAAACTAATTTCGTCAAATTTGGAGACCGTTTGAAAAATGGTCATTTCCTGGTCGATCCAAATTGACTGAAACTGCCAAAACACGTTTTACTTCGCCACGCTCACATATTAAACCCAAAAATTATGAATTTTGGAATCTAACAATAAGTTGACATTCCAGATCCAACAAAAGTGGTTTCGTCGAAAACGGAGGTCGTTTGCAAAACTTTCATTCTTAAGGGTTATATTTCCATAGCGTCTATTCTGAATTTTCGTCTGGGCATAACTTTTTGTTCCCGCTATGAAATTTTGATTTTTTGGATTCGTTTGAAAGATATTTTCAAATAGATTCTAATATCTTTGGTTTTGCTAAAATCCGGTTTATTTGAATCCTGTACATTCATTTGAAATTTGAAATTGAATTTTCGAACTACCACGCCATTTTCAATTCCTTTTATAATTAAAAATAAATATTTATATTCTAATGATGATTCAAATAAATATATACATTCCCATTCTATTCAAAAATAAATTTCTCATCACTATTATTTTGAAATAATTAATTTTAAATGTTCAAAATTAATTAAAATTGCCAAAATAAATTTTTTAAATTGATTCAGATTTTTCGGGTTATTACATTAAATAAATAAATTGGATTGGGAATGGGTTTTAATATAACCAAAATTTCCAGTATATGAATGGGAATTGATTTGAATCGAAATAATCTTCGGAATATTTCAATGTTGGATTTCGTGATTATAAGATATTGTTATGGAAATTTGAAAGATATATGTACATATTTATCATTATTTCCAATACGATATTTGTTGGTTTTAGAATTTGATAATGTGTAACAACCCAAAAATCTGGGCCAGTTAAAATTTTTTATTTTGGCAATTTTCGTGAATTTTGAACATTTAAAATAGATTATTTTAAATAAAATCGACAAGAAATTTATTTTGAATATAATTTAAACGTATATATTATATACGTCGTCGTTAGAATATAAATATTTATATATAATTATAAATAGAATTGAAAATGGCGCGGTAGTTCGATAATTCGATTTCAAACTTCAATTGAACGTACCGGGTGCAAAACAATCCGGATTTTAGTGAAACCAAAAATCATAGGATCTAATTGATGATATCTTTCCAACGAATCCGAAAAATCGAAATTTCATAGCGGGAATCAAAAGATATGTCCAGTTGAAAATTCTGAATAGTCGCTATGGAATTCAGGCCCTTAAAAATAGACATTTTGCAAACGACCTCGGATTTCAACGAAACCACTTTTGTTGGATCAGTGATGTTAAATTATTGCTAGGTTTCAAATTTCATAATTTTTTGAATCAATATGTGAGCGGGGCAAAGGAAAACGCATTTGACCAGTTTCAGTTGATTTTAATTGACTGGAAAATGGCCATTTTTCCAACAGTCTCAGAATTCGACGAAACTAGTTTTGTTAGGACCGTATCGTCAATACGAAGCCAGAAAATATTTTTCTGGAATTTTTCAAGTTAGTATGTGACCCCGGTAAATTGAAATGCGCGTTTAAATTAAATATATAGAGTTATATGTTGATTTTGACGAAAACTGATCGAAACGATCGAATCAGCTTACGATGCATATCCCATTGTGTTCGGAATGGGGGTGAAACGCTATGGACGACAGGCAGTGGGCCACGTTTTGAGGTCGAATATAAAAGTTGCTTTTTGGTGAAAAAAATATATAATAACCCTCTTCCTCCTTTATACTATCAGGGCCCCCCCTTTTTTTTGATTTTCAGAATCGAAAACGAAATAAGAAAAAAAAAGAAAAGAAATCAGAAGGGGGGACGCGATCGATGCCCCCCCCCCCCGATGAGCCGCCGCGCCCCAGGGCGGCGCAACCACCACATGCCGCCCCCTCCTCTTCTTCCCCCTCCCTTCTTCTTCCTCCTCCTCCCCTGCTCTTCCTGGACTGCGACGCCCGAACCAACACTGTCCACCGCCCTCCCCTCCGACGCGCCGAACCCCCCTCCTCCGCGCAGACCCCCCCCCCCGACGTGATAAACAATAAAGAAGAAAAGGTAATTTTAAATAATTTATTTATTTATTTGTCTTTGTTTAATTAATGTAATTAGTTTAGTTAATTTACTAATTTAGCATAGTTTTGAAATGAAATTAACATTCTTTTTGAAATGAAATTAGCTTGATTTTTTGAATAGGATTTTTCTAATAGAAAAGAATAGATTTTTCGAATAGAAAAGATTAGTTTTTTCGAATAAAAAGGATTGGATTTTTAAATTAGTTAAGGATACGATTTTTATATTATAAAAATATGATTTTTATATTTTTAAAGAATTAAAAATATGTTTTTTATATTTTTAAAGTATTAAAAATATAATCTTTATTAAGTAGAAGATGTAAAAATATGATTTTTGTTTAGGTAGAGGATTAAAAATATAATTTTTACATGATAGGAATATTAGAAATATCATTTTTATATGTGTAGCAAAATAAAAATGTGATTTTTATAATGATATATTTGAAAAGGCGAAATCTTTATATAAAGAATATCGAAGTAAAAAATTCGATCTTTATATATTGAATAGCGAAGTAAAAATTCGATTTGTATATATGTAGTGGCTACGGGCAACGAAGATGACAAAGATGCGATAACGATGAAGATTTCTATCAATGAAATGTCGTGAAGCTGGGATAGCTAACTGTGAGAATTTCCCACTCTTCAATTTCTTTTCTAGTTATATATATATACTAGGATGCAGACGGTGCTTAGTAGCACCCGACACAATCGTCCACAGACCATGGACTTGTTTGTTTGATTGCAAAAATTAGTTAGAATATTTGATTGAATTGAATTGTTTGGTGAAATGAAATTAATTTGATTGATGTGTGAATGGCGTGGGCCTTCACTAGACCGGGGATAAGGCTAGGCCTTGTCCCGTTTCTAGTATCGTGCCGTTATGCCGCCGAAATTTTCTAAAATATGTTAAAAAAATAAAAATATCATTTTTATTGAATAAATGAACTGAATAGAAATTCATGTGTTAAAATAAAATCTTTTATCGTTAGAAATATAATTTTTAACGTGAAAGTGAATAAATAAATATTTATAAACAAATCGACCAATTTGTTTATATACACTGATTTGACTGATATTGATTGGGTCGATAAATTTTACACATCGCCCAACTGCACAACTAAAATCTATGTTTGATTGTTTGAAACCCCACACGGGTGTTGGGATGAAATTTGAAGTTCACTCATCCTGATTGATTAAATATGTCGATCGATTGATTGACAGGCTGTTATAAGCATTATATATCTATATTTGATGCTTATTCAGTGTAGTGCACTTTGATTGATGGTTGATTATTTTTCAATGCTATTATATACATGTGTTGTATGGAATCCATATAATTAACATTATATGGTGATTGATTGGGCCTCATTCCAATCGGGAAAATAATGAATATTATAAAAGAAAATTCATGTGTTGAATATAAAAATAGTCATGTGTTGACGATGTTCATGTGTTGAAAATATTCGTGTGTTGAGTAAAATATTTTAAATAATAAAAATTACATCTTTATCATATTTAGATTAGACACTACTTCACAGTGGAATCTAATTAAAATCAAACGATAGATACCATAGTTTTATAAAATATTTTACATAACAAAAATAGTCGTGTGCTGAAAGGAATATAGATTCATGTGTTGAATAGAATAAGTATTCATTTGTTGAATAGAATAAATAAGTTTTTGAAAAATATAAAGCCGTGTGGATTAGAGATGCGCTATTTTGACGTGAACGATATTAATATCGATTTTATTCGTTTTACAATGAATATTGAAAAGTGATTTCAAAATCTGATATTTTGAAATGAAATTCAAATTAAATTAAATTAGATTAAAATTCAAACTGAAATTTTATTGAATCAACTTGAAATGAATTCGAATCGAATAGAAAATGAATTCGATTCGAATTGGATAGAAAGTGAATTTGAATATGAATTGAATAGAAATGAATTCAAATTGAATTAAATTGAAATTGAATTAAAAACGAATTGAAATCGTTTTGAATGAAATTTAAAACGAACTGAAATCAATTTGAAATGAATTCGAATTGAAGTAAATAGAAGGTAAATTCAAATTGAATTGAATTAAAACGAATTAGAATTTGAGTTGAATTGAAACGAATTTGAATTCGAATTAAATAAAAATTGAAATGAATTCGAATTGAATTGAAATCAATTTGATTAGAAATTGAAAGTAGAGTTGAAATGGTTTTGAAAACGAATTTAAAACGATTTATAAAATACGTTTTAAAATGAAATCGACGAAATATATATAATATATATATTATATATATAATGGCCTGAATAGAACGCGCCGCGCCGCGGCAGTTTGTGAATTTCGACCATTGATTTCGAATTGACGTTGCGGGAGATCTGACCGTCGGATTCTCCTAAAGCCGGAACCGTTGGGTTCGTATCGAAAAGAGCTTTCCAATGAATATTAGAAATTTGAAGTCTAACGGTTGGATTTGGAATTATGTCCAAATCAAATTTGAAAAAGGTCGCTGTAAGTGCAGTTCGATGGCCATTGATGGAAATCGACTGTACGGGCCTTGATAAAATTAGTAAAAATATCAATAATTTGTGTAAAAGCACAATATATGAATTGGAAAGAACTGGGATGAAAAACCCCACATTTGAAATGATAAAAATAGATTTTTGTCGAAATGAACTAGTTTTGAACTATAATTAAAATCAATTTATTTTTGAAATAAATAAATTGAATTTGAAAGTGATTTTAAAAATAATCAATATTCCCAATACGTGGATTGGACTGGAGTTGAATCGAAATTATCTTCGGGATATTTCGATGTTGGATTTCGTGACTATAAAAATATTATTATGGGAATTTGAAAGATATATTTTATATCGTTATTTCCCATACGATATATGTTGGTTTCAGAATTTGATATTGAATATAAGCCGATATATTTTCTATTCATATCCTTGTATTTAATATCAGATATGATTTGGGTTTGTCGTGAATCGGGTTTTATATGACATTGGTTCTTTAACCCAGTTAAAGATAAGATATTGATTTTTTTTTTGAAAAGATTGAAACTAAGTGGAGTTTTAATGAATCTTTAATTAGATTGAAATGTGAATTGATAATTTAAATTATCAAATCTGAAAAGTGATCGAGAGTGGAGTATCACCAGTTTTGCTCCAAAGCGATAGTTAAATCTTTAATTAGATTTGAACGTGAAATGGTAATTAATTTTACCGATAACACCGTGGTGTTAGATATGGAGTATTACCAGTTTTCTCCATGGGATATATAGGTTGGGATTGGGAAATAAAATAAATAATTACTTCGGTGTGGCTCGCTAATCCCGACTAGTTTGAAATGATATCCAAAGGAAGATTAAAGAATAAATTTAGAAGAATTTATCTTGGATAAAATTAATGGGAACCTTTCCCTAAGAATGTGATTTTGTGAATAAAAGAACATTCTAAATTGGAATGAGGCGTCTGTTGTGTTTGTGTAACCTTTGTTTATCATAAACGTGGGTTATTCAGAAAGGCCGGGTTTATACCCATTCTGAATAACCGATTCGACGAGATGTCGAAGATGAAGACGGTGGTTGAAGACTAGAAGTCTTCACATTGTTTGGGTGATTACTGATGATCTCGATTGGGCTGTACACCCAAAATGAGGGAAACAGTTGGTGATCGTCTAGACGTACTTGGAGATGGATGGATATGCGAGGAATGTGCCTCCGGTTTCGTTCAGACCCGGAGCGAAATTGTAAATGGATTGTGTGTCTGACGTTGGATTTTATTCTGTGTTGATTGATCTCTATTAAATATACATCTGTTTGGCGACAGAGAATTTATTCTCTTGCTTAATGCCCTTCTCTGAGACGTACGAGCTCAGAGGTTGTATATCGATGGACATCAGTCGCATGGAGTGTATTGCCAGTGTGGCACGCATAAGTGGCAATTGATCAAGGTTTCTGTTGAAAAATAAAGTCTTGTGGTTGATGATCAAAGCACGGCCTGTGTGGCGTAGCTTTGTGTATAACGTGAATTCGCGAGCCTCACACCTCGGTATGAGTCAAAAACGGGATACGGACCCAAGGAGTGCACGACATTTCTTTCTAGCTAGGGTGGTGTCAGTGACCTACCAGCCCTGACATTTATATACTTTTCACCTGTGTGGTTGTTGGATACGAGGCGCCTCGGATATAGGTCTGTAAGGACCGGGAAACGTGTGTTCAGGAATAATTAATCCTCAAAAGTAAGAGAGGACCGGCCTTGGAGGTTCCAAAGGATCATAGTGGGGTCCTGAGGCATTTGCTAGAGTGTCTCGAACGCGGAGAAGAGCTTGCCCCTTGCCTCGGCTCATGACGGAAATCCAATTTCCAATACATGATATTGCGGTTTTAATTTTAGAACTAGTATGGCGACATGATATATGGTACCCATGCCGTCTATGATTGATATTTATGATTGAAATTGTTTTGACACTATACACCTATAATAGTATCAAATGATTTGTTTAAACGTATCAAGCATTATTTCACTATTATAAGGGAAAACATTGTCCTCCGTCTTGCGTTGCATTGTGTGATGGGACCTGGGTCTTATAATAGCTTCATTTTTTTTCAAAAAGCATTGCGTTGTTTTGTTATATGCACTAGTATTCTTGGGAGGAAACCCGTTCCGTGTTATACGGCGTGGTCCCTTGAATTACTATCTTTAAAGTAAAGTTTTAAATAACTGTTTTAGTTCTCACACCAGTCACATGACTGACCTGGAGTTTATTGTTTTTACCTAAACTCTGGGTGCCCCTATTTTCCACACGGGCAGCGAGTAGTTTTGGTTTTGCAGATTTATATTCACAGGGTCCTGATTTACAGCTGGAACGATGCTCGGAAAGCTCTGTATCCGTGTATCACTTTCAGTTGTGCTTTTGTATTATTTTCCGCTGCGATGTATTTAAATGTAATTTAAATCTCAGATATTTGTTGAATGTAATTTATTCAGTTATACTCTGTATATTCTTGTATCTGATGGAATTGTTGTAATAACAATGAAATGTTCTTCCGTTTGCATTCTATTTTGTCTTGTCCTCAATTCTATCCGTTCTTTCCTTCACGGGGATGTTCGGGTCGTCTCAGTTTGGTATCAGAGCTATGGTTTATAGAGCTCGAGAACAAGACACATTAGAACCATATGAAAGAATTCATCAGATGTTGGATTAGTAATATCCAATTAGAATGACTCGTTAGAGATAGGATCAGTAGTATCCTAGAACGAGTGTGAAGAGTATATTTTTCAAATGAAAACAAGTTTGTTTTGAAAATTTAAATCGTTTTAAACGTATTTGATATTTATTTATTTTGAATTTGGACAATCGAGTATATATAGATTTCGCGTATACGCGTCATGAACGTATATTCGAAGTTTTAATATACTGGATAGATATAGAATCACATTCTAGACACTCGGAGATAATTCTGATTATGTGGCCACATCATCAGTATTTATATTCGTGTTTCGAAGGTGTGATTTCTATATATTTCCATTAGACTGGTGTGAGAACCAAAATATAGCTAGAATACATTGTTGTGATTTGGCATCAAAAACATGATTTTTTTTGTATATATATCAAAATTATGAATTTGAAACTCTAATTCACTAATTGATTGATGTTTGTGTTGTTTGTTTATTTGTTCGATAACTTTGAACCAATATGCCTAATTGTATCAAATATTAAATATTATCGAAAATTGGTCGCATTTGCATGCATATACATGTATATCTATTGAACTGGTCATAGCAAGGAGGCTAGAGCAGAGAATAAAATTTGTTTGCCCGACAAATAGGTACATGTTTACTATAATTTACTGTTTTGTTTGGGTGATGATGATTTTATGAGCCGATTGGCTAGCCGCTTGGCTTTTTCTTTTTATTTTTGAGATTAGAAGGCCTGTATGGCAATTTCGGGATTTTCCCGTGGCTCCCGGTGCAGGGGAGGTTATGGCGAATTTTTTCAAAAATTTAGGGTGTTTGCCAAATTGTTGAAAATTTGAAAATTCTCAGAAACTGAAAAGTTGGAGAATGGAAGCCAGATCGAACGTAGAGTTGATTGATCAAACCACTTTCGACTTTGTTCCTTTTCGGGGACGAAAAGTTTTAAGTGGGAGAGATTGTAACAACCCGAAAATCTGGGCCAGTTTAAAATTTGTATTTTGGCAATTTTCGTGAATTTTGAACATTTAAAATAGATTATTTTAAATAAAATCGACGAGAAATTTATTCTGAATATAATTTGAACGTATATATTATATACGTCGTCGTTAGAATATAAATATTTATATATAATTATAAATAGAATTGAAAATGGCGCGGTAGTTCGATAATTCGATTTCAAACTTCAATTGAATGTACCGGGTGCAAAACAATCCGGATTTTAGTGAAACCAAAAATCATAGGATCTAATTGATGATATCTTTCCAACGAATCCGAAAAATCAAAATTTCATAGCGGGAATCAAAAGATATGTCCAGTTGAAAATTCTGAATAGTCGCTATGGAATTCAAGCCCTTAAAAATAGACATTTTGCAAACGACCTCGGATTTCGACGAAACCACTTTTGTTGGATCCAGAATGTTAAATTATTGCTAGGTTTCAAATTTCATAATTTTTCGAATCAATATGTGAGCGGGGCAAAGGAAAACGCATTTGACCTGTTTTAGTTGATTTTAATCGACTGGAAAATGGCCATTTTTCCAACGGTCTCAGAATTTGACGAAACTAATTTTGTTAGGACCGTATCGTTAATATGAAGCTAGAAAATATTTTTCTGGAATTTTTCAAGTTAGTATGTGACCCCAGTAAATTGAAATGCGCGTTTAAATTCAATATATAGAGTTATATGTTGATTTTTACGAAAACTGATCGAAACGATCGAATCAGCTTATGATGCATATCCCATTGTGTTCGGAATGGGGGTGAAACGCTATGGACGACAGGCGGTGGGCCTCGTTTTGAGGTCGAAAATGAAAGTTGGTTTTTGGTGAAAAAAAAAATTATAATAACCCGCTTCCTCCTTTATACTATCAGGCCCCCCCTTTTTTTGATTTTCAGAATCGAAAACGAAATAAAAAAAAAAGAAATTAGAAGGGGGGACGCGATCGATGCCCCCCCCCCCCGATGAGCTGTCGCGCCCCAGGGCGGCGCAGCCACCACATGCCGCCCCCCCTCCTCTTCTTCCCCCTCCCTTCTTCTTCCTCCTCCTCCCCTGCTCTTCCTCGACTACGACACCCGAACCCCCACTGTCCACTGCCCTCCCCTCTGACTCGCTGAACCCCCCCTCCTCCGCGCAGACCCCCCCGGCGTGATAAACAATAAAGAAGAAAAGGTAATTTTAAATAATTTATTTATTTATTTGTCTTTGTTTAATTAATGTAATTTGTTTAGTTAATTTACTAATTTAGCATCGTTTTGAAATGAAATTAACATTCTTTTTGAAATGAAATTAGCTTGATTTTTTGAATAGGATTTTTCTAATAGAAAAGAATAGATTTTTCGAATAGAAAAGATTAGTTTTTTTCGAATAAAAAGGATTGGATTTTTAAATTAGTTAAGGATAGGATTTTTATATTACAAAAAGGAATAAACATATGATTTTTATATTTTTAAAGAATTAAAAATATGATTTTTATATTTTTAAAGTATTAAAAATATAATCTTTATTATGTAGAAGATGTAAAAATATGGTTTTTGTTTAGGTAGAGGATTAAAAATAAATTTTTACATGATAGGAATATTAGAAATATCATTTTTATATGTGTAGCAAAATAAAAATGTGATTTTTATAATGATATATTTGAAAAGGCGAAATCTTTATATAGAGAATATCGAAGTAAAAATTCGATCTTTATATATTGAATAGCGAAGTAAAAATTCGATTTTTATATATATAGTGGCTACGGGCAACGAAGATGACAAAGATGCGATAACGACGAAGATTTCTATCAATGAAGTGTCGTGAAGCTGGGATAGCTATTTGTGAGAATTTCTCACTCTTCAATTTCTTTTCTAGTTATATATATATACTAGGATGCAGACGGTGCTTAATAGCACCCGACACAATCGTCCACAGACCATGGACTTGTTTGTTTGATTGCAAAAATTAGTTAGAATATTTGATTGAATTGAATTGTTTGGTGAAATGAAATTAATTTGATTGATGTGTGAATGGCGTGGGCCTTCACTAGACCGGGGATAAGGCTAGGCCTTGTCCCGTTTCTAATATCGTGCCGTTATGCCACCGAAATTTTCTAAAATATGTTAGAAAAATAAAAATATCATTTTTATTGAATAATTGAACTGAATAGAAATTCATGTGTTAAAATAAAATCTTTTATCGTTAAAAATATAATTTTTAACGTGAAAGTGAATAAATAAATATTTATAAACAAATCAGCCGATTTGTTTATATACACTGATTTGACTGATATTGATTGGGTCGATAAATTTTACACATCGCCCAACTGCACAACTAAAATCTGTGTTTGATTGTTTGAAACCCCACACGGGTGTTGGGATGAAATTTGAAGTTCACTCATCCTGATTGATTAAATATGTCGATCGATTGATTGACAGGCTGTTATAAGCGTTAGATATCTATATTTGATGCTTATTCAGTGTAGTGCACTTTGGTTGATGGTTGATTATTTTTCAATGCTATTATATACATGTGTTGTATGGAATCCATATAATTAACATTATATGGTGATTGATTGGGCCTCATTCCAATCGGGAAAATAATGAATATTATAAAAGAAAATTCATGTGTTGAATATAAAAATAGTCATGTGTTGACGATGTTCATGTGTTGAAAATATTCGTGTGTTGAGTAAAATATTTTAAATAATAAAAATTACATCTTTATCATATTTAGATTAGACACTACTTCACGGTGGAATCTAATTAAAATCAAACGATAGATACCATAGTTTTATAAAATATTTTACATAACAAAAATAGTCGTGTGCTGAAAGAAATATAGATTCATGTGTTGAATAGAATAAGTATTCATTTGTTGAATAGAATAAAGAAGTTTTTGAAAAATATAAAGCCGTGTGGATTAGAGATGCGCTATTTTGACGTAAACGATATTTATATCGATTTTATTCGTTTTACAATGAATATTGAAAAGTGATTTCAAAATCTGATATTTTGAAATGAAAATCAAATTAAATTAAATTCGATTAAAATTCAAATTGAAATTTTATTGAATCAACTTGAAATGAATTCGAATCGAATAGAAAATGAATTTGATTCGAATTGGATAGAAAGTGAATTTGAATTCGAATTGAATAGAAATGAATTCAAATTGAATTAAATTGAAATTGAATTAAAAACGAATTGAAATCGTTTTGAATGAAATTTAAAACGAACTGAAATCAATTTGAAATGAATTCGAATTGAAGTAAATAGAAGGTAAATTCAAATTGAATTGAATTAAAACGAAATAGAATTTGAGTTGAATTGGAACGAATTTGAATTCGAATTAAATAAAAATTGAAATGAATTCGAATTGAATTGAAATCAAATTGATTAGAAATTGAAAGTAGAGTTGAAATGGTTTTGAAAACGAATTTAAAACGATTTATAAAATACGTTTTAAAAGGAAATCGATGAAATATATATAATATATATATTATATATATAATGGCCTGAATAGAACGCGCCGCGCCGCGGTAGTTCGTGAATTTCGACCATTGATTTCGAATTGACGTTGCGGGAGATCTGACCGTCGGATTCTCCTAAAATCGGAACCGTTGGGTTCGTATCGAAAAGAGCTTTCCAATGAATATTAGAAATTTGAAATCTAACGGTTGGATTTGGAAATATGTCCAAATCAAATTTGAAAAAGGTCGCTGTAAGTGCAGTTCGATGGCCATTGATGGAAATCGACTGTACGGGCCTTGATAAAATTAGTAAAAATATCAATAATTTGTGTAAAAGCACAATATATGAATTGGAAAGAACAGGGATGAAAAACCCCACATTTGAAATGATAAAAATAGATTTTTGTCGAAATGAACTAGTTTTGAACTAGAATTGAAATCAATTTATTTTTGAAATAAATAAATTGAATTTGAAAGTGATTTTAAAAATAATCAATATTCCCAATACGTGGATTGGACTGGAGTTGAATCGAAATTATCTTCGGGATATTTCGATGTTGGATTTCGTGGCTATACAGATATTATTATGGGAATTTGAAAGATATATTTTATATCGTTATTTTCCATACGATATATGTTGGTTTCAGAATTTGATATTGAATATAAGCCGATATATTTTCTATTCAGAGCCTTGTATTTAATATCATATATGATTTGGTTTTGTCGTGAATCGTGTTTTATATGACATTGGTTCTTTAACCCAGTTAAAGATAAGATATTGATATTTTTTTTTGAAAAATTGAAACTAAGTGGAGTTTTAATGAATCTTTAATTAGATTGAAATGTGAATTGATAATTTAAATTATCAAATCTTAAAAGTGATCGAGAGTGGAGTATCACCAGTTTTGCTCCAAAGCGATAGTTAAATCTTTAATTAGATTTGAACGTGAAATGGTAATTAATTTTACCGATAACACCGTGGTGTTAGATATGGAGTATTACCAGTTTTCTCCATGGGATATATAGGTTGGGATTGGGAAATAAAATAAATAATTACTTCGGTGTGGCTCGCTAATCCCGACTAATTTGAAATGATATCCAAAGGAAGATTAAAGAATATATTTAGAAGAATTTATCTTGGATAAAATTAATGGGAACCTTTCCCTAAGAATGTGATTTTGTGAATAAAAGAACATTCTGAATTGGAATGAGGCGTCTGTTGTGTTTGTGCAACCTTTGTTTATCATATACGTAGGTTATTCAGAAAGGCCGGGTTTATACCCATTCTGAATAACCGATTCGACGAGATGTCGAAGATGAAGACGGTGGTTGAAGACCGGAAGTCTTCACATCGTTTGGGTGATTACTGATGATCTCGATTGGGATGTACACCCAAAATGAGGGAAACAGTTGGTGATCGTCTAGACGTACTTGGAGATGGATGGATATGCGAGGAAAGTGCCTCCGGTTTCGTTCAGACCCAGAGCGAACTTGTAAATGGATTGTGTGTCTGACATTGGATTTTATTCTGTGTTGATTGATCTCTATTAAATGTACATCTGTTTGGCGGCAGAGAATTTATTCTCTTGCTTAACGCCCTTCTCTGAGACGTACGAGCTCAGAGGTTGTATATCGATGGACATCAGTCGCATGGAGTGTATTGCCAGTGTGGCACGCATAAGTGGCAATTGATCAAGGTTTCTGTTGAAAAACAAAGTCTTGTGGTTGATGATCAAAGCACGGCCTGTGTGGCGTAGCTTTGTCTATAACGTGAATTCGCGAGCCTCACACCTCGGTATGAGTCAAAAACGGGATACGGACCCAAGGAGTGCACGACGTTTCTTTCTAGCTAGGGTGGTGTCAGTGACCTACCAGCCCTGACATTTATATACTTTTCACCTGTGTGGTTGTTGGATACGAGGCGCCTCAGATATAGGTCTGTAAGGACCGGGAAACGTGTGTTCAGGAATAATTAATCATCAAAAGTAAGAGAGGACCGGCCTTGGAGGTTTCAAAGGATCATAGTGGGGTCCCGAGGCATTTGCTAGAGTGTCTCGAACGCGGAGAGGAGCTTGCCCCTTGCCTCGGCTCATGACGGAAATCCAATTTCCAATACGTGATATTGCGGTTTTAATTGTAGAACTAGTATGGCGACATGATATATGGTACCCATGCCGTCTATGATTGATATTTATGATTGAAATTGTTTAACACTATACACCTATAATAGTATCAAATGATTTGTTTAAACGTATCAAGCATTATTTGGCTATTATAAGGGAAAACCCTATCCTCCGGCTTGTGTTGCATTGTGTAATGGGACCTGGGTCTTATAATAGCTTCATCTTTTTTCAAAAAGCATTGCGTTGTTTTGTTATATGCACTAGTATTCTTGGGAGGAAACCCGTTCCGTGTTATGTGGCGTGGTCCCTTGAATTACTATCTTTAAAGTAAAGTTTTAAATAACTGTTTTAGTTCTCACACCAGTCACATGACTGACCTGGAGTTTATTGTTTTAACCTAAACTCTGGGTGCCCCTATTTTCCACACGGGCAGCGAGTAGTTTTGGTTTTGCAGATTTATATTCACAGGGTCCTGATTTACAGCTGGAACGATGCTCGGAAAGCTCTGTATCCGTGTATCACTTTCAGTTGTGCTTTTGTATTATTTTCCGCTACAATGTATTTAAATGTAATTTAAATCTCGGATATTTGTTGAATGTAATTTATTCAGTTATACTCTGTATATTCTTGTATCTGATGGAATTGTTGTAATAACAATGAATTGTTCTTCCGTTTGCGTTCTATTTTGTCTTGTCCTCAATTCTATCCGTGCTTTCCTTCACGGGGAAGTTCGGGTCGTCTCATAATGAATTTAAGCTGATATATTTTCTATTCAGAGCCTTGTATTTAATATCAAATGGGATTATGGGTTTGTCGTGAATGGTGTCTTCATTAATACTGTTCTTAAACCCAATGAGAAAAGAATAAATCTTTTAATTTAGATTATTGGAATTTCCAGTTAATTAATATTTAAATGGATATAAAAATGGAAAGTGAATTGGGTTTATAGTGAACTGTGTTCTTAACGACTTTCGTTCTTTAACCCAATTTACAATGAAATGTGATTTGGAATTTATAAATCTTTTTATTAAGATTTAATGGAAATTTCCAAAGTAAAGTTTTTCAATTTAGCAAAATAAATTGGAATGGAATGGTATTCGATTTGGTGATAATCGAAGTGAACTTCTGTGGAGTAAGACAATTACTATATAGGGAATTTAAGAGGCTTTGCCGTTATTCCATTTATATTATCGGTCGGATATGGAAGTTTATATCGATTATATATATTGATCAGTTTTCCGTGAGGATTCCATTGTTAATGGAATGTAATTTTGGGTTTATCGTGAGCTATGTTTTAAATGACATTAGTTCTTTAACCCAGTTAAAGATAAGATTAATTTCTTAACTTTGAATAATCATTAAGTAATGATTTTTGGAGATTAAAACTGAATTATAGTTTTAAGGAATCTTTAAATAGATTGAAAGGTGAATTTGATAATTAAAATTAACAAATTCAAGAATTGATCGAGAATGGAGTATCACTAGTTTTGCTCCAAGCGATAGTTAAATCTTTAATTAGATTTGAATGTGGAATGGTAAATAATTTTACCGATAACACCGTGGTGTTAGATATGAAGTATTACCAGTTTTACTCCATGGGATGAATAGGTTGGGATTGGGTAAAATAATAAATGAATACTTCGGTAAGGTTCGGTAATCCTGACTAGTTTGGTTAAACCTTAATTTGATTTGAACTGATATCCAGAGGAAGATCAAAGAACAAATTTATAGAATTTATCTTTGATAAAATTAATGGGAACTTTCCCAAAGTATAAGAATATTTGGATAAAGGAATATTCTAGACTAGAATGAGGCGTACGTTGTGTTTTTATAGCACTTTTTTTTTTACTATATATGGGAGTTATTCGAAAAGTTCGGGTTTATCCCATTCTGAATAACTGAATCGGCGACGAGTTGACAATGTTCACGGTGGTTGAAGGCCGGAGGTCTTCACATCATTTGGATGATTACTGATGTCTTGATTGGGCTGTACACCCAAGACAGGTAATAAGTGGTGATCATCCAGACGTACTTGGAGATCGACCAGATATGCGAGGACCTCTCTCCTGTATTGGACATATGGGACGAGGAATAAGGTGCCTCCGCTTTTGTTCAGACCCAGAACGAACTTGTAAACGGATGTGTATCTGACATCGGATTTCATTCCGTGTGATTAATAGACATCCGTTGCATTGCGTGAATTGCCTGTGTGGCATGCTAAGATGCAAATGATCAAGGCTTCTATTGAAAAGTATGGTCTTGTGGTTTATGATCAAAGCACGACTTTAATATAGCATAACTTTGTGTATAGCATTAATTCGCGAGCCTCACACCCCGGTGTGAAACAGAAACGAGAGAGGACTTCAGGGAGGGCATGCGTTTCCTTCTAGCTAGGAGTGGTGTCTAGGTTTTGCAAGCCCAGACGTTTTACTTATGTGGATGATGGATAGCGAGGCGCCTCGGTTATATCAGTTACTGTGGTGCCATGTATGGTTTGGTCGATATATGACCAGTTTACGCCCCATAGGGCAGGGAAACGCATTATTCAGGCATTTTAATCCACCTCTTGCGGACCAGCCCTGACGATTTAAAGGCTTGATTGGGTACTTGCCTAAGGAACTGGCTAGAGTGCCTCTAAGCGCTAAGGACGATCCCTTGCCTTGGTTCACAGATGGAAATCCAATTTCCAATACGACATTGTGCGGTTTTAATTGTAGACCCTAGTATTGGCGACATGATATGTGGTACCCATGCCGTCTATGATTGATACAATTATATTTGAAGTTGTTTTATACACTATGCACTTATAATAGTATCAAATGATTTGTTTTAAACGTACCATGCATGTTTGGCTATTACAAGTGAAAACCCTATCCTCCGGCTTGCATTGCATTGCATTGTATGATGGGACCTGAGTCTTATAATAGCTCCATTTTTCCAAAAGACATTGCGCTGTTTAATTATATGCGCTGGTATTCTTGGGAGGAAAACCGTTCCGTGTTATACGACGTGGTCCCTTGATTTATTTTGTTTTAAAGTAAAGTTTTAAATAACTATTTTAGTTCTCACACCAGTCACATGACTGACCTGGAGTTTATTGTTTTAACCTAAACTCTTAGTGTCCCTATTTTCCACACCGGTAGCTAGTAGTTTTGGTTTTGTAGATTTATATTCACAGGATCCCGGTTTACAGCTGGAATGAAATTTGGAAAGCTCTGTATCCATATATTCTTTTTAGTTGTGTTTTGTATTATTTTCCGCTGCATTCTAACTTGTAAATCTCTGATATTTATCGAATGTATATCATTTGTTCGTACTCTGTATATTCTTGTACTCTGATGTAAAATGTTGTAATAAGCATTGAAATGTTCTTTTGTTTGTGTTCTGATTTGTCGTGTTCTCAACTCAATCCGGGTTTTTCTTTATGGGGAAGTTCGGGTCGGTTCATCTACATTACATAATGATAAAATATTATTTTATGCAATAGGACCAACCTGGACTAATTGGAGGCCCTAAGCTAAAAAAATCACTTGCATCAAAACATGTTGTCTGAGGCTCAAGTGTAAAAGAAAAAAAAACCAACCAAAGTATTGAACATAGAGTGGAAGTTCTAGTTTTATGATACCTCAAATGTAGTAAAAAAAATACTAACAAAGTAACCAAGCTAGTAAACAAAGATGGGAAGCTGGCAATCGATGTAGGATAACTGTGAAACATGCTGGAAACAAGCCAGTGGACTAAGCATAATTCTGAGTGCTATAGAATAACATTAATATATATTGATAGAAAAAAAATGTTTATAAAGTAAATATAATGGATGATATATCAGGTAATATGAAGACTCGGCTTATAAAAGAATAGCTGATATATAAGGCAATATACGAAGACTCGCTTATGCAAGGATAGTTTTCCAGCTAATATTAGTAAATTGAAATGCTGGCCCCAAATATGCGCGTGAAATATCTTTGAGGCTGTTCTACATTACATAATGATAAAATAAAATATCTGTAAGGTGTTCTATGTTACATAATGATAAAATATTACTATATGCAGTAGGCTCAACCGGGACTGGTTGGAGGGCCTAGGCAAAAAAATTCAGATGAATCAAAACTAGTTGTATGAGGACTAAGTGTAAAAAAGAAGAAGAAAAAAAACCCAATCAATGTATCGAACATAGAGTGGAAGCTCCAGTTTTATGAGACCTCAAATATAGTAAAAAAAAACTAGCAAACCAATCAAGCCAGTACATAAAGATTGGAAGCTAACAGTCGATGTGGGAATACCGATGAAACATGTTGGAAACAAGCCAGTGGACTAAGCATAGTTCTTAGTGATATAGAATAACATTAATATATATTAAAGAAAAAAAATTTAAGGCCCAAAAAGCCAGAAGGTCCCAAGTCACTGCGTAGGCATAAGGCCAGGGCCTGGTATGCAGGCACGACCCGTGGATTTGTATGCCCCAACCCAAAGCAATAGTAGATATTAATTTCAAAAACAAAGTTGATGTCAAGATTCGAACACTGACCACCTAACGAATAACCTTTACATCATACCACTTTACGGTTGTTTTTAATATTTAATATGAAATATTATCATGTTATCATTAGCCAGTTGGCTATCCCAACGTAAGAGGTTGGTGGACGGCCCTCTGAACTAGCTATGATTGTAAGCCTCATTGTGAGAATTCAGTATAAGTATGTAAAATATGGAGTCATTCAGATGTAAACACTGTTAAAAAATAAAATATATAGTGACGTCCAAATTCCGACGACTGCCAATGTCCCTTCCAACGGCTAGCAACGACCCATAGTTTTCGTGTTGAAATTATTATTATAATAAACTAATCGTCTGAAGCCATTAAGAGCCGCTGCTATAATGACCATTTGTGGTTGTTGATATCCATTGCAAATTGTCTGTAAACGGTTCCTGTAACCCACTAGCAATTCACTTTATCTTCTCCTCCCTAGCACAAAAACCTCAAATCCTTGTCATTCCCAAACGCTGTCGACCTTCCAAACCACCTTCGGTACAACCAAGATGTGCATGCTGGCTCTCTCCACCCTTTGATCCTCTCAAAAACATGTTTCCCATTAAACTCTAATTAGTTTAGGTTTTCTGATTTAGTCCTAATTAGGTATTATACATGTTTCTAATAGCTAAAGACATAATTTTTGAATAGGCTACACATTAAATTAATATACTACCCCTGAGTTCTTCCAATCTCCTTCTAATACACAATTTTGACAGAAAAATGTTTTTGTCATAGTAGCAAAACTCTTTCTAATTTAGCCTTATTGTATATATTTTGGATAATTTGGTTAGGATTGATCGTAGGTGTATGATAAGTCTTGCAAATGGCATAATTCACTACAAGAAAAATACTCTATTACATCTGGCATCATACGACTGTTGCAATTTTTTTTAATAACTAACATTTTGTTGGAGTTGTAATAAATGAAATTAACAAATGATATTTTCAGTTAGTTGCAAAAAACAAATTTTTAGCAACCAGGCTTTCTTTTGGGTGCGAAAAATGTGTTTTTGGCAATAACATTGTTTCGGTTCTAGTAAATGTATTTTTTTAGATCTCGCTCTCCTTGTTAAATAGTTGCGAAAAATATATTTTTAATAGCTACACTTTCCCTTTAGTTGCGATAAACATATTTCTATCTACACTTTACAAACCAAGTGCAATAATAAGTATCACATTCAATGATTATTGATTTCAAATATATCTACAAAATAAGTATTATTTAATAATTAATATACAATTATAACTAAGATGTTATTAGAAAAATATTATAACTAACCGTTAATAAGTAGTACTTTTAATGATTAATTTTTAATAATTAATTTTAATTAATTAAGTATTTGTAATTACACTATAATTAAGGTTACTATTCAATTACAATTTGGTGTTTATAAGTTTTATGTAATTCTTGCATACACATTAATTTATAATTCGTGTTTGAAAGAGATATTTTCATGAATTAATTAATTAATTTTTATTAGTAATTGATGATATTATTGTTTAATATTTTTAAGTAAGTTTAAATCTGTATTTAAATTGGTATGGAATTATAAAATATTACTAATTATTAAATTCTATATCTAAATAATATTAAATTATAGATGAACAATGTAATTGTTTGGTAAGGTTTGGAAAAATACAATAAAAAATGATAGTTCATTATCAGTTATAAATAAATTATAATTAATGATTCATTATGTTAAATAATTTGTAAATTGTAGCTAATATTATTTAATAATTAATGAATGTAATTAATTATTTTACATTAATATCAAATTATTAAATAAAATAATTAATGTTTAAATTTACTACTTAATAATTAATTTCTATTTATTAATTTTTAGTACGTATTCCTTGATATTAAATAGAAAAAATATATTTAGCTTCTAATATTTATTAGATTAATTCATAATTATATTTAATATTCATCATTTTATAAAATCCAAAAAAAGACTTCAAAATTTTCAAAAGATTAAAAAAACAAAATTCAAGTTTTAAAATTATCTAAGTAAGTTTAAAATATTATAAAATTAAAACACTTGAAAAATTTAGAAATAATATTAAATAATTAACAACAAATAATTATATAATATAAGAGTTATCTGTATTGGAAATGTCATTTTTTAATTTTGCCTCACATATTCCTCTTTTTATTTGACTAATTCCTATTAATCTAATTAGTTCATTAGCTATGATGCTACTCGTTAATTAATCAAATATATTCTAATAATTAGTTTATCGTATTTCATTTAGTTTGCCAAAATTGAATGCTTTAAATAATGTCCAGTAAAACTAGGGATGTTACACGTCATCCACCTCTCCTTCTTTCATGCTGCAAACAAATAACAAACAACATTACTTTAACGACCCATATTTTCAGAACCAATAAATGGATTTTGAATATTTAAAATGATTTATTTTAAATAATAACGATTTAAAATTTGTTTTAATCAAAGTTAGAATGAATAAATTTATTTTAATTATATAACGAATGCGAAATGGGGCGGTAGTTTGAAAATTTGATTTCAAATTTCAAATGCATATACAGGATTCAAAATAAATCTGATTTCAGTAAAACCAAAAGTATTTGAATCTGTTTAATTATATATTTCAAACGAATGTGAAAATTTGACATGTCATAATATAAATTGAAAGTTATGTCCGGTTTAAAATTTGAAATAGTCACTATGGAATTTATATATATTTTATATAATATATAGCCTATAAAAATAGCCATTTGCAAACGACCTCCGTTTTTGACGAAACCACTTTTGTTGGATTCAGAATGTCAATTTATTGTTAATTTTCAAATTTCAAAATTTTTGGATTTAATATGTGAGCATGGTAAATTTAAATGTGTTCAGTAATTTTAGTTTGAGTTGGATCGACCAGAAAAAGCCCATTTTTCAAACAATCTCCAAATTCTATGAAATTTATTTTGTTAGGACCATATCGTCAAAACATTGCTGGGTTTATTTTTCTGAATTTTTGGAGTCAGTATGTAGCCCCGGTAAATTAAAATGTATGTTGAAGTCAATTTTGAATGTTATATTAATTTATATTTTAATTTTAACGAAAACTGATCGAAACAGTCGAATTGGCATATAGGACATATTCCATTCCATTTGGAATGGGGTTAATTAATTAGGGACGACAATCGGTGGGTTCGATTTGGAGTTCGAATGAAAAAGTAACTTTTTGGAAATAAATTAAAATAAATATATATTATTATATTTAAGGTCAACCTTACTCTCCCTTTCCCTATATCGTTCGAACCCAAATCGAAATAAGAAAGAAAAAAAACAAAACCACATGCTTTCAATCTCGTTCCTCAACCCCTCCACCGTTGCACCCCACCGCGCTACCTTCCTTCGGTCCGCCGCTCCTTTGATGATCGGCGCCCCTTCCTTTACTCCTTCTTT
Source organism: Allium sativum (assembly GCA_030737875.1). NCBI lineage: Eukaryota > Viridiplantae > Streptophyta > Magnoliopsida > Asparagales > Amaryllidaceae > Allium > Allium sativum. Next base: position 940,274,888 of record CM060924.1, read on the forward strand.
TTCCTCCTCTCTCCTTCTTCAATCCCTAAACCCTCAAATCCGCCCTAGCCCGAAACCCTAGCCGCCTGACGCCCTGAATCCACCGCCGCCAGTCAAATGCGCCGCCACCCCCCTTTTGCTTCACCTCATCAGCCAATTAACCTCCTTTTCGCGATTCAATGTAAGAAAATTCTAAATGAATTCTATTTTCAGATTTTTAATTATATATAGCACGTATAAAAATGTGATTTTTCTATGTATTACATTAAAATAAAAATGTGATTTCTCTATGTATTACATTAAAATAAAAATGTGATTTTTCTATGTATTACATTAGAAAAATAAAATGTGATTTTTATATATAGTAGCAATGTAAAAATATGATTTTTAATGTATACATAGCACTGTAAAATTATGATTTTTAACGTATACATAGCACTGTAATAAATATGATTTTTAATGTATACGTAGCACTGTAAAAATATGATTTCTAATGTATGCATAGCATTGTAAAAATATGATTTTTAATTTATACATAGCACTATAAAAATATGATTTTTAATGTATACATACCACTGTAAAAATATGATTTCTAATGTATACATAACACTGTAAAAATATGATTTTTAATGTATACATAGCACTGTAAAAATATGATTTTTAATGTATACATAGCACTGTAAAAATATATTTTTTAATGTATACACAGCACATAGACTGTAAACATATGATTTTTAATGTATACACAACACTGTAAAAATATGTTTTTTAATGTATACATAGCAGTGTAAAAATATGATTTTTGATGTATACATAACGTTGTAAAAATATGATTTTTATATATAAAATAGCATTATAAAAATATGATTTTTATATACATGATAGCTATATAAAAATATTATTTTTATATATAAGATAGCATTATAAAAATATGATATATATATATACACATAATAGCTATATAAAAGTATGATTTTTATATATATAATAGCAATATAAAAAAAATGATTTATATATATATATATATATATATATAGTAGCGATATGAAAAATGTGATTTTTAATATAAACCGTGTGAAACAGATTGCGATGAACTGACTGGAAGCAAAATAGAATCTAGACCATCCAATAAAAAATGACGGAGTGGATCCCAAAGGCGAGAACTTCTCACTCTAATTTTGTTTTACAGTTAAAAATATACTAGGATGCAGACGGTGCTTAGTAGCACCCGACACCTTTGATTGAAACCATGGATGTTTGGTTGTTTATTTTATTTGATTGGTATTTAATAGGGTTTGGCAACCATATTAAGAAATTGGTTGAATTTGATTTGGGATGTGAATTGAATTGATTGGAATTGGTATGTGTATGGCTCGAGCCAGTATTAGGCAAGAGAAAAGGCTAGACCTTATTCTAGTTCTAGTATCGCGCCATTATGTTGCCAAAATTTTCTAAAATATGTTAGAATAATAAAACTATCATTTTATTGTGTGAATGAACTATATAAAATATTCATGTGTTGAATAAAATATTTTATCGTTAAAAAATAATTTTTAACGTATATATGAACGGCAAAAAATTCTCCTGAAATGAAAATCATTATTCATTTACAAATCAGACAATTTGTTTATGTACACACATTTAACTGATATTGATTGGAACGATAAATTTTACACATCGCCCAACTGCACAAATAATATTCAGTATTTGTTGGTTGAAACCCCACACGGGTATTGGGATGATATTTGACGTATACTAATCCCAATTGTTTAGATATATGTCAATCGATTGGTTGATAGACTGTTGTAAGTGTTAACTATTTATATTTAACGTTTATGCAATTATGTAATGCACTCTGGATGATAGTTGACTGTGTATAATTGTGGTTGTATACATGTATTGTATGAAATCCATATAAATAACATTATATGGTAATTGACTGTGTCTGCCTGATTCCAATTCAGAAAGAACGAATATTTTAAAATAACGAATATTTTAAAATAATATTCTGTAAAGGATTAAAATATGATTTTGATGTCCGAATTTGGGATGGACACGAACATATTGAAATATATGAAGCCATTTTGATTAGATTTGTGTCACTTTAATGTGAATGATATTTATATCGATTTTATTCATTTTTATAATGAATATCGAAAAGGAAATGATCTCAAAATTAGATATTTCGAAAATATTATCATTTAAATATTATAATGATAAGGAGTATTCAATTTTGATTTAAAATTTGAAACGAAGTTGGAGTCATATTTAAAATGAATTTATAAACGATTTATAAAATACGTTTTAAATGGAAATCGATGAAATATATATTATAGATATTTAATGGCCTGAACAGAGCGCGCCTCGCTTACGGCTGTTCGCGAATTTCGACCATTGACTTCGAATTGACATTACGGGAGATCCGACTGTCGGATTCTCCTAAAACCGGAACCATTCGGTTCGTATCGAAAAAGCCTTTCAACGAAAATAAGAGATTTGAAATCTAATAGTTGCATTTGGAATTATGTCCAAATCAAATTTGGAAATGGTCGTTATAAGTGTAGTTCGACGATCGTTTATGGAAATCGACTGAAAGGGCCTTAATAAAATTAATAAAAATATTAATAATTTGTGTAAAATTATAATAAATGATTTGGGAAGAATTTGGATGAAAAATTCCACCTTTGTTAAGATAAAAATATATTTTTATCAAAATGAACTAGTTATTAACTAGATTTGAATTCCAATAATTTTTAAATAAAACAAATTGGATTTGTGAATGGTTTTTATATAACCTGAAATTTCCAACAAGCAAATTGGAATGGATTTGGAATGGAAATAATCTTCGGAATATCTCGATATTGGATTCCGTGATTATACGGATATTGTTATGGAAATTTGGAAGATATATTTGTATCGTTATTTCCAATATGATATTTGTTTGTTTTAGAATTTGATAATTTCTATTCAGAGCCTTGTATTTAATATTGAATTGGATTTTGGGTTTATCGTGAACTGTGTTTTAAATGACATTAGTTCTTTAACCCAGCTAAAGGCATGATTACAAGTCTAACATTGTATTTCGAACTGTATTGTTGATCTCTACTAAATATATATTTGTTTGGTGGCGGAGAATTTATTCTCTTGCTTAACACCCTTCTCTAAGATGTACGAGCTTATATATCGGTAGAAATCAATTGTACGGTGTAGATTGTCGATGCGACATGTTTGATTTCCCAAAGTTAAATAATCATTAATATTGATTTTTTGGAAGATTAAAACTAAGTGGAGTTTTAGTGAGTCTTTAATTAGATTGAAATGAGAATGTGATAATTTAAATTATCAAATTCGGGAAATGATCGAGAATGGAGTACCACCTGTTTTATTCCAGGCGATAGTTAAATCCTTAATTAGAATTGAACATGAAATGGTAATTAATTTTACCGATAACACCGTGGTATTAGATATGGAGTATTACCAGTTTTTCTCCATGCGATGAATAGGTTGGGATAATAAAAGAAATGATTACTTCGGTATGGTTCGATAATCATGACTAGTTTGGATAAACCTTAACTTGGTTTGAATGGATATCCAAAGGAAGATTAAAGAATAAATTTAATGAATTTATCTTTGATAAAGTTAATGGTAACCTATCCCTAAAGATGTGAATATTTGAATAAAATAGTATTCTTAATTGGAATGAGGCGTATGTTGTGTTTTGTAGCACTTGTTTATAATATACGCGAGTTATTCGGAAAGACCGGGTTTATACCCATTTTGGATAACTGATTCGATGATAAGTTGACAATGAAGATGGTGGTTGAAGACCGAAGGTCTACACATCGTTTGGATGATTGTTGATGTCTTGACTGGGCTGTACACCCAAGACAAGGTAATAAGTAATGATCGTCCAGATGTACTTGGAGATCGAACGGATATGTGAGGACCTCTTTCCTGTATTGGACATACATGATGAGGAATAAGGTGCCTCCGGTTTTGTTCAGACCCAAAACGAACTTGTAAATTGATGTGTGTCTGACATTGGATTTTATTCTGTGTTGATTGATCTTTATTAAATACATATCTATTTTGTGGTGGAGAATTTATTCTCTTGCTTAACACCCTTCTCTGAGACATACGAGCTCAGAGGTTATATATCGATAGACATCAGTCGCATGGCGTGAGTTGCCTGTGTGGCATGTTGAGATGCAAATGATTTAGGATTTTTTTTGAAAAGAAGAGTCTTGTAGTTGATGATCAAAGCACGAGTTTAAATAGCATAGCTTTGTGTAGCGTTAATTCGCGAGCTTCACACCCAGGGTGAACCAAAAACGTGATAGTGACTGCATGGAGATGGACATATGTTAGTTCTAGCTACGAGTAATGTCATGGTATGGAGCCCAGGCCATTTACTCATATGGATGTTGCTTATTATTACTTGCTTCGGATATATCGGCCACTACGGGATCGTTGGATATATCAGTCACTATGGGATCCATGGATGATATGGTCGATATACTGACCATTTTAGAGGTTCGATAGAACCAGCTAACATATACTTTATGGTATAATTAATCATCGACGGATAACCGTCCATGAAAATCTAAGGGGTTCACTATGGGGGATCTTGAGGCATTTGCTAGAGTGTCGAAATCGATGAGGATAATCCCTTGCCTCGATCCATAGATGGAAACCCACTTTCCAATACTTGATTTATAGTTGTAAATATATATTTGGCTACGTAATATTACGGTACCTACGCCATCTATGATTGATACATTTATATTTGAAGTTGCTTTAACACTATACACTTATAATAGTATCAAATGATTTGTTTTAAATGTACCAAACATGTTCGGATATTATAAGGGAAAACTCTATCCTCCGGCCTGTATTGCATTGTGTGATGGGAACTGAGTCTTATAATAGCTTCACTTTTCGAAAATCATTGCACTGTTTATGAACTGTTTTATACACTGGTATTCTTGGGAGGAAACCCATTCCGTGTTATACGGCATGGTCCCTTGATTTACTTTATTTTAAATTAAAGTTTTAAATAACTATTTTAGTTCTCACACCAGTACCATGACTGACCTGGACTTTATTGTTTTAACCTAAACTCTGGTTTCCCCTATTTTCCACATGGGCAGCTAGTAGTTTTGGTTTTTGCACATTTCTATTTGTTCAGGATCCTGAATTTACAGGTGGAGCTATATTCGGAAAGCTCTGTATCTGTGTATTTCTTTCAGTTGTGTTTTATATTATTTTCTGCTGCATAGTAATTTGTAAATCTCTGATGTTTATCAAATGTATAATATCTATTCATACTCTGTTATATTCTTGTACTCTAATGTAATTATTGTAATAAGCAATGAAATGTTCTATTGTTTGTGTTCTGATTTGTCGTGTTCTCAACACAATCCGGGCTTTCCCATAAGGGCGAGTTTGGGTTAATTCAATTTAATTTTCCTCAATATCCAATAATATCCTGTTTCAATTCGAAGTGCATTACTAACTGAAATTTGAACATAATAATATGGAAATTTTATTAAACACTAAGACACCAATTATATGTTTTAAAATATATACAATCGTCCCTCCTCAAAAACATTTTTTATTTCTGTATAATTAATTTTTTGTTTTAAATTTTAGCATACTCAGAGAAAAATCTGCAATTTTTGCTGAAAAACATGCAAAATTTTAAACATTTCAATTTTTTTCGACCTGTGTATTTGCATATAAAGTTGTAAGTTTTGCATTTTTTTGAAAAATAATCAAAAATAAAAAATTTATTACAGAAAAACGGCATTAAAGTTTGGATTTAAATTTCTAGTGGAAACATAAAAAAAATTCCAAATAAAATTGGGATGTAATTTACATTCTTTTTTCTCCAAAGGTTTGTTAACACAAGAAACTTGAAATGAAGCGGGAGATCTATATTTCGACAAAAAAGTATATGGTGCAGGTGCTGAACTTCTTAAATAAAATAGAGATAGTGCTACTCTGTCTCTTGGGGCTTATAAATTTAGTAAATAATTGTAAGGATTTCTAAACATGATTGTAGTATTTGCATGTAATAAATAAACAAAGTGTATAATCATTTCTCTTCAAATATTTTTATACTAGTGAATATATATATATATATGTATATGTATATGTATATATATATGTATATATGCATATATATATATGTTATATAATAGATTTAACAATCATTAATAAAACAAGCGGGTTGATGCTAGAGGCTTTGAAATGAAACCATTTATAAAAATTGCTTCGAAGCAATTGGCTTCGAAATCATAAGGGAGTTGAATAATTTCTAAACCATTCAAAATGTGGACCCTCACTTGCCAAGCGAAGCAAACACATCGATTCACTCCGTCGCACCTCCCTGCTACGAAGCACCCTATGATAAATTGTTGTTACATAATACGCTTCTCCATAGGTCAAAGTGATAAAGCATATATATTCAAAGACTACATTCAGCGCACAATAATGGCTTCGTGATTGACAGAACCATTTAATGTTGAAAACTGAAAAATCTTGGTTTATAAAATACTTTCCACCAACCCCTTAATACTTGATGAAATCTTGTTGGTTTAAAAATCCTATTTTCATATATTTTTTGATTGGAATTTATAATATTGCAAACACCCTTCTTTCAACATCATTTATTTAATTAAAATTAATTTAGTACTTAAGCTTTTCTGCTAACCTATAAAATTCATAATAAATCATAAAGACATGGGGAATACCTGCGAAAATTATAACAAATCCCTTTTCATATGTATTTCACTATAAAAAAATTTGGTACCAAAAATTCATATTTAATTACTTTAAATAATTAAAACAGAAATCATTAATTTTCTAGGCTTGGATAACTAACAAAATAATCTTACTTGTTCAGAAAAACATAAAAGTTGAAATCCATGTCTAAAATTGTTCATCGCTTTATCATAACATCTCAAGAAAATTAGGTGGCATATGATAGCGCTTCTATGCAAATCCTACATGGAAACTTCATAAAAATGCACTTACAATCAACAAGCATATATGTATACAGATTAATCGTCTAAACATCGCATAATAAAACATATAAACACAACATAAATTTGGATTTGACCCTAAATTCGAATCAACAATCATAAGTAAGAGCGAATATCATTATGCACCATGATTGGATTAAGAGAAAATTTGAGATTTGTTCCTAAGCATCGTTCTCTCTTTAGCTTATTTCTTCTTCCTGTTTTATCAAGCAATGGACTTGAAACGATACAAAATCCCCCGATCTCTGAAGAGACGGAAAAGATCGGATTGCTTTGAGAACACGACGCATCACAACACAAACAATAGAACATTTCTTTGCTATTACAACAATCTACATCAGAGTACAAGATATCAGAGTTCAAATAAATAATATACAGCGGAAAAATAAACATCAGAGATTTAAAATACAAAGAAGTGGAAATTTAAAATGCATAAATGCAATGCGTAGTGGAAAATACAACAACTAGTACAACTGAATGGAATACACGGATACAAAGTTTTCTGAATATAGCTCCAGCTATAATCCAGGATCTAGTAAAAGGAAAAATCTGCAATAACCAAAACTGCTAGCGGTCTGTATGGAAAATATGGGCAACCAGAGTTTAGGTTAAAACAACAAACTCTGAGTCAGTCATGGGACTGGTGTGAGAACTAAAACAGTTGTTAATCTTTATTTTAAAGTTAGGTAAATCATGGAACCACACTGTATATCACAGAACGGCTTTTCCCCCAATGAATACTAGAAAACAAACAATGCAGTGCTGAATAAAGAAAAAATGAAGCTATTATAAGACTCAGGTCCCATCACATGGTGCAATGCAAGCCGGAGAATAGAGTTTTACCTTATAATAGCCAAATATGCGTGATACGCAAAATTTATCTTTTTTTAGTACTATAAGTTTGTAGTGTAGAAATCAATTTCGAAAGTAAGTGTATCAATCCTAGACGGCATAATACCCTATCCTATTATGTCGCCGTATGTAGGTACAACAAAAACTGCCAAGCTCGTATTGGAAAACTGGATTTCCATCATGATGGCTGCTGATTCGAAAGATCTATCACGTAGTGCAATACTCCATGGCTTACGTCCAGGGCTTGTGGAAAACACCATAATGCACATCCGCTATAACATATGGAAATCGGGGGGAGGGGGGTGTGCCCTTATCCCTACGGGTGTGGGGCGACCACACCAGCATCACCTCGGTCAGCCGAATCCATGACATCCCTAAAGGTGTCAAATATCATCTCAAAAGCATACTGACCTGACCATCAGTTCACCAACATACCGGTGTGTGAGGCTCGCAAATCAACCCTACACAAAGCTATGCTAATTAAAGCTATGCTTTGATCATCACCTACAAGGTTTTGCTTTTCAACAAAAACCATGATCCATCCATCTCAACATGTCACATTGTTAATTCATACCATACCATTTATTTCTGCCAATATAGAACCTTTAAGCTCGTACGTCTCAGAGAAGGGTGTTAAGCAAGAGAATAAATTCTCCACCACCAAACAGATATATAATTAGCAGAGATCAACAAATAAAACATAAAAGAATACAACGTCAGACATACCATCCATTTGCAAGTCCGTTCTGGGTCTGAACGAAATAGGAGGCACCTTATTCCTCGTCCCATATGTCCAATATAGGAGAAAGACCCTCACATATCTAGACAATCCACAAGTACGTCTGTACCACTAAACCCCTCCGTGGGAACTACCCAAATCCAGTGCATCAGTAGTAGTTCATTCGATGTGAAGGTCTTCAACCATCGCCATCAATATCTTTGACGTAGCCATCATATCAGCTATTCAGAATGATTAAACTCGGTCTTTCCGAACAACTCGCGTATCTTATGATCAAGTGCTATAAAAACATATCATACGCCTCATTCCAATCCAAAATATTCTTTTATTCAAATATTCTTTACATTAGGAATTGTTCCCATAAATCTTATCAAAGATTTAGGTCATTTAAACCCCTCGTTTAAATCTACACTTGAAAACCATTTCAAAAGATTTTGTATTATTTTTTCTCAACTTTAAACCAAATTAAGGTTTATCAAACCAGTGGGGACTATCGAGCCTTGCCGAAGTAATCACTCTTTTTATTTTTCCAGTCCCAACCTATTCATCCCATGGAGCAAAACTGTCAGTACTTTGTATCTAGCACCCATTGTGTTACCGGTAAATTTATTTACCATTTCACGTTCAAATCTAATTAAAGATTTAACTATCGCATGAAGTAAAATTGGTGATACTCCATTTTCGAACATTTATCAAATTTGGAAAATTTAATTACCACATTAACAATTCAATCTAATTAAAGATTCATTAAAGCTCCTGTAACGTACCGAAAATTTTCGACTTAGAAAATTCGACATACAACACCATGTCGAGTATTCAAACATCGAAAACGCCGGATAGTCCATGAAAGAAATTAGAGGGTGAGAATAGATAAGATAGAAACTTAGAATAGAAGAAGAAGAAGAAGAACACAACATCAGAGTAAACACGAATCTTACTGTGGAACGAACAAATACATTTCATAACATAACTTTGAAATATAAATTTGTACTTGAATATACATATCATTTCCAAAGTACAGCACTTACAACACAGTGGAAAACCATAGCTATACAATTCTGAAGCCTCCTGCTCCAGCTCTTCAAGTATCTGTAAATCCCGACTACTTGACTGCCCATACAAAATTGGGCACCCAAGAGTTTAGGGAAAACAAAACAAAACAAACTCCGGGTCAGTCAAGGGACTGGTATGAGTAAAACATTTTGAAACAATTTGAGCCATTAAAGATATCTCATAAGACCACGTCGTATAACGGAACGGGTTTTTCCCTTATGAGAATCCAAAATAATATTTATATCAAAACTCATTGATATTATAATAGTGTCTATCAACCACAATATAACAATTATCTAGTAGAAACGCTTTCATCTCACATTCTACATGTACAGTATACAATCAAAACCGCAAGCACATATTGGGTAATGGATTTCCAACAATGACAAGGTATGGAACCACCTTTCGCTAGTGTACCTCTAGAGAGGAGTACACAGGGTTCAACAAGAACATCTTGCAACCCGACCACACATGACCGACCACTCATTTCGCTTGAGTGTATCGAATGTATATCACCAACGGTTGGGATCAACAACCGTTTCCCAAATGGGACATCATCGACAATAGATTTTTGCAAGTAAATGAAACTCTAGATTAGGTGATTATACACCATAATGGGTGCGACCTACATAGCCATGCTGCCTGCCCGACTTTTGTCATTTCCGGATGTGAGGCTAGAGGCTACGCTTATCTCTGACAGATCACACAATTATTCATTTTGAATGTCACACCGTCATACCCGTCAAATCACAAATTGATTTCCCTAAAAATACCACGGGTATACAGCTAAGAGAAACGAATTCCTCCGCCACCAAACGTGAATACGTTTGAAGAGATCAACTTACGCGATCTATTAAATATAATCTATTAGACATTCTTTCATACAGGTCGTCCTGGGACTGGACAAACCGAAGGCACTATTCAGTACAACCATCTTAGGCAATCTTTACCTAAGATTTATACAACAGCCCTAGCACTTTATTTCGTCTTCAATTATCTTTGGCATATATGATTCGCAACGCTTATGCCAATACGAAGTGGTTCTTTGGATAATAATCCAACCGGTCTCTCCATATTAACAACGTTAAAATGGTCGAAAACTTCAATAGTCGGTGAGTTAACTATCAAAGAAAAATAGGTGTGCAAACAACGATATTATATCCAGATGGAAATTATATCGATCAATCATCGTTTAACATTTAACCGCTTTTAAATTAATTTAACATTAATTTATTCCTTTCCTTATTTCCCCATTCCATATATTCGTAAAGTCTTATTTTCTAAGTTTAGAAATTTTACGTTATTAATCACTGGAAAACATTTCCATATCTCTCCCATTTCTTATTTTCTATTATCAGAAAACATTTCTAATTCTTATTTGGAAAACATTTCAAAATTCCTTCATTTGATTTAAACTGATGTTTAAATAAACATCGCTATGCCAACACAAACCATTATGCTCATTAACTAAATCCACTTAACAATTATTCACTATCAAACCTTACCGTTCCTTGGTTAAGAAGGAAGTCAATCAAGTTGGGATATAATTACCTCTTAGACCTTAACTGAACAACGTTTTAACTTCGAAATAGTCAAAGTTTATCTTTTAAACCTTTAACAAACTTCCTTACGTAACTCTTGGGTTCTATTTACGTATCCACTTTTTATTGAAAACATTGATTATAATGATAATGTTATAATCCCTACTTTCGAGATATTTAACTTCAATTTTAATTTTTATTCTTAAATGTGAATAAATAAATAAACCCCTAATTTATAAATAAATAAATCTTGATTCGATTAACTCTTCTTCAAATAAGTGATTTTCGATTTACTTACTTGAATAACCAATATTCGATAACCTCACTTCGAATAACTAATATTCGACTTACTCACTTCGAATAACCAATATTCGATAACTCCTTTCGCCGAACAACTATTATTCGATAACTCCTTTCGAATAAACTATATTCGATAATTTCTTTCGAATAAACTATATTCGATAATTCTTCTCGAATAGATTATATTCGATTACTCTTCTCTCGAATACACTATATTTGATAACTCTACTTCGAATAAGTGATATTCAATAACTCTACTCGATTAACTCCATTTGAATAACTCCAACTGGTTAACTCTAACTAGTTAACTCTAACTGGTTAACTCTAACTGATTAACTCTAACTGGTTAACTCTAACTGATTAACCCTAATTGATTAACTCTAACTGATTAACCCTAATTGATTAACTCTAACTGGTTAACTCTAACTGATTAACCCTAATTGATTAACTCTAATTGGTTAACTCTAACTGATTAACCCTAAATCATTAACTCTAACTGGTTAACTCTAATCGAATAACTGATATTCGATTTACTCATTTCGAAAAACTAAATTCGATTAACTTCTTTTTGTTTATCAATGATTCCCTTTTTATCTTTATTTATTTTCTAAATAAGTAAATTCTTTTTCAATTTTATTTGTAAATGTTTTACAAATATTTCTCTTCCTATTTAATTTGTAAATGTTTTTACAAATATTTCCTTTCTTGAATTCTATTTATTTTCCAATTAAATAATCCCTTTATACTTCTATTTATTTTCTAAATAAATAATTCATTTTATACTTCTATTTATTTTCCCAATAAATATACCTTATATGATTTTATTTATTATCCCAATAAATATTCTTCTTTATAAAATCCTTTGATTTTATAAATAAATTCCCTTTTTATAAAATCCCTTAATTTTATAAATAATTTCTCTTTTTATAAAATCCCTTGATTTTATAAATAATTTCTCTTCTTAATAAAATTCTAATTCATTTTATAAACAAGTATCCCATTTATAAAATCCTTTGATCTTATAAATAAATTTCTTTTTTTTGATATCTTATTCTATTTGTTTAACAAATAAATATTTCCTTTATCTTTCTATTTATTTAACAAATAAATATTTCCCTTTCGATTACATTTGTACGTGTTTTTACAAATCTTCCCTTTTCGATTCTCTTTGATTTTATAATTAATTTCCTTTATAAAAATCCTTTTTTCCTTTTATATATAAAATCCATTGATTTTATATAAATAATTTATTTTCAAAATATACTCCTTTTTACATCCTAGTATATTCCATGGTATTTAAAATACCAATTAACAATGATCGATGTCATTCAAACACCCATAATCCACAACAGATTATATATCATATCACATATCACAATATATGAAAGAAAACATTATTATATATATTCAGGAACCCAGTTGGGTCCCTCCAACGTGTTTCCCTGCATCACAGATGTTAAACAATATAAATAACATATTCTGCTAAACAGAATCAATATTTGATTAACGATTTATATATATATCGTTATCTATAATTTCAACCAATACACAAGAAATTCAACCAAACAGTTAATACACAGCAATCAACGGATGATTAACAGTTCTAAAAATACGTTATAAAAATATAACTGTTCAGAGTTGGTGAGTTTTACTCACATTTTCAGTTCATCGTTAAAATACGATAAACTGTCGTCGGTTCAGACCGACGTTTTATTTCGCCTTAAATTCAGACGAGCTCCACTTCACTCCCAGTCAGTACCATGTTTTATTGCCCGTCCCTACGATCCTGTCAGATCTCGGTTTGTTGAATTTGGGTGAGATATGAGCAGGATACAATTATTTGATGTTTATATACCATTATATTATAATTTAACTAAATTAAATACTTAAGATTGGGCTTTATCCGAACATTTCCGGCCCATCTCCAAATTCAAAACCATGACCCGTAATTTCTTCAGACCCGCTACCCCTTTCTCTTCTCTGTAAATTCCATCACACTCCAGAAAGCTTCAAACGCCATTCACGAAAACTTAAATCCCTCTACACCTCAAACTCGAACTCTGTGTCCTCAAATACACCGAGTCATCTACAGTAGCTGAAACAAATGGTCATCACCGAAATCTAAAACACCCTGCTACTGATAAATCCGCTACCTCATATACCCTCACGTCCAAAAAAACTTTTAACACCATGTCTATCTTAACAATCCTTGAATTCATCCCAGTACATCATCCCTTCAAAACAAAACTCGATTATATCTAGGTTTGCCAACTTCGAACAAAGAACCCCGATTTCGGATGCTCGCTGCCACCTCCCCCATACACCGGAGCTCCGGTCAACCCTTCCGACCTCTACGTCGTGACCCCTGCTATCACCAGCAGCAATCCCGGTCACCAATGTCATCTACATCGTCCCAAAAACCCCAGAAACCCAGTTAAATGAAAACCCTATCATCCCCAAAATTTCGGTCTATGATTCACCGCTCATGACCGCACCACCACCAATCAACAGCTCCAACCACCCTCCTCCCTTTACCTTTAGTCACCTCCGCCCAAAGCTAACCGTAACTCACTCAATCCCGACCGTTATCCCACCGCTTCACAAAAGAAACAACATCGAGTGAATAGAAATGAACATGGACGGACAGCTTAAGGCAAGAGCATGTCAATGAATCTGGTTTCGGAATTTTAGGATTTTTTACTCGATTTTATATGTTTTTTCTAAAGGGACGATTTTTTTTTGTGGAAGGATAGAACTGGCGGCTACAAAAAAATCGACCAGAGAAAATGTTTCTTAGGTTTAGGAAAGGTAGGGTGCTTTATATAAGGATTGGAATATATTTTTATACTGATTTTTATTGTATCTTTATCTGTATTTTCCCTTTTAAAATTTCTGTGACCACATACGATACCCAAAAATCACGAAACTGAATATACACCTTCAGTTCGATATCACAGACCCAACGAAACTGGTCTTGTCGAATTCCGACTTCGTTTGTTCACACAGCGTATTTTTAAAGTCAAATTATTGTCTGTTTTTCACATTAAAATCCTGCATGTCCACATACTGACTTCAGAACTCAAGGAAATTGAAATCTAGCAATAATTTAATATTGCGGATCCAACAAAATTAGTTTCGTCGAATTCTGAGGTCGTTTGAATAACTAGCTATTTTTAAAGCTCTAAATAACCTTTTCAAATATATAAATATATTTAAAAACGTTTAAATTAAATATTTAAAAATAAATATTATCGTATATATATTCACATACGATATCATACAGCTCCACAATATTCCTATATAAATTTCTAACTCTATATTTTCTAATTCCGATAAATCGATATTCGATTTATAATGAAATTCCTCTTTAAAATATAAATAATTCCTTTATAAATTATAAAGGAATTCCTCAGCGACTTTTCTAAAATTTGATTTGGACATAAATCAATATCTATACGACGAAATCTCGAATTTTCTCTTCCACTAGAAAAATATACTTCACCAGCCCCGAACTTTCTTGTTTCACAGAAATCTGACTTAAAACGGCTTCCGTATATTCGTTTAAAGTTCGAACCGCCAAATTACGAATTGCCGCACCATGTCGAGCTCGATTTTAATTATAATATAATTTTATGTTCAAACTGTCATTTATATAATATATTCGTTAATATAATTCAACTCTCAACTGAATTATATATTATAAACTATCAAGTTCACATTATATTGTGAATTCCACTAATTCTGATTATTTCAGAATTAAATATATTATTTAAATTAAATATTTACTATTATTTAATTAACGACCATTTAATTCTCTAAATCACTATTTAAATAATTAAATAAATTAATTATATATCGTAGAAAATACGGGTCGTTACATTCTTCCCCACTTAAAATTATTTCGTCCTCGAAATTGCTAAGGTAGAAACAAACCCTATCGACCGGCATAAAATTATTTGTTTACCTATTAACTTTAGTTTCAATGAACCAATTTCAATCAAATATTTAATTAATTCTTATCAACGAAAATTTTCAAAAATCCTGAAAATTTTCTAACGCCTTAACTCTTTAAAAAAATTCGCCAGCACCTCCTTTGTCTGCCTCAATCGGTACAACCACGACTCGCCTCTCTAGGCCTTCTCCAACCCAAAAGAAAATCAAACAGCCAAGCGGCTTGCCAATTTGGCTCATAAAAATCTCATATCCAATAGAAATATAAACTTGTACCTTTTTTTCGGGCATATCAACTTTATCACTTCCATCTGCCGTTAATTCAACATATACCAATGTTATCCCAACCAAACTCCAATCAATTCATTATCAAACAGAATAATTTGCTTATAGCCAAGCCAAATTCCATTCCAAATTCGAGTTCATTCTCGATTTCAAACTCTTAACTTCCCAATCCAATGTTCATTTCAGATTTTTATCTCGACAATCCAGTTTTTCAAGAACAAAATTTTCCTGATATCATTCTATTTCCATTCAGTTTTCACTTAACTGGCTTTAAATAAATCTCAATTTGTTTTCACAAATTTTTAATTAAATTTGTTTTTAATTCAAACAATTTTTCTTCTTGGTAGTTTTTAATCAGTTTACCTCTTTCAAAAATAAAATTTTCCTTTCAACACAACTTGTTTTTCCCAAAACAAATTCAAAACAGTATCTTTGGTAGTAATTCATCACTTACAAACTCGAAAATGAACACTGATAATGTGACCAGCATCATCAGAGTTATTTCCCAGCTGTCGAAGTGAGTTCAATACTATATCACTTATCAAAACCATTCTTTAAACACTTCCATTTTGAAATTCATTTCAAAATACCATTTACAATCCTTGTAAAAACAATTTAAAATCTCCGAGGATTTTAAAATTCTCTTATATTTTAACCAGATTCATTTCCATACACTTTTCAAATTTTCAGGTTTTTAATTCCAATTCTGATTCAAATTTCAGATTCAATTCATCTGCTTTCATGTATTTCACTTATATGAATTCTGATTGGTTTTTTCATAACCATTTTACTTTCATAATCTTATCGATTATATTAACAACCAATATATCCAATATATTATAATCATTTCAATATAAATATTTTCTTTATATCAAAATATACTTTGGGTAAAATTATTTCCATTTACCCTCTTTTCAAAACATATCGTGTTGACCCATCGTATTCGAGTGTTTATAAACTCGTACCGATACAGTGCATCAAACTGATCGACCAGAACTTATAAATAACTCAACCAATAAATCTCCACAATATAAAACAATTTTATATTGAATAACAAATACGCTCTTGTATATATACACTCAAACTCAATCTAGGGTATTACTAACCCCATCTCTACTGAGTTACGCCACAAAGCCAAGGTAATTCACTTAATCTTAAGCTCTGATACCACTGTAACGTACAGAAAAATTTCGACTTAGAAAACTCGACATACAACACAATGTCGAGTATTCAAACATCGAAAACGCCAGATAGTCCATGAAAGAAATTAGAGGGTGAGAATAGATAAGATAGAAACTTAGAATAGAAGAAGAAGAAGAACACAACATCAGAGTAAACACGAATCTCTCAGCGTAACGAATAAATATATTTCATAACATAACTTTGAAATATAAATATGTACATGAATATACATATCATTTCCAAAGTACTGCACTTACAACACAGCAGAAAACCATAGCTATATAATTTTGAAGCCTCCTGTTCCAGCTCTTCAAGTATCTGTAAATCCCGACTACTTGACAGCCTATACAAAATTGGGCACCTGTAATGACCCGGATTTTTTGGTCGATTTATTTTAAATATTTAGAATGGTTTTAAATATTAAATTGATAATAGAAATGAATTTTTCTATTAATGTTATCAATTTAAAAATTGATTTCGATTTAATATTGAATATATTAAATTATCGTAATACGAAGTATAATTGAAATCGAAGTTGAAAACTGAATCGAAACCATTAAATGAGCAGTATAAATTCTTTTTCAGTATATAGATGATAATAATAATAATAATTTGTTATTGAGAGTTTTATTTGTTTGAATTTAAATTATATTATATTGTCAAATTAAATTTCAGAATATTTTTGGTCGAGTTCTGTAACGACCCGGATTTTCGACGACTTTGGTTATCGACATAAGCTCGATGTTGATAACCAAAACATTGAAAAATCCCAGTAATTAATGAAATAAATTAGAGGGTGAGGAAAGATAAGATAGAACTTATAGAATAGAAGAAGAAGAAGGAACACAACATCAGAGTAACACGAACCTCACAGCGGATCGAATAACATATAATAGATAACATAACTTTGAAATATAACAGTTATGTATACAATAGCACTTATCAGAGTACAGCACTTACAACACAGCGGAAATAAACTATAGCTATATGATCTTGAAGCCTCCTGCTCCAAGCTCTCCAAGTATATCTGTAAAATCCTGAACTACTTGACTGCCCGTACAAATTTAGGCACCCAAGAGTTTAGGTAGAACAAAACAAAATAAACTCCGGGTCAGTCATGGGACTAGTATGAGTAAAACAGTTTAAGCAGGTAAACGATATCTCATAAGACCACGCCGCAGAACGGAACGGGTTTTTCCCTTATGAGAATCCAAAATATCTTTATATAAAAAACCTTTTGATATTATAATAATGTCTATGTACAAATAGATATCAACTAGCAGAAACGCTTTCATCTCATGTTCTACATATATGGTATACAATCAAAAACCGCAAGCACGTGTTGGGTAATGGGTTTCCAACTATGACAAGGTATGGAACCACCTTCCGATCAGTGTACTCTAGGAACGATACACTGGCGAACAACAAGAACATCTTGCAACTCAGCCACACATGACCGACCTCTCATTTCGCTTGAGTGTATCGAATGTACATCACCAACGGTTGGGATCAGCAACCGTTCCCGTATATATATGGGACAGCGTTGATAGATTTAAGAAACAAATGAATATTCTCTAGATAGGTGATTATACACCCTACTTCGGTGAGACCGACTTAGCCATGCTGCCTGCCCGATTTCTGCCATTTACCGGTTGATGAGGCTAGAAGCTACGCTTTATCATTACATCAGATTCACTTCGAATGCCACATTGTCATATCCATCGAAAATCACTAATTAGAGTCTACAACAGTACGTTACGTGTTAGCTAAAGAAGTTTCCTTCTCCGCTCCCACTCTTGGTATAGTTGAAGAAATCAATGTACGTGACCTTTCTGGAAATACTCTATCAGACATTCATCAAAACAAGTCATCCTCATTCACTTAGAATGTCACATTGTCATACCCGCCAAATCACAAATTGATTTATCCAAAAGTAACACGGGTATACAGCTTAGAGAAACGAATTCCTCCGCCACCAAACGTGAATACGTTTGAACAGATCAACTTACGCGATCTATTGGATATACTCTGTCAGACCTTCGTCCATACAAGTTGTCCTGGGTCTGGACAAACCGAAGGCACTATTCAGTATATCCATCTCAGTCACTGTTATCTAAGACTTATACAGCAGCCCTTGCATTTTACTCTGTCTTCAATTTATCTTTGGCATATATGATTCGCAACGCTTATGCCAATACAGAGTGGTTCTTCGGATAATAATCCAATCGGTCTCTCCATATTAACAACGTTAAAATGGTCAAAACTTCGATAGTCTGTGATTTAACCATCAAAGAAAAACAAGTGTGCAAACAACGATATTATTTCCAAATGGAAATTATATCGGTAAATCATCAACATATATCTATATATATATTCACATTGCCTTATTTTCTATGTTTAGAAAATATATGTTATTAACACTGGAAAACGTTTTCCATTTGCTTATTTACAAATCACTACTCTTCCCCAACTATCAGTCCCTGACTGTGAACTAGTATGAGAACAATTCCCTAAGTATAAATCCCGAAGGCCGAAACCAACATCAGATAGACATTTAGAAAACCATTCAATTTACTAATCTTTAGTTAGTTCTAATTTTACTTAACTCTATTTGATTAACTCTGATTTATTAACTCTGATTTATTAACTTTGATTGATTAACTCTAACTGGTCAACCTTAATTAATTAACTCTAACTGGTTTTACTTGGTTTGACTAACTCCATTTATTAACTCGACTGACAAATTCAACTCGATTAACTGAACTAATCACTTTGATTAACTCGACAAATTCACTTTGGTTAACTTAACCAATTCAATTAACTAATTCACTTAACTCCTGTCGAATAAACTATATTCGATAACTCCTCTAACTCTATTCGATTAACTCATTTACTCTATTCGAATAAACTATATTCGATTAACTCCTTTTCTCTATTCGAATAAACTATATTCGATTAACTCCTTTTCTCTATTCGAATAAACTATATTCGGTCAACTCCTTTTCACTATTCGAATAAACTATATTCGATCAGCTCCTTTTCTCTATTCGAATGAACTATATTCGATTAACTCCTTTGATTTAACTCTAATCGATTAACTCCATCGAATAAACTATATTCGATAACTCCTTCGATTTAACTAATATTCTATAACTCACTTCGATTAACTAATAATCGATAACTCCTTCGAATAAACTATATTCGATAATCTCCTCTCGAATAAACGATATTCGATAATCTTCCCTTTCGATTTAACAAATCGATAACTCCTTGTCGAATAACTAAATTCGATAACTCCTTTCGATTTAACTAATCGATAACTCCTTTCGATTTAACTAATCGATAACTCCTTTGTGTTTAACTCTATTCGAATAACTAATTCGAATCTCTCTTATTTATTTAACCCTATTCAAATAACTAATTCGATTAACTCTATTTAACTCCGTTTAACTCTATTCGAATAACTAATATTCGATAACTCTATTTAACTCCGTTCGAATAACTAATATTCGATAACTCTATTTAACTCCATTCGCTTGACTCTAGATCGCAGCGATCACAATGGTTACGCCTGATTCCCTCAGGAAACATCCGACCGCCGTAGGCTATTTACAGCCCTGCGAATTACGCTAGCAGTCGTACGAGATGGCAACTTATCCTGAATAACTCTGTTTGACTAACTCTATCTCAAATAACTATATTTGATAACTTCTACTTCGAATAAGTGGCATTCGATAACTTAACTCGATTATCAACTCGAAAATCTTAACTCGAATCGATTAACTCCAACTGATTAACTTGACTTACTTAACTCACTGGTTAACTTCACTTACTTAACTCACTGGTTAACTCTATTGAACTGGTTAACTCTACTGAACAGGTTAACTCTACTGAACTAGTTAACTCTATTCAACTAACTCGACTCGACTAACCCCTTTCGAATAGCATATTCGTTTTACTAACTTTCGAATACCATATTCGATTTACTCCCTTCGAATACCATATTCGATTTAACTCCTTTCGAATACCATATTCGATTTACTTTATTCACTTTATAAAGATTTCCTTTTTAACAACGTTTTATTCATTTGAAAAGATTTACTTTTAAATAACGGTTCTACACTTTAAAAATGATTTCATTTTATAACGTTTCCTTTTCAATTCTATTTATAAATGGTTTACAAATATTTTCCTTTTCAAATTTATTCTTGAAATATTCTAACTCCTTAAATTCTCTGAAAAATTCGCCATAACCTCCTTTGTAACGGGAGCATCGGGAAAATCCCCAAACCCGCCACACAGGCCTTTCCATTCAAAAAGAAAATGGTTTGTAATTATTTCCTTTTTGAATATCTCCTATTTATAAATATTCCAATTTATAAACATTTCTTATTTATAAATATTCCATTTTATAAATATTTCTTATTTATAAATATCCCATTTTATAAATATTCTATTTTCAATATCACTTTGAAAATCCCCTTATCAACATTTCGGTATGTTATGGTATTCAATCATATCAAATCACGATGTTCAATATCGTCCAAGTACATATAATCGCCCACAGATTTTATATCACATCATATAACAATATATGAAAAACAATAAAATAGCTGTTGAGGAATCCAGTCGGATTCCTCCAACCTGTCTTCCTGCATCCACAGATGTTACATAATATGATTATCATCACTTTCAGTTCAATATAAATTATTCTGATAGCAAAATCAATATATAAATATTTAACGGTTTTTATATATATATATAATTACACACACATATATATATATATATATATATAATTTCTACTAACTGACTAGCAGTTCAATCAAACAGTCAACACACAGTAAATCAGACAAATTCTAACAGTTCTAAAAATACAACATGAAATTATAAACTGTTCAGAGTTAGTGAGATTTACTCACTTTGGCAGTTCATCGTTAAAGAACGATAAACTGTTTGTTTGATTGGAATCAAACAATTAAATTTGCCGTAAATTCAGACGAGCTCCAATCCACTTCAAACCAGTTCCATCGTGAAGCTCCCGTCCGTACGATCCCAACGGATCCTACGGTTTGAAATTCTGATATCGTATGGCCAAGATATAGTGTTAACATGTACATATACAAACAAATTGAAATAAACTTAAATTTATTTCTTTAATGGGCTTTACCCATTATCTCCGGCCCACTAACATTCAACGTGAAAACCCCTAAGCCCATTCTCCCTAACTCCTTCTTCCACAATTAAAAACCGATCCCCAGTAACAGATATTCACGCAACTCCATCCTTTCCGTTCTTCCTCCTTGAACCTAAAATCCAAAGACCAAAATCACCAAACAACTCCTCGTCACCAACTCCACAACTTCCACCCCGCTAGGATGAACTCGCACCACCAGTATCCCGCGTCTCCCGGTCCTCGTCGTGACCGTTTACAGTTCAGGGATCGACAAAAAATCCAATAGAAATCAACCAAATCATCACTCAAGGTGCGGTTTCACCTTCTGAACCCGAAAACCAACCTCAAAGTTCAAACTAACAATTGAAATAGCCCAAATCGTAAACCCTAGGTTTACTGTTGTTCGCGTCGAGCTTCCAGAACGGGAACCGAGTTCCACGTTTTCTACACCATAACGAAGAGCGCTTGATTATCAACTCGAATATATATGTATTCGGATTTGTAGATTTTTCTTTCATTTGTTTGAGTATTTTGAAGATGATTGTCTTACTAAAAACATCAGAACGACGGCGCATTTTTATTTCATTGACTAGAGAAGTGATTTTAGGTCTTAGGAATTTTTAAGGGTATTATATAGGATTATATATATATATATATATATATATATATATATATATATATATATATTTTATTCGATTAAAATATTCATTTTTGACCAACCGTTGTTTATATCCGGCTTTAAAAATCCCCATGCTCACATACGCCACCCAAAAATCACCAAAATGGACATGCAGCTACTGTTCGTCATTACGGTCCCAACGAAACTGGTTTTGTCGAATTCCGACTTCGTATGCTCACACATCGTATTTTTAATCGTCAAAATACTAACTGTTTTACACTCTAAAAATCCGTACGGCCACACAGTGACTCTAAAAATCACGAAACTGGAAATCTAACAATTATTTGATATTGCGGATCCAACAAAACTAGTTTCGTCGAATTCAGACTTCGTTTGCAAAACCGGCTATTTTTTAAAGCTCTGGATGACCCATTTAAATATATAAATATATTTAAATATTATTAAATTAAATATAAATAAATTTATATTATCGTATATCTTCACATATGATATCGTACAGCTCCAGAATATCATATCAGAATTTACAGTTTGATATTTTAGATTTTAGATTTATCGATATTCAGTTTTATATCGAAAATCTCTTTTATAACGTATATAAAGTGTCGCAAATTATAAAGGAATTCTACAACGACTTTTCTGAAATTTGATTTGGACATACATCAAAATCTACACGACGAAATCCCGATTTTTCTCTTCCACTAGAAAGATATACTCCACCAGTTCCACACGTTTCTTGTTTCACAGTAATCCGGCTTAAAATGGATCCTGTACATTCAGTTGAAGTTCAAATCGCCAATTTACGAACTGCAACGCCATTTCAAGCTCGATTTTTAATTATAATATAATTATACGTTCAAACTGCCATTATTTAAATATATTCGTTATTCAAATTCAATTCCAAGCTGAATTAAATATCACGGGTGATCCAGTTCACACCATATCGTCATTTCAGCCAATTCTGATTATTTCAGAATTAAATATATTATTTAATTTATTATTTTAATTAAATATTCGCCATTATTTAATTCAACGACCATTATATCCTTTTAATCACCTTTTAAATAATTAAATAAATTAATTATTATGCCGCTGAAAATGCGGGTCATTACATTCTTCCCCACTTAAAATAATTTCGTCCTCGAAATTGCTAAGTTAGAGGACGACCCTATCTATTTGGTAAAAGCTTATCGGTTTACCCCTTATCTCTTGTTTCTCTGAACCAGTTAATATCGACTAAAATATTAATTCCTTCCGACTAACTAAAATTTTCAAAAATTCTGAAAATTTTCTAACACTTTAAACTTTCGAAAAATTTCGCCAGCATCTCCTTTATACCGGCATATATGTCGAACCACAACTCGCCTCTCTAGGCCTCCTTCAACCAAAAAGAAAATCAAACAGCCAATCGGCTTGCCAATTCGGCTCACAAATCCCAAACTCATATAAAATATAAACTTGTACCTTTTTGTCGGGCATATTATTATATCCCTACCATCTGTTATCAACTCGGCATATACAAATGCCATCCCAATCAACTCCAACCAAGTTATTCTTAACACAACTATTCGCTTATTCAAGCCGAATTCCATTTTCAATCTCAAGTTTCATTCATGATTTCCAAATTCTAAGTCCAGCTAAATTTCAAATTCTTGACTTATCCATTCAATTCTATTTAACTTAGTTCAAGTTAAATTTCAATTTTTTTTTACCATCTCATTTTATTTAACTTCATAAGTTAAATTTAAATTCCAGAACTTAAATTCCTGGGTAAATATCAAATCAATTTGAAATCATATTGCCAATTCAAAACCTTTGAATTTTCTAAACAACTTGTTTTCTCAAAACAATTCTAATCAAAATCTTTGGTAGTAATCCACCACTTAGAACTCGAAAATCACATCGATGATACTGCGCAGCCATCATCGGAATTATTTTCCAGCGACCCAAGTGATTTCAATACTATATCATTTCAAAACCCTTACTAAATACATCCATTTTGAAAACATCTCAAAATCTCCCAGGAACTTAAATTTCCTTATTTTAATTCCAAATCTGATTTAAATTCATATTTAATTCATCTTATTTCATATACTTTACTTATATGATTCTGATTGGTTATATATAACCATTCCATATGCTATAATCTTACTCGATTATAATCACAACCTATATATGATAATATATCACATATCCATACTGTGTCGGTCCATCGTATTCAAGTGTTTATTTAATCCTACCGATACAGTGGATCAAACTGATCGACCAGAATTCATAAACAACTCAGCCAATGAATCTCCACAATATAAAACCATTTTTATATCAAATACAAATACGCACTCGTATATATACACTCAAACTCAATCTAGGGTATTACTAACCCTATCTCTACCGAGTCACGCCACAAAGCCAAGTAATTCTTAACTTAGGCTCTGATACCAACTGTAACGACCCGGATTTTGAGCGACTTTGGTTATCGGCATAAACTCGATGTCGATAACCAAAACATCGAAAAATCCCGGTAATTAATAAAAGAAATTAGAGGGTGAGGAAAGATAAGATAGAACTTATAGAATAGAAGAAGAAGAAGAACACAACATCAGAGTAACACGAACCTCACAGTGGATCGAATAACATATAATAGATAACATAACTTTGAAATATAACAGTTATGTATACAATAGCACTTATCAGAGTACAGCACTTACAACACAGCGGAAATAAACTATAGCTATATGATCTTGAAGCCTCCTGCTCCAAGCTCTCCAAGTATATCTGTAAAATCCTGAACTACTTGACTGCATGTACAAATTTAGGCACCCAAGAGTTTAGGTAGAACAAAACAAAATAAACTCCGGGTCAGTCATGGGACTGGTATGAGTAAAACAGTTTAAGCAGGTAAATGATATCTCATAAGACCACGCCGCAGAACGGAACGGGTTTTTCCCTTATGAGAATCCAAAATATCTTTATATCAAAATCCTTTTGATGTTATAATAATGTCTATGTACAAATAGATATCAACTAGCAGAAACGCTTTCATCTCACGTTCTACATATATGGTATATAATCAAAAACCGCAAGCACGTATTGGGTAATGGATTTCCAACTATGACAAGGTATGGAACCACCTTCCGATCAGTGTACTCTAGGAACGATACACTGGAATTCAACAAGAACATCTTGCAACTCAGCCACACATGACCGACCACTCATTTCGCTTGAGTGTATCGAATGTACATCACCAACGGTTGGGATCAGCAACCGTTCCCGTATATATATGGGACATCATTGATAGATTTACGAAACAAATGAATATTCTCTAGATAGGTGATTATACACCCTACTTCGGTGCGACCGACTTAGCCATGCTGCCTGCCCGATTTCTGTCATTTACCGGTTGATGAGGCTAGAAGCTACGCTTTATCATTACATCATATTCACTTTGAATGCCACATTGTCATATCCATCAAAAATCACTAATTGGCGTCTACAACAGTACGTTACGTGTTAGCTAAAGAAGTTTCCTTCTTCGCTTCCACTCTTGGTATAGTTGAAGAAATCAATGTACGTGACCTTTCTGGAAATACTCTGTCAGACATTCATCAACACAAGTCATCCTCATTCACTTAGAATGTCACATCGTCATACCCGCCAAATCACAAATTGATTTATCCAAAAGTAACACGGGTATACAGCTTAGAGAAACGAATTCCTCCTCCACCAAACGTGAATACGTTTGAACAGATCAACTTACGCGATCCATTGGAAATACTCTGTCAGACCTTCGTCCATACAAGTTGTCCTGGGACTGGACAAACCGAAGGCACTATTAAGTATATCCATCTTAGTCACTATTATCTAAGACTTATACAACAGCCCTTGCATTTAACTCCGTCTTCAATTTATCTTTGGCATATATGATTCGCAACGCTTATCCCAATACAGAGTGGTTCTTCGGATAATAATCCAACCGGTCTCTCCATATTAACAACGTTAAAATGGTCAAAACTTCGATAGTCTGTGATTTAGCCATCAAAGAAAAACAAGTGTGCAAACAACGATATTATTTCCAGATGGAAATTATATCGGTAAATCATCAATATATATCTATATATATATTCACATTGCCTTATTTTCTATGTTTAGAAAAAATATGTTATTAACACTGGAAAACGTTTTCCATTTGCTTATTTACAAATCACTACTCTTCCCCAACTATCAGTCCCTGACTGTGAACTAGTATGAGAACAATTCCCTAAGTATAAATGCCGAAGGCCGAAACCAACATCAGATAGACATTTAGAAAACCATTCAATTTACTAATCTTTAGTCAGTTCTAATTTTACTTAACTCTATTTGATTAACTCTGATTTATTAACTCTGATTGATTAACTCTAACTGGTCAACCTTAATTAATTAACTCTAACTGGTTTTACTTGGTTTGACTAACTCCATTTATTAACTCAACTGACAAATTCAACTCGATTAACTGAACTAATCACTTTGATTAACTCGACAAATTCACTTTGGTTAACTTAACCAATTCACTTAACTAATTCACTTAGTTTAACTTAACTAATTCACTTAACTCCTGTCGAATAAACTATATTCGATAACTCCTCTAACTCTATTCGAATAAACTATATTCGATTAACTCTATTCGAATAAACTATATTCGATTAACTCTATTCGAATAAACTATATTCGATTAACTCCTTTTCTCTATTCGAATAAACTATATTCGATTAACTCCTTTTCTCTATTCGAATAAACTATATTTGATCGACTCCTTTTCTCTATTCGAATAAACTATATTCGATTAACTCCTTTGATTTAACTCTAATCGATTAACTCCATCGAATAAACTATATTCGATAACTCCATCAATTTAACTAATATTCTATAACTCACTTCGATTAACTAATAATCAATAACTCCTTCGAATAAACTATATTCGATAATCTCCTCTCGAATAAACGATATTCGATAATCTTCCCTTTCGATTTAACAAATCGATAACTCCTTTTCGAATAACTAATTCGATAACTCCTTTCGATTTAACTAATCGATAACTCCTTTCGATTTAACTAATCGATAACTCCTTTGTGTTTAACTCTATTCGAATAACTAATTCGAATCACTCTTATTTATTTAACCCTATTCAAATAACTAATTCAATTAACTCTATTTAACTCCGTTTAACTCTATTCGAATAACTAATATTCGATAACTCTATTTAACTCTGTTCGAATAACTAATACTCGATAACTCTAATTAACTCCATTTGCTTGACTCTAGATCGCAGCGATCACAATGGTTACGCCTGATTCCCTCAGGAAACATCCGACCGCCGTAGGCTATTTACAGCCCTGTGAATTACGCTAGCAGTCGTACGAGATGGCAACTTATCGTGAATAACTCTGTTTGACTAACTCTATCTTAAATAACTATATTTGATAACTTCTACTTCGAATAAGTGGTATTCGATAACTTTACTCGATTATCAACTCGAAAATCTTAACTCGAATCGATTAACTCCAACTGATTAACTTGACTTACTTAACTCACTGGTTAACTTGACTTACTTAAATCACTGGTTAACTCTATTGAACTGGTTAACTCTACTGAACTGGTTAACTCTACTGAACTAGTTAACTCTATTCAACTAACTCGACTCGACTAACCCCTTTCGAATAACATATTCGTTTTACTAACTTTTGAATACCATATTCGATTTACTCCCTTCGAATACCATATTCGATTTAACTCCTTTCGAATACCATATTCGATTTACTTTATTCACTTTATAAAGATTTCCTTTTTTAACAATGTTTTATTCATTTGAAAAGATTTACTTTTAAATAACGGTTCTACACTTTAAAAATGATTTCCTTTTTATAACGTTTCCTTTTCAATTCTATTTATAAATGGTTTACAAATATTTTCCTTTTCAAATTTATTCTTGAAATATTCTAACTCCTTAAATTCTCTGAAAAATTCGCCATAACCTCCTTTGTAACAGGAGCATCGGGAAAATCCCCAAACCCGCCACACAGGCCTTTCCATTCAAAAAGAAAATGGTTTGTAATTATTTCCTTTTTGAATATCTCCTATTTATAAATATTCCAATTTATAAACATTTCTTATTTATAAATATTCCATTTTATAAATATCTCTTATTTTTAAATATCCCATTTTATAAATATTCTATTTTCAATATCACTTTGAAAACCCCCTTATCAACATTTCGGTATGTTATGGTATTCAATCATATCAAATCACAATGTTCAATATCGTCCAAGTACATATAATCGCCCACAGATTTTATATCACATCATATAACAATATATGAAAAAAAAATAACTGTTGAGGAATCCAGTCGAATTAGTCCAACCTGTCTCCCTGCATCCACAGATGTTACATAATATGATTATCATCACTTTCAGTTCAATATAAATTATTCTGATAGCAAAATCAATATATAAATATTTAACGATTTATATATATATATAATTACATACATACATACATATATATATATATATATAATTTCTACTAACTGACTGGCAGTTCAATCAAACAGTCAACACACAGTCAATCAGACAAATTCTAACAGTTTTAAAAATACAACATGAAATTATAAACTGTTCAGAGTTAGTGAGATTTACTCCCTTTGGCAGTTCATCGTTAAAGAACGATAAACTTTTTGTTTGATTTGAATCAAACAATTAAGTTCGCCGTAAATTCAGACGAGCTCCAATCCACTTCAAACCAGTTCCATCGTGAAGCTCCCGTCCGTACAATCCCAACGGATCCGACGGTTTGAAATTCTGATATCGTATGGCCAAGTTATAGTGTTAACAAGTTCATATACAAACAAATTGAAATAAACTTAAATTAATTTCTTTAATGGGCTTTACCCATTATCTCCGGCCCACTAACATTCAACGTGAAAACCCCCAAGCCCATTCTCCCTAACTCCTTCTTCCACAATTAAAAACCGATCCCCAGTAACAGATATTCACGCAACTCCATCCTTTCCGTTCTTCCTCCTTGAACCTAAAATCCAAAGACCAAAATCACCGAACAACTACTCGTCACCAACTCCACAACTTCCACCCCGCTAGGATGAACTCGCCCCACCAGTATCCCGCGTCTCCCGGTCCTCGTCGCGACCGTTTACATTTCAAGGATCGACAAAAAATCCAACAGAAATCCACCAAATCATCACTCAAGGTGCGGTTTCACCTTCTGAACCCGAAAACCAACCTCAAAGTTCAAACTAACAATCGAAATAGCCCAAATCGTAAACCCTAGGTTTACTGTTGTTCGCGTCGAGCTTCAGAACGGGAACCGAGTTCCATGTTTTCTACACCAGAACGAAGAGCGCTTGATTATCAACTCGAATATATATGTATTCAGATTTGTAGATTTTTCTTTCATTTGTTTGAGAATTTTGAAGATGATTGTCTTACTGAAAACATTTGAATGACGGCGCATTTTTATTTCATTGACTAGAGAAGTGATTTTAGGTCTTAGGAATTTTTATGGGTATTATATAGGATTTTATATATATATATATATATTTTTATTCGATTAAAATATTCATTTTTGACCAACTACTGTTTGTATCCGGCTTTAAAAATCCCCATGCTCACATACGCCACCCAAAAATCACCAGAATGGACATGCAGCTACAGTTCGTCATTACGGTCCCAATGAAACTGGTTTCGTCGAATTCCGACTTCGTATTGTAACAACCCGTATTTCGATAACATGATTAAAGACGAGAATCAAGGCAGAATTTAATTTTAAATTCTGAATCAAGTGAAACGGGCTATGCCATTGCGTTCGACTCGGAAAAATACGCGAAATAGAGTCCGAGTTTTCGAAAATCGGAGTCCGTATGACCAAGATATGGCCTCGCGAAGTTTCATGAAAAATTCCCAAATTAAAGTATACTTAATTAAGTGAAATGGGTTGCGCAGAGAAATATATATATATTGATATATATATATATATATATATATAATTGAAAATTAAATAAATAAATATGCAAAAATGTTCAAAACAGCGAATTGGGAGAGGGGAATAACCGAACCGGCCGATTTTTGAGGTCGACCCAAGCCCGCTGGGTCGACAAGGGGTTAATCCAGGGTGTTTGGCTGTCAACCCGTGGGCCGATTCGCTCAAATGCAGATTTTGCATTTGGATGGTTCTCATGGTTCATCTTTAATCTAAAGGCCCTAGATGGTTCCTACACTTGACTTCTTCCCCAAGACATGCTTTGATGGCTTGGATTGAATCTTGGTTTAATCCTATGGCCTAAAACACTTGCCTAATCTATAAATAAGACCCTAACCAATCCTAAATCCTCATTATTCATTCATGCAACTAAACTATGGCAAAATTTCTACTCTCATGGCCTCCACTCAACTATCCTAGCCTCCACTTCATTTCTATGAAAGGTTTCATGATCATGAGAGTGTTAGAGAGTCCCTATGTTAGTATGAGAGCCTCTCAAGTTGATTTCAAGGCAAAAGCTTTGATCTTTGTTCATAAAGATGGTGTTTTTGTTGATTTGGGGCATCCATCTTTGGGTTTTTGGGTGATGGCATGCATAGGCTTCCTCACAAGCTTTAGTTTAATCGATTTAGGCCTTCAAAGCAATGTAAGCCATTTTCCTACTCTTAGATATTAACTATGAAGTTAAATGTTCATGTTGCAAGTTTGGGTTTGATCATTGAGAATGATACATGCTATCATGTCATGCAAGTTTATGAAGTCATTATCTTGATCTTATGAGCTAAAAGCTACAACCTTTATGTTGAAATGTTGCATTATGCAACATGAGAACCTTCATACCCTTTTTTTTCAACTTGCATATGAAGTCATAACCCTTATATGATGATATATGCGAGTTTCTAGTCATCATTCCATGTCTTTTATCACCATGATTCGATTATGTGCCAAGTTTGGGTTTATGCATGTTTTTGAGGCTTAAGAATGTAACATGCAAGCTAATGAACACATTTGTGCCTCATTTGCCACCATGATTAACTTGTGGCTTAATATCCATTTTTGTCATGCCTTTGCCAAGTCTCTTCTTTTAATCCATTACGTTGTTGCGAACGTATATGCGAGTTTAAAAAGCGTTGGGGTCACATTATGGGAAAACATAATGACATGAACATGATTTGGGTAAATGGGTATAAACATGACAACGTGTAACGTTAAATATGACATGTGTTTATACTTGAAAACATGACTTGAAATAGAACATGGAAGTGACATGTAAGTATGCATAAAAACATAAGCTTGGGAATTTACCTATTAAGTTAGGTCTACCCATTGGGAATTTACCTATTAAGTTAGGTCTACCCAATTGCTTGAAAACTTGAATATGAACATGACACTAGACTAAACATGAAAGTGGCCAACTCGAGGTTGGGTTGAGTTTGCAACATAAAGCTACCCGGAACCGACCGGCCTAACTAGTAGTTGCAAACAATAGGACCCAATGTGAGAAGTTGGTCATGTTGTGCTTGAACCCGAGGTTAGACCAAGTTGTGGTGTAAAGCTACCCGGAACCGACCGGCTTAACTAGTAACCACAACAAAGTCTAATGTGAGAGGTTGGGGTGCATTAAGAAATTAATGCCACATGATAGGGTTAAGTTAATTTGATTAATGACTCTTAACCAAATATGACATGGACAAATGGGTTAAGTAATTGGATTAGGCTAATGATACTTAACAAAACATGACAAGGTTGGGTAGGTTAAGTAACTTGATTTGCCTAATGACACTTAACCATTTTTATACGACTAGTGGACGGGGATTAAGTTAACCAACACTTAATCAATCCAACACGATAATTTGGTAAGGTTAAGTAAGTTTTCTTAATGACACTTAACCAAAAGATACAGTTAATGGATGGGGTTAAGATTAGACTCAACTAGTCTAAACATGATAATCGGATGGGGTTAAGTTAGCCTAGACTTAATTAATCCCACTTGGTAGTTTAATGGGGTTAAGTTAAATACTTAACTAATCTAACACGATGATTTGAAGTGGTTAAGTGACCTATACTTAACCAATCTCACCCGTTAATTTGAAGAGGTTAAGTGACCTAAACTTAACCAATCTAACTCGTTAATTTGATGTGGTTAAGTGATCTATGCTTAACCAATCTAACTCGTGAATTTATTGAGGTTAAGTTAACCCATACTTAACCAATATAACGTGAAAACATGATAAGGCTAAGTCATGAATCGCTTGAATACACTTGACCGGTTTGACTAAGTAATTTCATAGGGTCAAGTTAATATATACTTAACCAACTTGAGCATGGTTTGTAGGGTTAAGTCTTGGACTTGGATACTTAGCCAATTTTGACATGATTTGTAGACGGGTTAAGCCTTGAACTTGGATACTTAGCAAATTTTGACATGATTTGTAGACGGGATTAAGTCATGAACTTAAGTGACACTTAATCTATTATGTAAACCCTAATTCTTAGAATTAGGTGGGTAACCGTAATTAACAAGGATAACTGGAATAAGGCTAAGTCGTAAACCTTGGTTGAAGGATAACTAAGTAATGATTCTTAGTCAAGGAAATTTAGACCAGTTCATAGATAGATGAGTAACCTGATACGGTAGGTCATCGTTTAAGTATACGAGTAGGAGCAAGTATCTGATTTAGATAAAGGCTCCAGCGAACTGGGTAACGAAGCAGCGGCTTCGGGGAACGTGAGGATATTCTTGGGATCCCTCTGTGGGCTGCCAGGTAATTATACTAGGCTCATGAGAGGTTAAGGTCTACGTTAGAAGAACCAAGAGTATGCCTTGGTTGCTATACGAGCGACCTAAAGACGGGGATGGATAGGGTATAGTCGACGAAACACGGTCGTACCCTAGATAGCATTTTTCGTCAGGCTACCTTCCATCTTTGGTCAAGCGTGTACGTACGGAAAGGCAGAGAACACCCAATAGACCATAATTGCTATCTAATTATGGGTGCGGTAAGGCTCGGATTGGGGGTTGGCCAGTAGTGTGTTCTCGTACAGGATTTATCCTGTCTTGTCTTTCGCTAGTTGAGGGAGGGGTCGCATGGGACCATAGCCACATATAGAAAAAACACACCTTAGCATCTGCATCGGCAGATAAATCGTAAGCTCCCGACCGAGTCCTGTATTTCCTGGTCTGCCCTGTGACAGGACTCGGATGGCACGATGTGATACATGTGCATACAGTCATGGAAAAACGATTCACGATGAATGCGTGGGAAAAAGGGCGCGGTTGGCGGTTAGCGTAATCCCTAGTGGCCCTAGGTGGTTGAACCCAAACCGAGATACGAAAACCTGCAATAGGTAAGCGTAATCCCTAGTAGCCATAGGTAGCATAAGTCCTAGTTGTACAGACGCTAATTCATGTTGGAAGACCCTAGCTAGGTTTAGGGTAACAGTCCAAATCGATCTTAAGGATCATGGAACTATGTAAAGTAATATAGAATCTCATGGGAAAGCCCGTATGGCCTACGGCAAGGGACTGAACATTTACATGGAATAAAACATACGAGTTGAGTAACCTATATATGCGATATATTAGGTTGACATGGACCACTACACGACTTTTGAGTAAGGGTCATTCACGGATAACACGTGATACAGTTGGGATACTAGTACGGTAGGTGCAGATCATATGTACAGGATAGATACCATGGGACGTTATACGTGATAGATATCTTGGGATATTATACTTGATAGAAACCTGACGATGTGATACCTTGTTTTATCTTGACATCGTAATTTATCATGACACCTTAGTTCACCTGAGTTCAGTAGTTCATCCTGTTATTTTGATTTAGCTTATCTATCTTGTTATCATGCTTATGTTCATCTCAGCTTCTCATGTCAGTTAACTTTACTAGTTTTTATACTAATAGTAGATAGGGCTTACTCAGTCTTTTTGACTGACCCGTTTTGTTTCGCCTCTTTTCTTCCGTTCCCCCCAGGTTACAGGGAGGAAATACTGCTGTTTAGTTTGGACTTCTTCTGCTTGAAGGTCATCATGGATGGCTTGGACTTTTTTTGACTATGACTACTTTACTGTCTTTATTTGGGGAATAATTTATGAAAAAGTCTTTATGCTTCTTTACTATTGCAAGACAGGTTTTGATGTACTCTGATGTAAAAGGCTTTAGACCTTAATTACAAATGTTTATGAAAGTTCGATTTTACTTCCGCTATTTTATATGTTCTGTCTTGTGATATTTCTGTGCATGTTTACCAATAATGCCCCTCTAAAGCTAGTGCATTCCTTTGTGAGTGACCCTAGCGGAGGCGGGGTGTTACACGTGGTATCAGAGCAAAAGGTTACCAGACTGGGCAAAAGTTTTTAAAGACCTTCTGAAAACTATTTGAAAATCGTTTATAAAGAAGCATTTTTCAAGAAAATTTTCTTTTAAAAGAAAAAGACTATTCCCCAAAGGCCATTAGCACTATCCTTGTTTCCTTAATTGAGTCTCTTTTCCTTTCTTTCCTCCATCTGTAGTCACAGTAGTTTTAACTGCGACTAGTCTTTTCTACCTACGAAAGTGCTTTCCATACGATGGAGGTGGTTCTCGAGAGACCAGTGGCCGCGTTATAAGAAAGGATCGTGAGAAAGAAGGATAAAGGATACGAGCTTAAGGATGAGCAACTTGTTGGTATGGCTTAGTCCTCAAAGGAGGGAGAAAGATGAACAATGAAACCCATGACGAGAGAGTACCTTTGGCATGGTAAAACGGGGCGGATAGTTAAGTATTATGGGACAAGGACAAGATCATCGGGAGGGCAGTAGTATGCTCTCATTTCTAGAGTACCTCGGAAGGAGGGTAACGATCTTGTTAAAGGTTTAGCTTTTCTTCTCTATCATCCCGTTAGGACTTCGTTGTTCGTATCATTTAAGTCTGCTTCGATAGTTGAGTCTCTGCACCTTAAGTACTAGCGTAATAGAGAATCCCATTTTTGTCTCAAAGTCCTATTGGAGAATCAGTCCATTTATACATGACTTGTTTGGATTTGGGAATGTTTATGCCAAGTGTTGAATTTGGAAATAATGCTTATGTTTATAAGCTATGGATGGATTCTAGGGATGAAGTGGTTATCCATTAGGGGGTGCCACTATCGGTTTTGATAGGAGGGTAGTTAGACCTTTTGACTAGCCTTGGTAATGCCCTCGAAGTATCGTGTAACCTTTTTGAGGTTCTGTCATGACTAGTTACTTAGAATCCCTTGATGCCTTTATTGGAAATTTGAAGCCCGATCGAGTGGTGTTCGCCAATAAGACGGATGGTTTACTTCATTTATGCATGGGTTATAGAGATCACCCTAGTAAGTGCGCATGATAACCTAATTGACATCTGTTTACTTTCAAGAGAAAGTTCTTCTACATGGAATGCCTTATAGTATATAAACGAGATCCAAGATTCACTAGTGAATTTTGGAAAGCCTGCATGAGATCATGAGTACGCAGTCATGTTTGCGTCAAGTATTCTAGGAAAAGGATAAGTGCAAGTGGAACGAGAGGCGACGAAGAAATGAGTTTCAGCTCATGTTATGGAAACAAGAAATAAGAAGCTACGAAATCGCGAAGTTAAAGGACGGTCAAGGCACAATGGAATTAAGCTCAAGGAAATACGACTTTGATGGTCAAAGACTAGATACGCGCATGATATCTCTTTTTGGGAGTATATCCTTGATCCCTGTTTTCTGTAGAGCTTACTTGTAGGCTATCTTTTGTGGACATCCTCTCGGTCCTATTCTCCGTTACAAACCCTGTAAGGAGTTTGTCCTGTTTATCTTCTCGACCCTGTTTCAGGGAATTCTAGGTAGAACCCTATGGATGTAAACATGTATTTGAAACATGTTATGATTGATATGGTTGCAAGTGGTTGCTCGTGGATGCGCGAATACACATTAGATACTAGCTCGACTCGGTCACATTTCATATTGCATATGCACGAGTATTTATACTTGTTTATGGATGAAATCGAATGTATTATCATGCGGTTGTTGCATATGAATGAATGATTGTGCACGCATATAGTATCTATATGACTAGGACTATTTGCATACATGTTGGATTCATGGCACTATACATATTTTGCATTAGAAAGATTATTCAGGCCTGATCATTAGCATTAGCTAAGGAACATGTACACACACGTCTTGCATATATTCATACAGCATTATAAATCATCTAAGGACAATGGTTGCTCGTGGATGATGTTTTGAGTAGATGGATGATGGATGGTAGGATATGTTCTTCCTAACATGGAGATTTCGGGGACGAAATCTTAAAAGGTGGGGAGAATGTAACAACCCGTATTTCGATAACATGATTAAAGACGAGAATCAAGGCAGAATTTAATTTTAAATTCTGAATCAAGTGAAACGGGCTATTCCATTGCGTTCGTCTCGGAAAAATACGCGAAATAGAGTCCGAGTTTTCGAAAATCGGAGTCCGTATGACCAAGATATGGCCTCGCGAAGTTTCACGAAAAATTCCCAAATTAAAGTATACTTAATTAAGTGAAATGGGTTGCGCAGAGAAATATATATATATTGATATATATATATATAATTGAAAATTAAATAAATAAATATGCAAAAATGTTCAAAACAGCGAATTGGGAGAGGGGAATAACCGAACCGGCCGATTTTTGAGGTCGACCCAAGCCCGCTGGGTCGACTAGGGGTTAATCCAGGGTGTTTTGCTGTCAACCTGTGGGCCGATTCGCTCAAATGCAGATTTTGCATTTGGATGGTTCTCATGGTTCATCTTTAATCTAAAGGCCCTAGATGGTTCCTACACTTGACTTCTTCCCCAAGACATGCTTTGATGGCTTGGATTGAATCTAGGTTTAATCCTATGGCCTAAAACACTTGCCTAATCTATAAATAAGACCCTAACCTATCCTAAATCCTCATTATTCATTCATGCAACTAAACTATGGCAAAATTTCTACTCTCATGGCCTCCACTCAACTATCCTAGCCTCCACTTCATTTCTATGAAAGGTTTCATGATCATGAGAGTGTTAGAGAGTCCCTATGTTAGTATGAGAGCCTCTCAAGTTGATTTCAAGGCAAAAGCTTTGATCTTTGTTCATAAAGATGGTGTTTTTGTTGATTTGGGGCATCCATCTTTGGGTTTTTGGGTGATGGCATGCATAGGCTTCCTCACAAGCTTTAGTTTAATCGATTTAGGCCTTCAAAGCAATGTAAGCTCTTTTCCTACTCTTAGATATTAACTATGAAGTTAAATGTTCATGTTGCAAGTTTGGGTTTGATCATTGAGAATGATACATGCTATCATGTCATGCAAGTTTATGAAGTCATTATCTTGATCTTATGAGCTAAAAGCTACAACCTTTATGTTGAAATGTTGCATTATGCAACATGAGAACCTTCATACCCTTTTTTTTTCAACTTGCATATGAAGTCATAACCCTTATATGATGATATATGCGAGTTTCTAGTCATCATTCCATGTCTTTTGTCACCATGATTCGCTTATGTGCCAAGTTTGGGTTTATGCATGTTTTTGAGGCTTAAGAATGTAACATGCAAGCTAATGAACACATTTGTGCCTCATTTGCCACCATGATTAACTTGTGGCTTAATATCCACTTTTTTCATGCCTTTGCCAAGTCTCTTCTTTTAATCCATTACGTTGTTGCGAACGTATAAGCGAGTTTAAAAAGCGTTGGGGTCACATTATGGGAAAACATAATGATATGAACATGATTTGGGTAAATGGGTATAAACATGACAACGTGTAACGTTAAATATGACATGTGTTTATACTTGAAAACATGACTTGAAATAGAACATGGAAGTGACATGTAAGTATGCATAAAAACATAAGCTTGGGAATTTACCTATTAAGTTAGGTCTACCCATTGGGAATTTACCTATTAAGTTAGGTCTACCCAATTGCTTGAAAACTTAAATATGAACATGACACTAGACTAAACATGAAAGTGGCCAACTCGAGGTTGGGTTGAGTTTGCAACATAAAGCTACCCGGAACCGACCGGCCTAACTAGTAGTTGCAAACAATAGGACCCAATGTGAGAAGTTGGTCATGTTGTGCTTGAACCCGAGGTTAGACCAAGTTGTGGTGTAAAGCTACCCGGAACCGACCGGCTTAACTAGTAACCACAACAAAGTCTAATGTGAGAGGTTGGGGTGCATTAAGAAATTAATGCCACATGATAGGTTTAAGTTAATTTGATTAATGACTCTTAACCAAATATGACATGGACAAATGGGTTAAGTAATTGGATTAGGCTAATGATACTTAACAAAACATGACAAGGTTGGGTAGGTTAAGTAACTTGATTTGCCTAATGACACTTAACCATTTTTATACGACTAGTGGACGGGGATTAAGTTAACCAACACTTAATCAATCCAACACGATAATTTGGTAAGGTTAAGTAAGTTTTCTTAATGACACTTAACCAAAAGATACAGTTAATGGATGGGGTTAAGATTAGACTCAACTAGTCTAAACATGATAATCGGATGGGGTTAAGTTAGCCTAGACTTAATTAATCCCACTTGGTAGTTTAATGGGGTTAAGTTAAATACTTAACTAATCTAACATGATGATTTGAAGTGGTTAAGTGACCTATACTTAACCAATCTCACCCGTTAATTTGAAGAGGTTAAGTGACCTAAACTTAACCAATCTAACTCGTTAATTTGATGTGGTTAAGTGATCTATGCTTAACCAATCTAACTCGTGAATTTATTGAGGTTAAGTTAACCCATACTTAACCAATATAACATGAAAACATGATAAGGCTAAGTCATGAATCGCTTGAATACACTTGACCGGTTTGACTAAGTAATTTCATAGGGTCAAGTTAATATATACTTAACCAACTTGAGCATGGTTTGTAGGGTTAAGTCTTGGACTTGGATACTTAGCCAATTTTGACATGATTTGTAGACGGGTTAAGCCTTGAACTTGGATACTTAGCCAAATTTGACATGATTTGTAGACGGGATTAAGTCATGAACTTAAGTGACACTTAATCTATTATGTAAACCCTAATTCGGAGAATTAGGTGGGTAACCGTAATTAACAAGGATAACGGGAATAAGGCTAAGTCGTAAACCTTGGTTGAAGGATAACTAAGTAATGATTCTTAGTCAAGGAAATTTAGACCAGTTCATAGATAGATGAGTAACCTGATACGGTAGGTCATCGTTTAAGTATACGAGTAGGAGCAAGTATCTGATTTAGATAAAGGCTCCAGCGAACTGGGTAACGAAGCAGCGGCTTCGGGGAACGTGAGGATATTCTTGGGATCCCTCTGTGGGCTGCCAGGTAATTATACTAGGCTTATGAGAGGTTAAGGTCTACGTTAGAAGAACCAAGAGTATGCCTTGGTTGCTATACGAGCGACCTAAAGACGGGGATGGATAGGGTATAATCGACGAAACACGGTCGTACCCTAGATAGCATTTTTCGTCATGCTACCTTCCATCTTTGGTCAAGCGTGTACGTACGGAAAGGCAGAGAACACCCAATAGACCATAATTGCTATCTAATTATGGGTGCGGTAAGGCTCGGATTGGGGGTTGGCCAGTAGTGTGTTCTCGTACAGGATTTATCCTGTCTTGTCTTTCGCTAGTTGAGGGAGGGGTCGCGTGGGACCATAGCCACGTATAGAAAAAACAGACCTTAGCATCTGCATCGGCAGATAAATCGTAAGCTCCCGACCGAGTCCTGTATTTCCTGGTCTGCCCTGTGACAGGACTCGGATGGCACGATGTGATACATGTGCATGCAGTCATGGAAAAACGATTCACGATGAATGCGTGGGAAAAAGGGCGCGGTTGGCGGTTAGCGTAATCCCTAGTGGCCCTAGGTGGTTGAACCCAAACCGAGATACGAAAACGTGCAATAGGTAAGCGTAATCCCTAGTAGCCCTAGGTAGCATAAGTCCTAGTTGTACAGACGCAAATTCATGTTGGAAGACCCTAGCTAGGTTTAGGGTAACAGTCCAAACCGATCTTAAGGATCATGGAACTATGTAAAGTAATATAGAATCTCATGGGAAAGCCCGTATGGCCTACGGCAAGGGACTGAACATTTACATGGAATAAAACATACGAGTTGAGTAACCTATATATGCGATATATTAGGTTGACATGGACCACTACACGACTTTTGAGTAAGGGTCATTCACGGATAACACGTGATACAGTTGGGATACTAGTACGGAAGGTGCAGAGCAGATGTACAGGATAGATACCATGGGACGTTATACGTGATAGATATCTTGGGATATTATACTTGATAGAAACCTGACGATGTGATACCTTGTTTTATCTTGACATCGTAATTTATCATGACACCTTAGTTCACCTGAGTTCAGTAGTTCATCCTGTTATTTTGATTTAGCTTATCTATCTTGTTATCATGCTTATGTTCATCTCAGCTTCTCATGTCAGTTAACTTTACTAGTTTTTATACTAATAGTAGATAGGGCTTACTCAGTCTTTTTGACTGACCCGTTTTGTTTCGCCTCTTTTCTTCTGTTTCCCCCAGGTTATAGGGAGGAAATACTGCTGTTTAGTTTGGACTTCTTCTGCTTGAAGGTCATCATGGATGGCTTGGACTTTTCTTGGCTATGGCTACTTTACTGTCTTTATTTGGGGAATAATTTATGAAAAAGTCTTTATGCTTCTTTACTATTGCAAGACAGGTTTTGATGTACTCTGATGTAAAAGGCTTTAGACCTTAATTACAAATGTTTATGAAAGTTCGATTTTACTTCCGCTATTTTATATGTTCTGTCTTGTGATATTTCTGTGCATGTTTACCAATAATGCCCCTCTAAAGCTAGTGCATTCCTTTGTGAGTGACCCTAGCGGAGGCGGGGTGTTACACGTATGCTCACACATCGTATTTTTAATCGTCAAAATACTAACTGTTTTACACTCTAAAAATCCGTACGGCCACACAGTGACTCTAAAAATCACGAAACTGGAAATCTAACAATTTTTTGATATTGCGGATCCAACAAAACTGGTTTCGTCGAATTCCGACTTCGTTTTCAAAACCTGCTATTTTTTAAAGCTCTGGATGACCCATTTAAATATATAATTATATTTAAATATTATTAAATTAAATATAAATAAATTTGTACTATCGTATATCTTCACATATGATATCGTACAGCTCCAGAATATCATATCAGAATTTATAGTTTGATATTTAAGATTTTAGATTTATCGATATTCAGTTTTATATCGAAAATCTCTTTTATAACGTATATTAAGCGTCGCAAATTATAAAGGAATTCTACAGCGACTTTTCTGAAATTTGATTTGGACGTACATCAAAATCTGCACGACAAAATCCCGATTTTTCTCTTCCACTAGAAAGATATACTCCACCAGCTCCACACGTTTCTTGTTTCACAGTAATCCAGCTTAAAACGAATCCTGTACATTCAGTTGAAGTTCAAATCGCCAATTTACGAACTGCAGCGCCATTTCAAGCTCGATTTTTAATTATAATATAATTATACGTTCAAACTGCCATTATTTAAATATATTCGTTATTCAAATTCAATTCCAAGCTGAATTTAATATCACGGGTGATCAAGTTCACACCATATCGTCATTTCAGCCAATTCTGATTATTTCAGAATTAAATATATTATTTAATTTATTATTTTAATTAAATATTCGCCATTATTTAATTCAATGACCATTATATCCTTTTAATCACCTTTTAAATAATTAAATAAATTAATTATTATGCCGCTGAAAATGCGGGTCATTACAAGTTCAGAATAGGGTTATTACATTGAAATGTCGGTCGGTACGCTAGAATAGTGGTACGCGGTTTAAGTAATAGACCCCGATATTTTTTTAGTAGATAAGCATCAGATCAAATCGATATCTGTATAAATTAAAGTGAAAATCTCTAGAAACCAAATCGTATTAAATATGCATTGTACTTCACCCTACATCCCTTTATTACTCATGTACTTCTGGTCTCTCCTCCTTCTTCTATAAATTGCGACATTCCCCTTTTGTTTTCCCTTAAATTTTCATTCTGCCAAAGTAAATTAAATTGAAAGCTTCAAATTCAATGGCCACTCCTCCCATCCTCAAAACTAATCCACCAATAACCGAAGTCGCGATGCTTTTATCAGTAGCGAGAAGCTCAGCGAGGTGCTCGTGAGGTCTGGTATTCGAACTGGAATTGGGTTCAAAGGGGGCGATTGTCATAAGTGTTCGGAGTTGCCAAGAGAGATCGCGATTCAATACTGGATTCCTGTAGCTCAAGGACTCGCGATTTAGGGATTGTCAGGCTCGAGTTCTTCGGTCACGTGCTAGGGCTCTCGAATTTGGGGGTATCGAGTATGTAGATTTTGGGAAAACATGAAGGCGCTGTAATCAAATGGATGAACGAGGTGCGACAGTGGGTTTTTGGGAGAACTCGAGGATAAGATATCACATTTTTCTGGGTGTAGCATCCTGCAAGTGTTCGAAAGAGAAGAAATTATGGGCTCTCTGATAAGTTCAGAAGGGAATTTCGCTATGCAAAGG
The DNA here is from genome assembly GCA_030737875.1 of Allium sativum. Lineage (NCBI taxonomy): Eukaryota > Viridiplantae > Streptophyta > Magnoliopsida > Asparagales > Amaryllidaceae > Allium > Allium sativum. The sequence continues at coordinate 940,318,262 of CM060924.1, forward strand.
AGTGGTGGAAGAGTGATGTTCGGTAAATGGTACTATATAAGATTTCAAGCAAACGAGATTATCATGTTGAATTTGTGTTGTCGACTCCTACGCAAGGAAACAAATGGGAATATATCACACAAAAAACCCTGGTGAGTAAATCTCACTCACCTTTTATTTAGAATTATTTTTATTTGTTAAAAATAATTGTTTGTTGCTTGTTTGAATGCTTTCTGGTTGTTTAAAGATATTAGTTATATAGGCTTGCTGTTATATATATATATATATTGGTTTGGTGATTGGTTGGATTCCCGTAGTCTCATTAGCGGATGCCCGCAGTGTCATTAGCGGATGACCCTACGCCCTCATATATAAGTGGAACCCCTTTTATACCGCGATATCCAGCCTTGAAGCAGGATGGGTATTATTTCTGTTGACTAACGTTTGTGGATGCAGGAAAACAAATTGGAGGAATCCAACTGGATTCCTCAAAAATATATTATCTGTTCGTTTATTTGTTGCATATATACTACTGTCATATATGATGTGTTAGAAAATAAATAATGAGTTATTTTGGTGTTTGAATTTCACTAGGCCTAAAATATTGATATTTAAAAATATCATGAAAAGGAATTTCGCAGATTTAAAAGGAAATTCTATTTTTTTTCTAAAATAGAATTTGAGATTTCAAATGAGGAACTCAAATAGAATTTGAATATGAGAAATTCAAAAAGAATTTTGAATATGAGAAATTCAATGGAATTTGAATATAGAAAATGCAAAGAGAATTTCAAAAATAAGATTTTGGTTTTAAATAGATTTCGAAATAGGCTTGTTTAAATAAAACAAGGAAATTTATAAAATAGTGGTTATAAATATAATGAACAAATTTTCAAGAGATAAATTGAATATTTCAATTCAAAGGAATTTAAATATGGGATTCGAATTCAAAGGCATTGAAATAGAATTCGAATTCAAAGGCATCGAAATATAATTTGAATTCAAATAGAATTTGAATTCAAATAGATGTGAATAAAGAAAGTTCAAATGAAATTTAAATATAGAATTTGGAAATAGAAGTGAAATGGAGTTAAATATAGAAATTCAAATGTAATTTGAATATAGAATTCAAATGGAATTAGAACAAAAGGAATTCAAATTTAGGATTTGAATATAGCAATTTAAATAGATGTTGAATATAGAAAATTTAAAGGAAATTCAAATATAGAATTTGAATAAGGAAATTTGAAATAGAATTTGAATAAGAGGATTTAAATAGGATTTGAATAATAGAATTAAAAAGGAGTTTGAATATTTGAAATTTCAAATAGAATTGAATCGGAGTTTGAATATTTGAAATTCAAATAGAATAAATATGGAATTTGAATTCAAAGAGAATTAAATAGGGAATTTAGAATTCAAAAAGAATTCAAATGGAATTTAAACTAAAGGATTTGAATATAGCATTCAAATGGAATTTTAAACTATGGGATTTAAATATATAATTCAAATGAAATTTAAAATATGGAATTTGAATATAAAATTCAAATAAAAGTGAAAATGGAGTTTGAATAAAGAAAATTCAAATTGAGTTAAAATGGAGTTGAATTCATTTTAACGAAGTTAAAACGTTTATATTTATAAATATAGTTAAAACGAACTCGCCGCAGCGCTGCAGTTCGTAAATTGGCGTTTCGAATTTCAATTGAGTATACCGAACTCAATTGAAGTCGGAATTCTTTGAAACAAGAAACGTCTGGACCGATTTGATAATAGTTTTCTAATGAAGGAGAAAAATCTAGATTTCGTCGAATAGATTTTGAGTTATGTCAAGATCAAATTTTCAGAAAAATAGCGCCATAACGTTTTAAAAACCACAACGGTTTATTTAATTTTATAAAAGGATTTTAAGCGAATTAAATCCGAATTTCTATTTAGAAAATTTCAGATTTGAGTTGTAAATTATATGGGAACTCGGGTGGAGTAATGAATTGATTTCTGAAATAGAAATCAGATTTTTGATTATTGAATTGAATTAACTAATTCGAGTAGTAATTAGTTAATGAAATATTGATTTGATATTGGGCTTTGAATAAGTGAATTCGAATTGAAAATTTATATTCGAAATCGAAAGGGAAACTAGAATTGAAATTGAAACTCAATTTGGTTATGAGCAAGTTAAATATTTTGTTTGAACATGTTATGTTCAAACAAAGAAGTGGAATAGGAAAAATAGCTAATTAAAAAATAAATGAGTGAAACTGAATTCAAACGATTGGATAGTGTTGAATTGAATTGAGAAACAGGCGAACATGTGTTAGACAGGTACGGGATGAAGTATATGAGGATTTTAATTTATGTGCCCGACAAAAAGGTACATGTTCAAATTCATATATGAGAATTTATGTGCCGTATCGGCAAGCCGCTTGGCTTTTTCTTTTTCTTTTGGATTGGTGAGGGCCATGGGAGGCTATTTGAAATATCCCGAAGCTCCCGGTACAAGGGAGGTTATGGCGAATTTTTCTGAGAATTTAAGGAGTTAGAATATTTTTATGATAATTTGATAGTTAGAAATCAATGTATCGATATATATAGAATTCGATAAGGAAACGAAATCAAAAATGGAATTTTGTGAACAAAAAGGGAAATCTATAAATTAGAAATAGAAAGTGAATGATATACATGTTTTAAAAATGAATAATTGGGTTTTATAGCGTGTTTATTCGAGGTAAGTGGTTTTGCCGTTTTGAACTTAAGGATGTTTTCAGTCAAGGTCTGAGAGGTAATTTTACCCCAACTTGATTGATTTCATTTTTAATTGATAAATAGCAGGACCCAGTCTCGAAGAGAAGTGTTTGAAAAAGAGTTAGTTGAATAAAATATTTTGGGTTGTTGTAACAATGTTTATACAGCATTCGTTTTAACCTAAGTGATGGAATTTTGGAAATATAAAAGTAAATATTTCCTGAGTATAAATAAAGTAGTCGGGAAAGAGATAAGTGATTGAAATTGTTTCAATTTCAAATAGAATATATTTTCTAAGTGTTGAAAATAAAAGAAGGTGGGATATAGAAATGCTTTCCAAAGAATGTAAGAGATCGAGATGATAATTGAAAATATTTGTTTAACAAATATTGATAAGGAAATGGAGAGGGTGATTTAATTAATGAATAGTAATCAAGGGGTCCAATGATTGTTTGATGTTTTGAATGGATGTTGTTTTCTTTGATAGCTAAGTAACCGACTATCGAAGTGTTTGCCAATATCGTTGTCATATGGAGAGACCGGTTGGATTATTATCCGTGAACCACTCTGTATTGGCAGTAGCGTTGCGAATCAGATTATATAAAGATAATCGAAGACGGTGTAAAGTGGAAGGGCTTTTTCTATTAATAGAAATTGTGCCTTCGGTTTCGTTCAATCCCAGAACGAACGTATATGGACGAGTGTCTGACAGAGTATTTCCAATAATCGAATGGGTTGGTCTATATAAATAAATATGGTTGCAACGGATTTATTCCCTTAGCATAACATCCAGAATATTTGTTTAAAACAATAAATGATTAACGGATCTGACAATGTGGCATTCAAAGTGATTGTGCTATCAATGAATGGAAATAATCGTAGCCTCAATCCTCAACAATCAGGAAATGACAAAAATAGGGCAGGCATCATGGCTATGTGGGTCGCTCCCATTAGGATGTATAATCACCTATCTAGAGATTCATTTAATTCCTTATTCTGTTCGATGTTGTCCCATTCGGGAAATGGTTGTTGATTCCAACCGTTGGTGATATACATTCGATACACTCAAGCGAAATGAGTGGTCGGCCATGTGTGGGCCGGGTTGCAAGATGTTCTTATTGAACCCAGTGTATTCCTCTCTAGAGATACACTATCGGAAGGTGGTTTCATACCTTGTCATGTTGGAAATCCAATCTCCAATAAGCACCATGCGGTTTTTGATTTTTATACTATGTATGTGGAGCTTGAGATGCAAGCGTTCTACTATTTGGTTATTTATTTGATGTAGACATTATTATAATATCACTGGATTTTTGAATCAAAGTGTTTTTGGGTTATAGTAAGGTAACAACCGTCCATGTTTATGTATGGGTTGGTCTTACTATTATCCTTTATTTCAAAGGATTTTGCAAGTTAAACAAATGGTTGAAGTTTACTCACACCAGTCCCATGACTGACTCAGAGTTTATTTTTGTTTTTGTTTTTGTTTTCCCTAAACTCTTGGGTGCACAAATTTGTACGGACAGTCAAGTAGTCGGGATTTTTCATATTCACTTGGAAGAGCTGGAAGCAGGAGGCTTCACCTGTTAGCTATAGACTATCATATATTCCACCGTGAACCATGTTTGTATCTGGAAACAGGCATTTATAACTGTTCTAGGAATAACTATTGTGCTCTAATGATGGTATGTATATACAGTTACTGATTTGTATTTCAAAAGTTATGTTATTTAAAATATTTTATTCGTTCCGCTGTGAGTTTGTGATCTTCGTTTTCTTCTATTCTAATAATCTTTCTTTGTATTTCTCATCCTCTAACTTCTTTCTAATAATGATTCATATTTCTGTGCAAATTTGGGTTGGACTTGTGGTGTTATTACTCAACTTAGATAGTACGGATTTGCGGGCCATTACAGTTGGTATCAGAGCTTAGGTTGAACGAATACCTAGGCTTTGGTGGGATGTGCTCATTAGAGATAGGGTCAGTAGTACCCTAGAATGAGTAAGTGTATATACGAGAGCGCGCATTTGTAAATTGATATAAAAATTGTTTTAGATTGTGTTGGCTAGTCTTTTGAGTGGATTATGAATTCTGATCGAATACTAGGACGCCACGAAGTCGATAGGAATTTCTAAACACTTGAATAGAAGATTTAACACAATATTGTTTTAAAGTGGGTGAATTAAATTATTTTACCCAAAATTATATTTTGATATAGGAAGAATAATTTTCTGAAATTATTATAATATATGAATGTGTTGGTTGTTATTATTATAATCAAATGAGATTATAAGAAATGAAATGGTTATATAGAACCAAATAGAATTTGTATACGAATAAAATATACAAATGGGATGAATTAAAATTGAATTCAAACCAGAATGTGGAATTTAAATCCTGGGAAGTTAGAAAATATTTTCTGAAGTATACTAAATTAATGTAGCTTTGTTTTGCAAGGATTTTGAATCAAAATCATATTTGAGTGGATTTTGAAAATGTTAAAGCACTGAACTCACTTCAGTGGCTGGAAAATAATTCTGACGATGACTGCAGCTTCATCAGTGTTCATTTTCGAGTTTCTAAGTAATGATTTGCTACCTTAGAAAAGTTTTTAAAGGAAATTTGTTTGAAAGAAAACAAGTTGGTTTGAAAATTCAAATATTTTGAATTTTCAAAGATTATAAATACATGTACATGTTTAAGTGATTTCAAAAGGATTTGAAATGTAAACCGAGGGATTTAAATCCTAGAATTGGAATTTAACTTAAGTTAGTTAGATGGATTGAAGTGAATCAATCGACTAGAATCAATTTGAATAGGTTTATTGGAATATAGATTGGATATAAATGGATTGATCGTAGATCATTCGAATTAAATAAAGGAGGACCAAAAGTTTTGGTGGAATTAAATTTGTTGAAATATGAGGAGTTGAGTTTCAACGTAAGTGAGATTTTGAAAAGTAATGGATTTGTACCATCTTTCCTACCTTAGCAATTTCGACGGCGAAATTATTTTAAGGGGGGAAGAATGTAACGACCCAGATTTTTGGTCGATTTATTTTAAATATTTAGAATGGTTTTAAATATTAAATTGATAATAGAAATGAATTTTTCTATTAATGTTATTGATTTCAAAATTGATTTCGATTTAATATCGAATATATTAAATTATCGTAATACGAAGTATAATTGAAATCAAAGTTGAAAACTGAATCGAAACCATTAGATGAGTAGTATAAATTCTATTTTAATATATAGACGATAATAATAATAATTTATTATCGAGAGGTTTATTTGTTTGAATTTCAATTATAATATATTAATTTAATATGGTTATTTTATATATAAGTTCAAATTAAATTTCAGAATATTTTCGGTCGAGTTCAGAATAGGGTTATTACATTGAAATATCGGTCGGTACGCTAGAATAGCGGTTCGCGGTTTAAGTAATAGACCCTGATATTTTTTTAGTATCTAAGCATCAGATCAAATCGATATCTGTATAAATTAAAGTGAAAATCTTTAGAAATCAAATCGTATTAAATATGCATTGTACTTCACCCTATATCCCTTTATTACTCGTGTACTTCTGGTCTCCCCTCCTTCTTCTATAAATCGCGACATTCCCCTTTTGTTTTCCCTTAAATTTTCATTCTGCCAAAGTAAATTAAATTGAAAGCTTCAAATTCAATGTCCGCTCCTCCCATCCTAAAAACTAATCTACCAATAACTGAAGTCGCGATGCTTTTATCAGTAGCGAGAAGCTTAGCGAGGCGCTCACGAGGTCTGGTATCCGAACTGGAATTGGGTTCAAAGGGGGCGATTATCATAAGTGTTCAGAGTTGCCAAGAGAGAACGTGATTCAAGACTGGATTCCGGTAGCTCAAAGATTCGCGATTTAGGGTTGTCAGGCTCGAGTTCTTCGGTCACGAGCTAGGGCTCTCGAATTTGGGGGTATCGAGTATGTAGATTTTGGGAAAAAACATGAAGGCGTTGTAATCAAATGGATGAACGAGGTGCGAAAGTGGGTTTTTTGGAGAACTCGAGGATAAGATATCACATTTTTCTGGGTGTAGCATCCTGCAAGTGTTCGACAGAGAAGAAGTTAAGGGCTCGCAGATAAGTTCAGAAGGGAATTTCGCTAAGCAAAGGAGTGGTGGAAGAGTGATGTTCGGTAAATGGTACTGTATAAGATTTCAAGCCAACGAGATTATCATGTTGAATTTGTGTTGTCGACTCCTATGCAAGGAAACAAATGGGAATATATCACACAAACAAACCTTGGTGAGTAAATCTCACTCACCATTTACTTAGAATTATTTTTATTCGTTAAAAATAATTGTTTGTTGCTTGTTTGAATGCTTTCTGGTTGCTTAAAGATATTAGTTATATAGGCTTGCTATTATATATATATATATATTGGTTTGGTGATTGGTTGGATTCCCGCAGTCTCATTAGCGGATGCCCGCAGTATCATTAGCGGATGACCCTACGCCCACGTATATAAGTGGATCCCCTTTTATACCGCGATATCCTGCCTTGAAGCAGGATGGGTATTATTTCTGTTGACTAACGTTTGTGGATGCAGGAGAACAGGTGGGAGGAGTCCAACTGGATTCCTCCAAAATATATTATTTGTTCGTTTATTTGTTGCATATATACTGTCATATATGATGTGTTAGAAAATAAATAATGGGCTGTTTTGGTGTTTGAATTTCACTGGGCCTAAAATATTGATATTTAAAAATATCATGAAAAGGAATTTCGCAGATTAAAAAGGAAATTCTATTTTTTTTCTAAAATAGAATTTGAGATTTCAAATGAGGAATTCAAATAGAATTTTAATATGAGAAATTCAAATAGAATATTGAATATGAGAAATTCAGTGGAATTTGAATATAGAAAATGCTAAGAGAATTTCCAAAATAAGATTTTGGTTTTAAATAGATTTCGAAATAGGCATGTTTAAATAAAACAAGGAAAATTATAAAATAGTGTTTATAAATATAATGAATAAATTATCAAGAGATAAATTGAATATTTGAATTCAAAGGAATTTAAATATGGGATTTGAATTCAAAGGCATTGAAAATAGAATTCGAATTCAAAGGCATCGAAATAGAATTTGAATTCAAATAGAATTTGAATTCAAAGGAATTCAAATAGAATTTGAATTCAAAGGAATTCAAATAGAATTTGAATTCAAAGGAATTCAAATAGATGTGAATAAAGAAAGTTCAAATGAAATTTAAATATAGAATTTGGAAATAGAAGTGAAATGGAGTTAAATATAGAAATTTAAATGTAATTTGAATATAGAATTCAAATAGAATTTAAACAAAGGGAGTTCAAATTTAGGATTTGAATATAGAAATTTAAATAGATGTTGAATATAAAAATTTAAAGGAAATACAAATATAGAATTCGAATAAGGAAATTTGAAATAGAATTTGAATAAGAGGATTTAAATAGGATTTGAATAACAGAATTAAAAAGGAGTTTGAATATTTGAAATTTCAAATAGAATTGAATCGGAGTTTGAATATTTGAAATTCAAATAGAATAAATATGGAATTTGAATTCAAAGAGAATTAAATAGGGAATTTAGAATTCAAAAAGAATTCAAATGGAATTTAAACTAAAGGATTTGAATATAGCATTCAAATGGAATTTTAAACTATGGGATTTAAATATATAATTCAAATGAAATTTAAAAAATGGAATTTGAATATAAAATTCAAATAAAAGTGAAAATGGTGTTTGAATCAAGAAAATTCAAATTGATTTAAAATGGAGTTGAATTCATTTTAACGAAGTTTAAACGTTTATATTTATAAACATAATTAAAACGAACTCGCCGCAGCGCTGCAGTTCGTAAATTGGCGTTTCGAATTTCAGTTGAGTATACAGAACTCAATTGAAGTCGGAACTCTTTGGACCAAGAAACGTCAGGACCGATTTGATAACAGTTTTCTAATGAAGGAGAAAAATCTAGATTTCGTCGAATAGATTTTGAGTTATGTCAAATTCAAATTTTCAGAAAAACAACGCCTTAACCATTTAAAAACCATAACGGTTTATTTAATTTTATAAAAGGATTTTAATCGAATAAAATCCGAATTTCTATTTAGAAAATTTCAAATTTGAGTTGTAAATTATATGGGAACTCAGGTGGAGTAATGAATTGATTTTTGAAATAGAAATCAGATTCTTGATTATTGAATAGAATTAACTAATTCAAGTAGTAATTAGTTAATGAAATATTGAATTGATATTGGGCTTTGAATAAGTGAATTCGATTTGAAAATTTATATTCGAAATCGAAAGGGAAACTAGAATTGAAATTAAAACTCAATTTGGTTATGAGCAAGTTACATATTTTGTTTGAACATGTTATGTTCAAACAAAGAAGTTGAATAGGCAAAATAGCTAATTAAAGAATAAATGAGCGAAACTGAATTCAAACGATTGGATAGTGTTGAATTGAATTGAAAACAGGTGAACATGTGTTAGACAGGTATGGGATGAAGTATATGAAGATTTTAATTTATGTGCCCGACAAAAAGGTACATGTTCAAATTCATATATGAGATTTTATGTGCCGTATCGGCAAGCCGCTTGGCTTTTTCTTTTTCTTTTGGATTGGTGAGGGCCATTGGAGGCTATCTGAAATATCCCGAAGCTCCCAGTATAAGGGAAGTTATGGCGAATTTTTCTAGGAATTTAAGGAATTAGAATATTTTTAAGATAATTTGATAGTTAGAAATCAATGTATCAATATATATAGAATTCGATAAGGAAATGAAATCAAAAATAGAATTTTGTAAACAAAAAGGGAAATCTATAAATTCGAAATAGAAAGCGAACGATACACATGTTTTAAAAATGAATAATTGGGTTTTATAGTGTGTTTATTCGAGGTAAGTGGTTTTGCTGTTTTGAACTTAAGGATGTTTTCAGTCAAGGTTTGAGAGGTAATTTTACCCCAACTTGATTTATTTCATTTTTAATTGATAAATAGCAGGATCCAATCTCGAAGAGAAGTGTTTGAAAAAGAGTTAGTTGAATAAAATATTTTGGGTTGTTGTAGCAATGTTTATACAGCATTCGTTTTAACCCAAGTGATGGAATTTTGGAAATATAAAAGTAAATATTTCCTGAGTATAATTAAAGTAGTCGGGAAAGAGATAAGTGATTTAAATTGTTTCAATTTCAAATAGAATATATTTTCTAAGTGTAGAAAATAAAAGAAGGCGAGATATAGAAATGCTTTCCAAAGAATGTAAGAGACCGAGATGATAATTGAAAATATTTGTTTAACAAATATTGATAAGGAAATGGAGAGGGTGATTTAATTAATTAATAGTAATCAAGGGGCCCAATGATTTTTTGATGTTTTGAATGGATGTTGTTTTCTTCGATAGCTAAATAACCGACTATCGAAGTGTTTGCCAATATCGTTGTCAATATGGAGAGACCGGTTGGATTATTATCCGTGAACAACTCTGTATTGGCAGTAGCGTTGCGAATCAGATTATATAAAGATAATCGAAGACGGTGTAAAGTGTAAGGGCTTTTTCTATTAATATAAATTGTGCCTTCGGTTTCGTTCAATCCCAGAACGAACGTATATGGACGAATGTCTGACATAGTATTTCCAATAATCGAATGGGTTGGTCTAGATAAATAAATATGGTTGCAACGGATTTATTCCCTTAGCATAACATCCATAATATTTTTTTAAAACAATAAATGATTAACGGTTCTGACAATGTGGCATTCAAAGTGATTGTGCTATCAATGAATGGAAATAATCGTACCCTCAAGCCTCAACAACCAGGAAATGACAAAAATCGGGCAGGCATCATGGCTATGTGGGTCGCTCCCATTAGGATTTATAATCACCTATCTAGAGATTCATTTAATTCCTTATTCTGTTCGATGTTGTCCCATTCGGGAAACGGTTGCTGATCCCAACCGTTGGTGATATACATTCGATACACTCAAGCGAAATGAGTGGTCGGCCATGTATGGGCCGGGTTGCAAGATGTTCTTGTTGAACCCAGTGTGTTCCTCTCTAGAGATACACTATCGGAAGGTGGTTCCATACCTTGTCATGTTGGAAATCCAATCTCCAATAAGCGCCATGCGGTTTTTGATTTTTATACTATGTATGTGGAGCTTGAGATGCAAGCGTTCTGCTATTTGGTTATTTATTTGATGTAGACATTATTATAATAACACTGGATTTTTGAATCAAAGTATTTTTGGGTTATAGTAAGGTAACAACCGTCCATGTTTATGTGTGGGCTGGTCTTACTATTATCCTTTATTTCAAAGGATTTTGAAAGTTAAACAAATGGTTGAAGTTTACTCACACCAGTCCCATGACTGACCTAGAGTTTATTTTTGTTTTTGTTTTCCCTAAACTCTTGGGTGCCCAAATTTGTTCGGACAGTCATGTAGTCGGGATTTTCCAGATTCACTTGGAAGAGCTGGAAGCAGGAGGATTCACCTGTTAGCTATAGACTATCATATATTCCACTGTGAACCATGTTTGTATCTGGAAACAGGCATTTATAACTGTTCCAGGAATAACTATTATGCTCCAATGATGGTATGTATATACAGTTACTGATTTGTATTTCAAAAGTTATATTATTTAATATATTTTATTCATTCCGCTGTGAGTTTGTGATCTTCGTTTTCTTCTATTGTAATATTCTTTCTTTCTATTTCTCATCCTCTAACTTCTTTCTAATAATGATTCGTATTTCTATGCAAATTTGGGTTGGACTTGTGTTATTAGTCAACTCAGATAGTACGGATTTGCGGGCCATTACAGCACCCAAGAGCTTAGGGAAAACAAAAAAAAATAAACTTTGGGTCAGTCATGGGACTGGTATGAGTAAAACAGTTTAAAGCAGTTTAAGCCATTAAACGATATCTCATATGTAATAACCCGGAAATCCGAGCCAATTTAAATTTTTTATTTTGGCAATTTTAGTGAATTTTGAATATTTAAAATGGATTATTTTAAATAATAATGACGAGAAATTTATTTTGAATAGAATTAAAATGGAAATATTTATTCGAATCGTCGTTAGAATATAAATATTTATTTTAAATTATAAAAGGAATTGAAAATGGCGCGGCAGTTTGAAAATTCGATTTCAAAATTCAAATGAATGTACATGGTTCATAATAAACCGGATTTTAGTGAAACCAAAAATATTTGCATCTAATGGAGAATATCTTTCCAACGAATCCAAAAAATTGAAATTTCATAGCGGGAATCAAAAGATATGTCCAGTTGAAATTTCAGAATAGTCGCTGTAGAATTCTGGCCCTTAAAAATGGAAATTTGCAAGTGACCTCGGTTTTCGACGAAACCAATTTTGCTGGATCCGTTGTAACACCCCACCTCCGCTAGGGTCACTCACAAAGGGAATGCACTAGGTTTGGTGAAGCATTATCGAGGTAAACATACATAGAAATATTACAAGACAGAACATATATAAAACAGCGGAAGTAAAACAAATTTCATTACCTTATAAAATAAGGTCTAAAGCCTTTTACATCAGAATACATCAAAACCTGTCTTGCAATAGTAAAGAAGCATAAAACCATTTCCTAAATTATTCCCCTAGTAAAACAGTAAAGTAGCTATAGCCAAGAAAAGTCCAAGCCATGCGTGATGACCTTCAAGCAGAAGAAGTCTGAACTAGATAACAGTGTTTCCTCCCTGAAACCTGGAGGGGGGGGGGAACGGAAGACAAAGAGGCGAAACAAAACGGGGTCAGTCATAAAGACTGGTAAGTCCTATCTACTTCCAGTGTAAAAACATGTAAAGATAACATGACATGCATAAACTGAAAGTAAACATAAGGATGACTACAAGATAGATAAACTAAACCAGGGTAACAGGCTGACTACTGTAGCAAGATAAACTAAGATATCATGATAAACTACGGTGTCATGATAAATCAAGGTATCACATCGTCAGGGTTCTATCAAGTATACTATCCCAAGGTATCTATCATGTATACCATCCCATGGTGTCTATCATGTATATTTGCTCTGTACCTCTCGTACTAGTATTCCAACCCGCGTCATGTGTCAACTATGAATGTCCCTTGCCCAATGTCATGTAATGGTCCATGTCAACCTAATATATATAGCATATGTAGGTTTTCCCAACTCGTATGTTTCTTTCCATGTATAAGTTCAGTCCTTTGCCGTAGGCCATACAGGCTTTCCCATGTAAACGTTTTATCCTTGAGGTTATTTTGGACTGCTACCCTTGATCTGGTTATGTTTTCTTACCATGAACTATCGTGTGTTCACTTAGGATTTATGCCACCTAGGACCACTAGGGATTATGCTACCCAATGAACGTTTCCGTGTCTCGGTTTGGGTTCAAGCCACCTAGGGCCACTGGGGATTATGCCACCCGTCAACCGCGCCCTTTATCCCACGTATGTATCGTGAATCATTTTCCATGTCTAGACGCACATGTATCCTAATGTGCTATCCGAGTTTCGAGCCAGGGCAAATCAAGAAATATGAAACTCGGTCGGGAGCTTTAAGTCATCTGCTGATGCAGATATCAAGGTCTGTTTTTGTATCCGTGGCTATGGTCCCACGTGACCCCTCCCTCAACTACTGAAAGGCAATCCAAGAAAAATCATGTATGAGAACTACATCCCGGCCCCACTATAGCCCCACTTTCCTATGGGCCAACCTCACCGATGGCTCGATAGCAAGAACATGGTCTGTTGGGAGTTCTCTGCCTTTCCGTTCGTATACGATTGACTAAAGATGGTAGGTAGTCGGCGACGTGCTATCCAGGGAAAAAACAAGTATCGTCGACTCCACGCTAATCCATCCCAGTCTTTAGGTCGCTCGCATAGCAACCAAGGCATACTCTTGGCTCTTCTACCGCAGACCTTAACCTTTGTGAGGCCGAGTTTCATGGACCATCTGCCACCTCACAGAGGGATACCAAGAGTACCCTTACGTCCCCCGAAGCTACCGCTTCGTCACCCAGTTCGTTGGAGCCTTTATCTAAGTTAGATAATTCGCTCCTCCACACGTGTTCAAGCGAGGACCTACCGTATCGGGTTACTCATCTATCTGTGAACTGGTCCAGTTTCCTTGACTAAGAATTATTACTTAGTTATCCTTCACTAAGGTTTACCACTTAGCCCCACTTCCCGCTATCCTTGTTAACTACGATTTTCAACCTAGTCCCCTGAGCTAGGCTTTTGTCTAATGGGTTAAGTGTTGTCACTCAAGTTCATGACTTAACCCGCCTACGAATCATGTCAAGGTTGGCTAAGTATTTAGGTTCAAGGCTTAGCCCTACCAGTTGGTTAAGTGTACTAAGAAGCTCATGACTTAACCCTATCAAGTCAAATTGGTTAAGTATTTGTTTGTCTTAACCCTATCAGGTTATCGTGTTAGATGGATTAAGCATAGATTATCTTAATCTCATCAGATCATCGAGTCGGATTGGTTAAGTATGGGTTAGCTTAACCCCATCCACTAATCATATTACAATGGTTAAGTATATTTAAAAGGTCTTATGACTTAACCCTGTCAGGTCCGCATATTAGATTGGTTAAGTATTGGTTACTTAACCTCATCAAATCATCATGTATAATTGGTTAAGTATAAGTTACTTAACCCCATTAAATTATCATGTTAAGTTGGTTAAGTATTGGTTACTTAACCTCATTGAATTACCAAGTTTAGATTGGCTAAGTGTTTAACTTACCCCATCGAATTACCGTGTTTAGATTAGTTAAGTGTAGGTTACTTAACCCCATCTAATTACCATGTTTAGATTAGTTAAGTCTAAGTTACTTAACCCCATCGAATTTACCGTGTTAGATTAGTTAAGTATGGATTACTTAACCCCATCTAGGTACCGTGTTTAGATTAGTTAAGTGTAGGTTACTTAACCCCATCTAATTACCAAGTCAGATTAGTTAAGTGTAAACTACTTAACCTCACCCCCTAATTGTCTTATATGGTTAAGTGTCATTAAGAAATCAAGTCCGGTTCCACTTAACCTACCCATTCGTGTCATATAGGTTAAGTGTCATTAGTCAAAATTACTTAACCTTTTCATGTGGCATTAATTAGATTAATGCACCCTAACCTCTCACATTAGACTTTGTTGTGGTTACTAGTTAAGCCGGGCGAGTCCGGGTAGATTTACACCACAACCTAGTCTAACCTCGGGTTTTTAGTGCTATGTGACCAACTACTCACATTGGGTCCTATTGTTTATAGCCACTAGTTAAGCCGGGCGGGTCCGGGTAGATTTATGCTACAAACTCAACCCAACCTAGAGTTGGCCACCTTCATGTTTGGTCTAGTGTCTTGTTACACTTACAACCCACCCATGTCTAGTTCAAGTTCCATGTTTTCCCACATGTCATGACCATAATTAAATGTATCATGAATGTCATGTTCTCATGTAAACCCCATGTCACGTTTTTCATGTCATACCCACGTTTTTCCTAAACTACCCAATCGTATTTCCAATCCAAGTGGAAGCGAGTCACATAGTAGGGTATGATGCCAACATATTGGCCACAAACATGCATAGTATCATAAGGGAATTTGGCCATAAACATGCATAGTATCATAAGGAGATTTGGCCATAAACATGCATAGTTTCATAAGAGGATTTGGCCATAAACATGCATAGTATCATAAGTGAATTTGGCCACAAACATGCATAGTATCATAAGGGAATTTGGCCATAAACATGCATAGTATCATAAGGAGTTTTGGCCATAAACATGCATAGTTTCATAAGGGGATTTGGCCATAAACATGCATAGTATCATAAGTGAATTTGGCCACAAACATGCATGATACATAAGGGGTTTGGGTTCATTTACATGCATAAGCCCCAAAGTCAAGTCTTTGCCCATGTTTCACAAGTCAAGTGGTTCCCAAAGGTTCATGCTAACATTCCATAGATAAAGATTCAAACTTGCAAGATATACTAGGTTAAACATAACATGAGTGGCATGATTAAGTCGCTACAACTTAGCCCAAGGTCATAGATCATAGAAAAGGGCAAAACTAGTTTAACATAAGCTAGCATGCTTACGTTTCATCGCATTTTATCCCATGTCACATTAGAACCACCGTTAGAATCTACAAGTAGCTAGAACTTACATAGCGAGGCTTAGGGAAGGATTATGCATCGTCGTGACGAAGAAAGGTGGCTCCTTTGTTGAAGAATCTTCATGAAACTATCATAGCAACGTCGATCCCTCCTCGATTTGGTGTAGAAAGCTTGCACCTTCTTCATGGATCTAGCTTTGGATGCTCAAGCCTTTGGAGATGAAGATGGAGACCATGATATGAAGGTGGAGGCCATGGTGAGGGAGCATTTTTGCATAACTTCGTTGTAGGAATGAATTAATGAGGGTTTAGGCTAGGTCTAGGGGTCTTTTTATAGAGATTAGGGGTAGTTTAAACCATAGGATTAACCCCAAATCAGATCTGAGCCATCAAATTCCGTCGGAAGCTTCCAGAATAGGACCAGAGACACAGGCAGGCGCACCCAGGTGGCCTGGGCTCGACCACCCAGGTCGACAGGGGTGTCGACTTGCAAGTCGACACCACCTTGGGTGTGTCGACACCCAAGTCGACACCAATGTCGACTTGGGTGCTGGGCGGGAAATTTTCCCGCCCAGTCTTTTCGGCTCAAGATTTGAATTTTGAACTGTTTTTCGGACTTGGGATTTTCTGAAACTTCGTTGGGCCACAACTTGGTCATACGGACTCCGTTTTTCGAAAACCCGGACTCTATTTCACGTATTTTTCCGAGACGAACGCAACGGCACAGCCCGTTTACCTTGATTCAGAATTTAAAATTTAATTCTGCCTTGATTCTTGATTATAACACGTTATTAAAATTCGGGTTGTTACATCCGTGATGTCTAGTTATTGCTAGGTTTCAAAATTCGTAATTTTTCGAATCAATATGTGAGCGTGGCAAAAGAAAATGCGTTTGACCAGTTTAAATTGATTTTAATCGACTGGAAAATGACCATTTTTCAGACGGTCTCGGAATTTGACGAAAATAGTTTTGTTAGGACTGTATCATCAATACGAAGCCAGAAAATATTTTTTGGGAATTTTTAGAGTTCATACGTGGCCCCGGTAAATTGAAACGCGCGTTCAAATTCAATATATAGATTTATATTTTTATTTTGACGAAAACTGATCTAAACCGTCGAATCAGCCTGCGATACCTATCCCATGGTGTTCGGAATGGGGATAATTAGCTATGGATGACGGTCGTTGGGCTTGATTTGGGATTCGAATCGAAAGTCAACTCCTTTTGGAGCAAATAAATAAATAAATTTAATTATATATGGCCCCCCTCTCTCTTTCTTCCTCACCGATCAGAATCAAAAAAAAAAGGCGCAAAACCCTACCCCCCGCCGCCCCTACCAAACGCCAACGCCACCTACTAGGTGTCGCCGCCCTTATCTCCAGCATCACCTTCTTCCCCGACCTCCCTCTCCTCTTCCTTCCCAAAACCGCCACGTCCCAAAACTCCGAACCCCCAAATCCGTTCAACCCTAAAGCTGCCGCCCCTTGCTTCCGCCGCCGCCGCCTACGCCCCACCCCTCTGCCTACTCCAGCGCTTCCCTGACCTCCCTCTCCTCTTCCTCCTTCAATTAAAACCCCCTAGCACCCATGATCCGACCGCACCCACCTCGCCTTCGAGCGTCGTGATTTCTTCCCTCCCTCTCTCTCTCAGTTCGTCGAACCTTTCCCCACTCCTGTAAGTTTTTATTATTTTATTTATTTATTTGCTTCTATTTATATGAATGTGATTAATTTAGTAATTAGATTTTAGAATATAAAAGTTTATATTTTTATTTGAGCAAAGTTTTTATATATATATATATATAAATATAATGTATATGTTTAATAATATATAAAGTTTCGATTTTTATTATGAAGTATAAAATACAAAGATTCGATTTTTAGAAATAAAAAGGTTAGATTTTTATTCTAGAAAAGATGGGATTTTTATTGATGAAAGCTATGATTTTTAACATAGGAAAGATTAGTTTTTTATCATTAAAAAGATTCGATTTTTAATCGTGAAAAGGTGGGATTTTTAATCATATGAAGTAGCGAAGATAAATATAATTTTTCCATGTATGTAGCAAAATAAAAATATAATTTTTATATAGTGAGCAGAATAAAATTAGAATTTTTATTTATATAGTAGCAATATAAATAATAGAATTTTTATCTATATAGTAGCGATATAAAAATAGAATTTTTATCTATATAGTAGCGATATAAAAATGTGATTTTTATATACGAAGCAACAATATAAAAATGTGATTTTTATATATGTAGTGGCTACGGACAATGAAATTGATGAAAGGTGAGCACGGCGGAGATTTCTACATACGAAGAGTCGCGGGGTATTGGGTTAGCTAGTAGGTGAGAACTCCTCACTTTTAATTTATTTTCTTGTTGAAATATATACTAGGATGCAGACGGTGTTTAGTGGCACCTGACACCCGTCGTCCACAGACCATGGATGACTTGTTTGTTTGATTGTCGTGTAGTGAAATTTGATTGTGTGATGGTGAATGAAATAAAATATTTTAAAGTGGAAAATATTTTATAGTTAAAAATATGATTTTTAACGTGTATATAAAATAAATATTTATAAACAAATCGGAGATTTGTTTATATACACTGATTTGACTGATATTGATGGGGACGATAAATTTTACACATCGCCCAACTGCACGAATAAAAATGTGTGTTTGTTGATTTGAAACCCCACATGGGTATTGGGATGATATTTGGCGTACACTAATCCCAATTATTTAGCTGCATGTCGATCGATTGGTTGACAGACCGTGTAAGCGTTAGTTATTTATATTTAATGCTTATGTAGTTGTGTGGTGCATTCTGGATGATCGTTGATTATTTATCGTTGCTACTATATACATGTGTTGTAGAAAATCCATATAATTAACATTATATGGTAATTGATTGGGCCTCATTCCAATATAGAAAATAAATTCATGTGTTGAATTGAAAATAAATTCATGTGTTGAATTGAAAAATATTCATGTGTTGAATAGAATAAACATTCATGTGTTGAATAAAAGCCGTGTTGATTAGATTGATGCCATTTTGACGTGAACGATATTTATATCGATTTTATTCATTTTTCAATTATATCGAAAGTGATTTCAAAATTCAAATTAAATTGAAATGATTTGAAATTCGAATTGAATTGAAATTCGAATTAAATTGAAATGAATTGAAATCGATTTGAAATGAAATTAAAACGAATTTATATTGAAAAATTCAATCTTGATTTGAATTTGAAAAGGAAGTTCAAATCGTTTTGAAAACGAATTTAAATGATTTATAAAATATGTTTTAAAAAGAAATCGATGAAATATATATAATATATATATTATATATATAGAATGGCCTGAATAGAACGCGCCGCGTCGCGGCAGTTCATGAATTTCAACCATTGACTTCGAGTGAACATTGCGGGAGATCCGACCGTCGGATTCTCCTAAAACCAAAACCATTGGGTTCGTATCGAAAAGAGCTTTCTAACGAATATAAGTGATTTAAAATCTAATGGTTGGATTTGGAATTATGTCCAAATCAAATTTGGAAAAGTACGCTGTAAGTGCAGTTCGATGGCCGTTGATGGAAATCGACTGTATGGGCTTTGATAAAATTATTAAAAATAGTAATAATTTGTGTAAAATCATAAGAAATGATTTGTGAAGAATTGTGATGAAAAACTCCAAATTTGAAAAGATAAAAGTAGATTTTTATCGAAATGAACTAGTTTTGAACTAGAATTATAATTCTATTTATTTTTAAAATAACTAAAGTAGATTTTAAATGGTTTTAAAAGTAACCAGAATTTCCGATAATTGAATTGAAATGGATTTGAATCGAAATTGTCTTTGGAATATTTGGATTTGGTGATGGTATAGATATTGTTATGGGAATTTGAAAGATATATTTATACCGTTATTTCCGATACGATATTTGTTGGTCGTAAAATTTGATAGTGAATATAAGCCGATATATTTTCTATTCAGAGCCTTGGATTTAATATCAAATGTGGTTTGGGTTTGTTGTGAATGGTGTCTTCATTAACACTATCCTTAAACCAAGTTAAGAAAAAGATTAAATCTTTTTATTTGGATTTAATGAAGTATACCAATTAAATAATATTTAATTGGAATTGAATTGAAATTGACTTTTGGGTTTATCGTGAACGGTGTTTTAAATAACATTTGTTCTTTAACCCGAAAATTAATGGAATGTGATTTGGGTTGTCGTGAATGGTATCTTTAATAATACTGTTCTTATACCCAACGGAGTTAAGAAAATCAGAAACTAACTGGAGATTAGTTAAGTTGAATGGTTTCCTGGGTATTGATCTGATGTTGGTTTCGGCCTTCGGGGTTATTACCTAGGGAATTGTTCACTTTCAAATTTACGGTTAAAGTTTGATGGAAATGAAAAGTGAATTTGATAATTAAAATTATCAAATTCAAGAAATGATCGAGAATGGAGTACCACCAGTTTTACTCCAGACGATAGTTAAATCTTTAATTAGATTCGAAAGTGAAATGGTAATTGAATTTACCGATAAAACCTTGTTGTTAGATAGGAAGTATCACCAATTTTACTTCATGGGATGAATAGGTTGGGATTGGGAACTTAAAACAAATGATAACTTCGGTAAGGTTCGTTAATCTCGGCTAGTTTGGATAAACCATAATTTGGTTTGAATTGATATTCAAAAGAAGATCAAAGAATAAATTTGAGGAATTTATCTTTGATAAAATTAATGGGAACCTATCCCAAAGAATGTGAAATTTAGCAACTAACTGAAGATTAGTTAAGATGAATGGTTTCCTGGGTATTGATCTGATGTTGGTTTCGGCCTTTGGGGTTAATATTTGGGGAATAGTTCCCTTACTAATTTACGGTTAGTGACTGATGAATTGGAATGAGGCGTATGTTGTGTTTGTGTAACACTTGTTCATTATACACGCGAGTTATTCGGAAAGACAGGGTTTATCCCATTCTGAATAACTGATACGACGATAAGTCGAAGGTGAAGATGGTGGTTGAAGACCGGAGGTCTTCACATTGTTTGGGTGATTACTTGTAACACCCCACGTCCGTTAGTGTCACTCACAAAGGGAATGCACTAAGTTCTGTGGAGCATTTAGGGTAAAAGATGCAGATAAATTACAAGACTGACAGAAATTAAACAGCGGAAAATAAAACTTTGCTTTATTGATAAAATAGTTTATACAATGATTTCTTACAATATCAGAGTATCATCTGTCTTACAAAATAAAGAAGCATAAAACAACATTTATATTCCCCAATTTTAGCAAGAGCCATCCATAGCATCTGAAAAGAGAATCCAAGCAAAACTTCGACAAATCTTCAAGCTGGGAAAGAGTGACAGTCCAACTTAACCTGAGCTATACTATTCCCTCCTTTACTACCTTGGGGGGGGGGGGGGGGAACGGAAGAAAAGAAGACGAAAGAAAAACAGAGTCAGACATAAAGCCTGAGTAAGTTCAGTAACTTCTAGCATGTGAACATGGAAAAACAAAACGACATGAATTAACTGAATACAAGATAACACCATGATGATAGGGTTGGCAAGATTAGACAAGATTAATACAAGATATGCTAAGATAAGATAAACTGGATATGTTCTAATACTTTCGCCGCTTTGCTATTTCCTTGTTATACTGGTTTCTGTATCTCTGCACCACCTAACTAGTAACGATAACGTGATCCCAATCCCTGTAGTTTCCATTGCCTTCAGGCATACATTTATTATTTATTACCTAGATCTAATCTAGGGTTTTCTATCAAGTGCCTTCTAGATTCAACTAGAGTCTACAATATCTGCTGAACGCTTCTCGGATTCAGGGTTTATGCCACCTAGTCCAACTAGTGATTATGCTACCGGGCGAACGATGCCCCCAAGTCTAGGACACACTACCTAGAGTGGTATATGTTCCTATGCTTCCCCACGCATGTATCGCGAATCATTATCGCTTGTCTAGATGCACATGTCCTGTAATGTGCGGCCCGAGTCCTGTGGCAGGGCAAATCAAGAAACACATAACTCGGTCGGGAGCTTTCAGATATCTGCCGATGCAGATGCTAAGGTCTGTTTTTATTCCAGTGTCTATGGTCCCACCCGACCCCTCCCTCAACTAATGAAAGGCACACCTTGAAAAATGAGAACTATACGCCGGCCCCCTATGCTCCATTAATCTATGGCCATCCTCACCCATAACTAGATTATGGTCTTTTGGAGTTCTCCGCCTTTCCGCTTCACGTATCTTGATTGACTAAAGATGGATGGCAGACGACGAGTTGCTATCACAGGGCTACCGGTTTCTCGCCGAATCACGTTGGTCCATCCTAGTCTTTAGGTTGCCATATTTTTGCAACCAAGGCATACCCTTGGTTCTTCTACCGCAGACCTTAACCTCTGTGAGCCCAGGAGGATCATCTGCAGCCTCACAGAGGGATACCAAGAGTACCCTCACGTCCCCTCGAAGCCTCGGGCTTTGTACCCCCAATTCGTTGGAGCCTTCGTTTTAATCAGACGGACGTTCGCTCCTTCTCGTGTTATACTAAGAATTACTACTTAGTTCTGTTAACTAAGGTTTACCACTTAGTTTCCAGGATCGTTGTTTTCTTAACTAAGGTTTACTACTTAGCTCCTTTTAACTAAGGTTTACTACTTAGTTCTCTTTCCCGTCAATTTGGATTGGTTAAGTGTCATTAGTCAATTCAAGCTAACTTAACCCTCTTCATTTATCCTGTTAAACTGGTTAAGTGTCATCAGTAACTCATGTTGACTTAACCCTACCACAAACCAAGTTATATTGGTTAAGTATTTCTTCTTACTTAACCCTACCCCTTTCATCCTGTATTGGTTAAGTGTTCCTTTTTAACTTAACCCTGCCCGTCTGTTTTAACTAACATGTTATTTGTGGTTAAGTATTATCCCTTCATGTTTTAGACTTAACCTCATTCCTTTATCAAAATCTGATGGTTAAGTGCTTAAGTTTAATTAACCCTATGGTCTAGTCCAGCTAACATATCAAATTGGCTAACTGTATTAAATTTTACTTAACCTGTAACACCCCGCCTCCGCTAGGGTCACTCGCAAAGGAATGCACTAGCTTTAGAGGGGCATTATTGGTAAACATGCACAGAAATATCACAAGACAGAACATATAAAATAGCGGAAGTAAAATCGAACTTTCATAAACATTAATAATTAAGGTCTAAAGCCTTTTACATCAGAGTACATCAAAACCTGTCTTGCAATAGTAAAGAAGCATAAAGACTTTTTCATAAATTATTCCCCAAGTAAAAACAGTAAAGTAGCCATAGCCAAGAAAAGTCCAAGCCATCCATGATGACCTTCAAGCAGAAGAAGTCCGAACTAAACAACAGTATTTCCTCCCTGTAACCTGGGGGGGGAACGGAAGAAAAGAGGCGAAACAAAACGGGTCAGTCAAAAAGACTAAGTAAGCCCTATCTACTATTAGCATAAAAACTAGTAAAGTTAACTGACATGAGAAACTGAGATGAACATAAGCATGATAACAAGATAGATAAGCTAAATCAAAATAACAGGATGAACTACTGAACTCAGATAAACTAAGGTGTCATGATAAATTACGATATCAAGATAAAACAAGGTATCACGTCGTCAGGTTTCTATCAAGTATAATATCCCAAGATATCTATCAAGTCTAACGTCCCATGGTATCTATCCTGTACATCTGCTCTGCACCTACCGTACTAGTATCCCAACCGTATCATGTGTTATCCATGAATGACCCTTACTCAAAAGTCGTATAATGGTCCATGTCAACCTAATATGCCGCATATATAGGTTACTCAACTCGTATGTTCCTTTCCATGTAAATGTTCAGTCCCTTGCCGTAGACCATACGGGCTTTCCCATGAGATTCTATATTACTTTAACATAGTTCCATGATCCTTAAGATCGGTTTGGACTGTTACCCTAAACCTAGCTAGGGTCTTCCAACATGAATTATCGTTTGTACAACTAGGACTTATGCTACCTAGGGATACTAGGGATTATGCTTACCTATTGCACGTTTTCGTATCTCGGTTTTGGTTCAACCACCCAGGGCCACTAGGATTTACGCTAACCGTCAACCGCGCCCTTTTTCCCACGCATTCATCGTGAATCGTTTTTCCATGACTGTATGCACATGTATCACATCGTGCCATCCGAGTCCTGTCACAGGGCATATCAAGAAGTACAGGACTCGGTCGGGAGCTTTAGATTTATCTGCCGATGCAGATGCTAAGGTCTGTTTTTCCTATACGTGGCTATGGTCCCACGAGACCACTCCCTCAACTAGCGAAAGACAAGACAGGATAAATCCTGTATGAGAACACAACACTGGCCAACCCACATCCAAGCCTTACCGCAACCATAATTAGATAGCAATTATGGTCTTTTGGGTGTTCTCTGCCTTTCCGTACGTACACGCTTGACCAAAGATGGTAGGTAGCCTGACGAAATGCTATCTAGGGTACGACCATGTATCGTCGACTATCCCCTATCCATCCTCGTCTTTAGGTCGCTCGTATAGCAACCAAGGCATACTCTTGGTTCTTCTAACGCAGACCTTAACCTCTCATGAGCCTAGTATGATCACCTGGCAGCTCACAGAGGGATACCAAGAATACCCTCACGTTCCCCGAAGCCGCTGCTTCGTTACCCAGTTCGCTGGAGCCTTTATCTAAATCAGATACTTGCTCCTACTCGTATACTTAAACGATGACCTACCGTATCAGGTTACTCATCTATCTATGAACTGGTCTAAATTTCCTTGACTAAGAATCATTACTTAGTTATTCTTCAACTAAGGTTTACCACTTAGCCTTATTCCCGTTATCCTTGATAACTACGGTTACCCACCTAATCCTCAAAACTAGGGTTTACATAATGGATTAAGTGTCACTGAAGTTCATGACTTAACCCGTCTACAAATCATGTCAAAATTGGCTAAGTATCCAAGTTCAAGACTTAACCCTACAAACCATGCTCAAGTTGGTTAAGTATATATTAATTTGACCCTATCAAATTACTGAGTCAAATCGGTCAAGCGTATTTAAGCGATTCGTAACTTAGCCTTATCATGTTTTCACGTTAAATTGGTTAAGTATAGGTTAACTTAACCTCAATAAATTCACGAGTTAGATTGGTTAAGTATAGGTCACTTAACCACCTCAAATCATCATGTGAGATTAGTTAAGTGTTTAACTTAACCCCATTAAACAGCCAAGTGGGATTAATTAAGTCTAGGCCAACTTAACCCCATCCGATTTCCATGTTTAGACTAGTTGAGTCTAATCTTAACCCCATTCATTAGCTGTATTTTTCGGTTAAGTGTCATTAAGAAAACTTACTTAACCTTACCAAATTATCGTGTTGGATTGATTAAGTGTTGGTTAACTTAACCCCGTCCACTAGTCGTATAAAAATGGTTAAGTGTCATTAGGCAAATCGAGTTACTTAACCTACTCAACCTTGTCATGTTTTGTTAAGTATCATTAGCCTAATCAAATTACTTAACCCATTTGTCCATGTTATATTTGGTTAAGAGTCATTAATCAAATTAACTTAACCCTATCATGTGGCATTAATTACTTAATGCACCTCAACCTCTCACATTAGACTTTGTTGTGGTTACTAGTTAAGCCGGTCGGTTCCGGGTAGCTTTACACCACAACTTGGTCTAACCTCGGGTTCAAGCACAACATGACCAACTTCTCACATTGGGTCCTATTGTTTGCAACTACTAGTTAGGCCGGTCGGTTCCGGGTAGTTTTACGTTGCAAACTCAACCCAACCTCGAGTTGGCCACACTTATATTATCTAAGTGTCATGTCCATTATGTTTCCAACACATATTACCAGTTTTCAAGCAATTGGGTAGACCTAACTTAATAGGTAAATTCCCAATGGGTAGACCTAACTTAATAGGTAAATTCCCAAGCTTATGTTTTCAAGCATACTTACATGTCAACCTCCATGTTATATTTCAAGTCATGTTTTCAAGTATAAACACATGTCATATTTAACGTTACATGTTGTCATGTTTATACCCATTTACCCAAATCATGTTCATGTCATTATGTTTTCCCACAATGTGACCCCAACGCTTTTAAACTCGCATAATGGATTCAAAGAAGGAACTTGTCAAAGGCATGACAAAAGGGGGTATAAAGCCACTAGTTGAACATGGTGGCAAATGAGACATAATGTGTTCATTAACTTGCATGTTACATTCTTAAGCCTCAAAAACATGCATAACGTTCAAACTTGGCAAATAAGCGAATCATGATGATAAATGACATAGAAAGATGGCTAGAAGTTCGCATATGACATTACATGCAAGCTATCATAAGGGGTATGATAGTTCTCATGTTGCCAAAATGCAACATTTAACCTAAAGGCCAAAGCTTTATGACCACAAGATCAAGGTTAAGACTTCATAAACTTGCATGGCATGATAGCATGTATTATACTCAATGATCAAACCCAAACTTGCACATGAACATTTAACTTCATAGTTAATATCTAAGAGTAGGGAAAGGGCTTACATTGATATGAAGGCACAAAAGATATGACAAAGCCCTTATGCAATCAACTAGACCCAAAATGCAAGCTCTAACCTAAAAACCCTTGAGCCAAAATGATCAAAACCCTTGCTTTATGATGCAAAGATAGAAACTTGACTTGAATGCAAGCTAATGACACTCATTGTAACGACCCAGAAAATCTGAACCAATTTAAAATTTTTAAATTGGCTAAAATAATAGATTTTAAATATTTAAAATAAATATTTTAAGTAATGGCGATGAAAACTGAGTTGAATCGACATTTGAAAACCAATATAATTAATTATAATTATATATAGAATTGAAAATGGCGCGGTAGTTCGATAATTCGATTTCAAACTTCAATTGAATATACCGGGTGCAAAACAATCCGGATCTTAGTGAAACCAAAAATAATGGAATCTAATTGATGATATCTTTCTAACGAATCCGACCAATCGAAGTTTGATAGCGGGAATCAAAAGATATGTCCAGTTGAAAATTCTGAATAGTCGCTATAGAATTCAGGCCCTTAAAAATGGATATTTTGCAGATGACCTCGGATTTCGACGAAACCACTTTTGTTAGATCCGCAGTGTCAAGTTATTATTAGGTTTCAAATTTCATAATTTTTCGAATCAATATGTGAGCGTGGCAAAGGAAATCGCGTTTGACCAGTTTCTGTTGATTTTAATCGACTGGAAATTGGCCATTTTTCAAACGGTCTCAGAATTCGACGAAACTAGTTTTGTTAGGACCGTATCGTCAATACGAAGCTAGAAAATATTTTTCTGGAATTTTTCTAGTCAGTATGTGGCCCCGGTAATTTGAAATGTACGTTTAAAATTCAATATAGTGATTTAAATGAAAACTCAAAGGGAAACCGATTGTAACGATCAAACCAGCTTGCGATACATATCCCATTGTGTTCGGAATGGGGGTAAAACGCTATGGACGACAGGCGGTGGGCCTCGTTTCGAGGTCGTAAGTAAAAGTCAACTTTTTGAATAATTAAATAAAAAAAAAATATAATATTTTAATTTCCCTCCCTCCCTCCTTATCTCCCGCTTGGCCCCCCCCCCTTTTCATTTCGATTCAGACGAAAGCGAAAAAAAAAAAAAGAAAAAAAAACCCTAAAACCTAAATCGCCAGCCCCCCCCTCGCACGAACTCCGACGAAGCCCCCTGGAGCGCCGTCGCCCCCCCTCAAGACCGCCGCACCGACGAAGCAGCCCCCTCCCCCTCGAGACCGCACCGACGAAGCAACACCACCGTTCGAACCCTGCCACCGATCTTCTTTCCCCCC
The DNA here is from genome assembly GCA_030737875.1 of Allium sativum. NCBI lineage: Eukaryota > Viridiplantae > Streptophyta > Magnoliopsida > Asparagales > Amaryllidaceae > Allium > Allium sativum. Next base: position 940,346,047 of record CM060924.1, read on the forward strand.
CTGTAAGTATTTCCTTTATTTTTATTATTTTATTTTTATTTTATTTAAACGTAATTTAAAAACTGAATTTATAAAATTAGGTTTAAAAACTGAGAATTAAAAACAGATTTTTTATAAAAGAATTAAAAACTGAATTTTTATAAAGTTTAGAACTGAATTTTTTTTTTATAAGTTTAAAACAGAAATTTTGATTAAGTTTAAAACAGAAATTTTTATAAAGTTTAAAACTGAATATTTTTATAAAAAAAAACAGAACAGAATTTTTAAAAGATTTTAAAAACAGAAATTTTTAAAAGATTTTAAAAACAGAAATTTTTAAAAGAATTTTAAAACAGAATTTTTAAAAGGATTTTAAAACAGAATTTTTAAAAGATTTTAAAAACAGAAATTTTTAAAAGATTATAAAAACAGAATTTTTGAAAGAATATAGAAAACAGAAATTTTTATAAAGTAAAAATTCGATTTTTACATATGCAGAGAATACGGGTGAAAGCGACAAATAGGCGAAGATTTCTATTAGGAAGAGTCGTGCAGTTGGATAGCTATTGGTGAGATTTCTGATTTAAAAATTTATATATATATGCGTGAAAATGAAAGTGAATTGCTATATATTAATATCTAAATATATATATATATATATATATATATATATACGCCCCTCGTCCACAAACCATGGACGATATTTATTGGTTGAAATTGTTGTGAAAATTGAATGATTGTTTGGGATTGGTTGAGATTGATATTGGTTGATTGTGGTTGAAAAATACCCGTTTGTGGTTGTGAAATATTTGGTTGAAACCACTTAGGATTAGTTTGTGGAAATGAAATAAATATATACATGCCGCCTGCGTGCGAACTAGATGCATGATTCCCATTGTCAAAAACCGCGAGGTTTTAAGGTAGAGCGAGGAGCCGTACTAGGGACGGTGCCGGTGTAACTACCCTGCCGTTATGCTGCCGAAATTTTGAATAATATTTGTGTGTTTGAATTATTTTCATATGCTTAAACTATATTTATTCCTTATATAGAAAACATTCATGTGTTGAATTGATATTCATTCGTTGTTTAGAAATTCATGTGTTGAATGGTATTCATATTTTGAAATAAATTGTTAGATAATAAAAATCACATTTTTATCTATATCTAAAAACTATTGAAAACATTCATGTGTTGAATTGATATTCATTCGTTGTTTAGAAATTCATGTGTTGAATGGTATTCATATTTTGAAATAAATTGTTAGATAATAAAAATCACATTTTTATCTATATCTAAAAACTATTGAAAACATTCATGTGTTGAATTGATATTCATTCGTTTTTTAGAAATTCATGTGTTGAATGGTATTCATATTTTGAAATAAATTGTTAGATAATAAAAATCACATTTTTATCTATATCTAAAAACTATTGAAAACATTCATGTGTTGAATTGATATTCATTCGTTGTTTAGAAATTCATGTGTTGAATGGTATTCATATTTTGAAATAAATTGTTAGATAATAAAAATCACATTTTTATCTATATCTAAAAACTATTGAAAACATTCATGTGTTGAATTGATATTCATTCGTTGTTTAGAAATTCATGTGTTGAATGGTATTCATATTTTGAAATAAATTGTTAGATAATAAAAATCACATTTTTATCTATATCTAAAAACTATTGAAAACATTCATGTGTTGAATTGATATTCATTCGTTGTTTAGAAATTCATGTGTTGAATGGTATTCACATTTTGAAATAAACTGTTTGATAATAAAAATCACCTTTCATCGACTATATGAACTGTATAGAAAAATAGTGTTTTGAAATGAATTGTTTTACAATAAAAATCACATTTTTTTTTGTATGCATAAATCGTTAAAATGCGAAAGTGTTAAAAATAGCCACTTGTTCAAAATAAACATAGATGAGTTGAAATATTCATTAATTAACTAATGAAATGATTTGCACCTATTTATGTAACATTAGAATGAATGGTGTTTTTAAACCAAATAGAAATCGAATATGAAATCGAATAGAAAATGAAAAATGATATGAACTGTATATATATGTACATGCAATATTCTTTGAACAGGTTATAGCAAAGGGGCTAGAGAAGAGGAATAAAATTTTGTGCCCGACAAATAGGTACACATTTACTGATTTGTTTGGGTGATGATTTTGAGCCTATTGGCTAGCCGCTTGGCTTCTTCTTTTTCTTTTTGAGACTAGAAGGACCGGGACGCTATTTGCGATTTCCCGACGCTCCCGGTACAGGGGAGGTTATGGCGAAATTTTTCCAAAATTTAAGGAGTTAGAAAATTTTTTGAAGTAAAAACGATATTGAAATCGTTGAATGGACTATATTTATATAACTATATAAATAAAAATAAAATTAAAACGAAACGAAGCCGTGCAGTTCGTATTTCGAAACCGTAATTTCAAACGACTAGTACGGGAAATCCGACCATTGGATTTTCCCGAAACCTCAACCGTCGGGTTCGCCTTGGAATAATCTTTCCAACGGCACCAACCTTGTAAAAATCCAACGGTTGGATTGTCTGGAATGTTTAATTCAAATCTGAAGAAAAACAGCGCCAGAAACGATTATATTTATTTATATATATAAATAAAATTATATTTAATCGAATAACGACGCTGCAGTTCGTATTTTGAAATCGAAATTTCAAACGATTGTACCGGGAGATCCGACCGTCGGATTTTCCCGAAACTGGAACCGTTGGATTCGTTTTGAAAAGACCTTTCTAATGATGTAAATTTTGTGAAGATCCAACGGTTAGATTTTCAGATATGTGTAAATCAAATCTGAAGAAAAACAGCGCCACGGCCGCCTTATGGCCCGAAGCGTCGTTTTGAATAAAATGGCTATTTTAAAATAAATAAAAATAGCGATAAATCGTTATAAAATATCATAAGCGATATGGAATGGAAATAAACTGAATTTGCTTGATTTATGTGATGTTTGATGGTTGAATGTGTTTGGTGTGAAAACTATATAAAGAACACAATTGGTGTTGTCGAATAATTTAACCATTGAAATAAATCGATTTGAAATTCTAAATATACGTGAATTATTTGAAAAGGCCGAGTTAATTCTCATTTCGAATAATCGACCGACGATTGAAATTCGAAGATGAAGACGATGGTCGAAGACCGGAGATCTTCACCTCGTTTGGATGGTAACCGAGGTCCTGATTGGGAGGCATCCCGAAATATGGATAATGAGTGGTGATCGTTCAGACGTACGTGTTGATCGAAGGGTTTGCGAGGTATTTAGTGCCTCCGGTTTCGTTCAGACCCAGAACGGACTTGTAAATGGACTGTGTGTCCGACATTGGAATTTGTTCTGTGTGATTGATAGCCATCAGTTGCGCGGGGTGAATTGCCTGTGTGGCATGCTAAGATGCAGTGATCAGGGCTTCTGTTGAAAAGCAAAGTCTTGTGGTGATGATCAAAGCACCGCCTGTGTGGCGTAGCTTTGTGTATAACGTGAATTCGCGAGCCTCACACCCCGGTAGGAACCTAAAACGGGAGGAAGGACCTCAGGGAGGGCATGCGTTTCTTTCTAGCTAGGGTGGTGTCAGTGACCTACCAGCCCTGACATTTATATACTTTTCACCTATGTGGTTGTTGCTGTTGCGAGGCGCCTCGGTTTGATCGGACGATCCGGGTCCGATGGAGTCATTCGTTGGCTCGTTTACGCCCCAAAGGGCGGGGAAACGTATTGTTCAGGCATAATAATCCACATCGGTGGACCGGCCCTGACGATCTAAAGGCTTGCCTGCGCGCTTGCCTGTGGCTCGGGCTAGAGAGTCACGAATTCGGTAAGGACTATCTTTTGCCTTGGTTCATGACGGAAATCCAATTTCCAAATACGACATCGTGCGGTTTTGATTGTATATATATATGGCGACATGATATATGGTACTCATGTCGTCTATGATTGATAGTTATGATTTGAAATTGTTTTCAAAACATATAAACACTAGCAATAATATCAAATGCCTTTGTTTTATTCGTATCAAGCATATCTTGGCCGTTATAAGGTAAAAACTCTATCCTCCGGTTTGCGTTGCATTGTGTGATGGGAACTGAGTCTTATAACGGCTTCATTCTTATAAGAAGCATAGCGATGTTTGAAAGAAAGATTTGTTTTAAAGCACTGGCAATCCAATGGAGTAAACCCGTTCCACGAAAGTGGCGTGGTCCTGTGATTTGCCAATTATATATGTGTTGAGTAGATTTCTCATACCAGTCCCATGACTGACTCGTAGTTTGTTTCACTCTCAAACTCGGGTGCCCCTTTTTCCACACGGGCAGCCTTGTATTCAGGTTTAGCTGGTTCTTTCTGGATAGCTGGAGCTGAAGATGGATTCTATCATTTATTTCTTTTTATGCTGTTCAGCTCCTATTGTACATATTTTGTTTATTTCCGCTGTAGACATTTATGTATAGCTGAACTGTATTTGTACTAAGTAAGATCCTGTATACTGTGTAACTCTGATGATTACTTTTATCCAGTATATTTTGTTGTTCATTCTGGTGTATTTATTTAATTCTGTTCTGCTATTATATGTTTCTGTGTTATATTCCAAAAGATAACCTTGTTTCCGTGAGAACGGGAAATCGGGTCGTCTCAACGTGGTATCAGAGCTTTGGTTAAGCTTAGTTCTGGAATATAACATTTGAACGAACTCGTCAGAAATAGAACCAGTAGTGTTCTAGGACGGGTAACTCTATACAGATAGGATCAGTAATATCCTAGTATGAGTAAAGCAGAATGAAATTACACTTTGATAGACACATTTACATTTGAAGTATGTGTTTCTATATTTTAAAATACCTTTTCTGTGTCCTGACACTTGATCTGCCATTTGCAGAAGTACTAGAAAAATGAGTGTCAGAAGCAGAAGGAATGCAGAACCGGATATTGAGGCCCTATTAATCAAATATCGAAATATGGGTGGAATACCGTTCTCTGGTGAAGAATCTATTATGAAGACGCAAGCTTGGATTCGTTCGGCTGAGAAAATCGTCGAAGCATTAAAGCTGAGGGATAACCAGAAAAGATTACTGGCCTCCTGGGCTCTCAAAGATGAAGCTTTATTCTGGTGGGATTCGGTTGTAGAGAATAATCCAGAAGGTGATATCACCTGGGACAGATTCAAAGTAATATTCTTGGAAAGATTTACTCCTCCCGAAGCGACCGAACGATTATGTGATGAATTTTCTTATCTGATACAAGGTGACATGACCATTCCCGAATATCATAAGAAATTCAATGAACTTGCTCACTTTGCTCCTCATCTAATTCAAGACCCAAAGAGGAAAAATATGAGATTTATTCATGGCCTTCAAAGGAAATACCGGAATAAAGTATTGGGGCATGTGAAGCTTCCTTTCTCAGAAATGATTTATATGGCTTATCAATACGAAGATCTAGACAAGAAAGGAATGTTGCGCGACGAAGAAGAAATTTGTTGTAGTGACATAGCAGAGTCGGAAACTGATATTCCTGAGGCAAGTACAATGTCTGAGATAAGTAAGAAGGCCAGTGCCAAGAGAAAAAGGGCCAAATCAGAGGAGAAACTAGTAACGACAACTGTATGCTCTAATTGCAATAAGCAAGGACATCTCTCGATAAGTTGCCGATCTCTAAAGAAACCAAAAAGGGATGAGTCTAAGTCCAAGAATAAGTTTCAAGTGACCCGGGAGTGCAATCTTTGTCATAAGACGGGTCATATAAAGAGAGATTGCTGGATGTTGAAAAAGACCAAAACAGTACAGGTAAACGAAGTAGCAGAAACTTCTGAGCCCTCAGCTAATCAAGAAAGGCCCGATGTTTTAGAAGGCACGCTTACTGTCAAAAACATTCCAGTCAAAGTACTGTTTGACACAGGCGCGTCACGAAGCTTCATTTCCAAAGATGCAGCTAAGAAACTGGATTTGAATTTGAAGAAGCTCAAGGAACCAATGACTGTCCAGAATCCAGTTGGGGGTTCCATTGATCTCAGTTGGATTTGTGGAGTGCCGGTTTCTTTCTCTCGTTATCGGTTTCCTACCATCGCAGTCGTTATGAATTTTAAAGAGTTTGATCTTATCTTAGGGTTAGATTGGTTGACTAAATATGAAGCTGAGGTTAAATGCGCCGACAGAGTCGTAAAGGCGAAGATTAAATCAGGCGATTATATAACCATTCCCTGTGAAGGTCAGAATGCTAATAGAAAAGACTTCTGGGCAGCTTTGGATGTTTCTCCAGCCCAAATTGAAAATGTCCCTGAAATCACTGAGAATATTCCTGACCTCATCAAAGATATTCCTGTCGTCAAGAATTATGCGGATGTGTTCGAGGAAGTTGTTCGCTTACCTCCGCAGAGAGAAATAGATTTCAAGATTGCTTTAGTTCCCAATGCAAGGCCGGTAGTTCACGCTATTCGAAGAATGTCCTTGAAAGAGAAAGAGGAATTAGACAATCAAACACGACAGCTAGTATGGAAGGGTCTGATCAGGCCTAGTTTCTCTGATTGGGGTGCAGCAGTAGTGTTTGTCCCAAAATCTGATGGTACTCTACGTCTATGTGTGGATTATCGTGATTTGAACAAGCAAACTATAAAGAACAAATATCCATTGCCGCGAAATGATGATTTATTGGATCGATTAAACGGAGCACAAGTATTTTCAAGAATGGACCTAGCTACAGGCTTCCATCAACTTCGAATTGCCGAAGAGTGTGTTCCAATGACAGCGTTCAGAGGCCCCGACTTATTCTACGAGTGGTTAGTAATGCCGTTCGGCTTATGTAACGCTCCAGCTTATTTCGTCGATCTGATGAATAGAGTGTTCAGAGGGGTTTTGAATAAATTCGTTCTGGTTTTTATTGATGATATTCTAATCTTCTCTAAATCAAAGGCCGAACATGAAAAGCATCTGGAACAAGTGTTAGAAATCCTCAGAAGGAATGTATTGAAAGCAAAGTTTTCCAAATGTATATTCTGGCAAGACGAAGTGAAATTTCTGGGCCATGTCGTATCGAAAGATGGAATCGCTGTGGATCCAAGCAAAATCACAGCTATTCAGAATTGGAAACAGCCCAGTACTCCCACTGAAGTCCGCAGTTTTCTTGGATTGGCTAGCTATTACCGGAAGTTCGTTAAAAACTTTTCGAAGATATCTGGCCACTTAACGAAGCTTACAAAGAAGCATTCTAAATTTAAATGGACTCAAGAGAGTGAGGAAGCTTTCGAAGAGCTAAAGTTGAGATTAACAACTGCTCCAGTGCTAACCATCATCGATGGCAACCAAGATTTGAAAGTCTGGACTGATGCTTCTAGAGAAGGCCTTGGCGCAGTGTTAATGCAAAGAGGCCAAGTAATTGCCTATGCTAGCCGTCAACTGAAACCGCACGAGAAAAATTACGTAACTCATGATCTTGAGTTATTGGCTATCATATTCTCTTTGAAAATCTGGAGACACTATCTTCTGGGCGAGAGGTTTGAACTGTTTACAGACCACCAGTCGTTAAAGTATCTGTTCACTCAGAAGGACTTGAATCTGAGGCAACAGCGTTGGCTGGAGTTTCTTGCAGCATATGACTTCGAAATTATATATACTCCAGGAAAAGCCAATGTCGTGGCCGATGCGTTAAGCAGAAAGAATGTAATGATCGCCAGTTTTATTATCACGACTTCATTGTTAGATAAGATATCTGCTCTTCAGGAGGATGATCACTTCATTCAGAAGATCAGAAGGATAATTCAACAAGGCGAACCCTCGAGTTTTCAAGTTGATAATGATGGGATTTTAAGGCTCAAAGGTCGAATATGCGTTCCTAACATTCCTGAACTTCGAAAGGAAGTACTGGATGAATGCCACAAGTCAAAACTCAGTATCCATCCAGGAGTAAGCAAAATGTATAATGACATTAAACGCACTTTCTGGTGGAAGTCGATGAAAAGGGACATTTCTTTATATGTAAGCCGATGCCCCACCTGCCAGCTAGTCAAAAGCGACCAACAGAAATTGGCTGGATTATTACAACCGCTAGAAGTTCCTGGCTGGAAGTGGGAACATATTTCTATGGATTTCATTGATGGTTTGCCCAGAACCAGAAAGGGAAATGACAGTATTTGGGTGATCGTAGATCGCTTCACGAAGACCGCCCATTTTATACCTGTCAAATCAAATAGAACCGCTCAGAGTCTGGCGCAGATTTATTTCAGGGAAATAGTTAGACTGCATGGAGTGCCGCTCAGTATAGTAAGTGATAGAGATACAATATTCACTAGTAAATTCTGGGAAGCATTTCAAGTCGAGCTGGGAACGAAGTTAAACTTGAGCACCGCTTATCATCCTCAGACAGACGGTCAGACTGAGAGGGTGAATCGCATTTTAGAAGATCTATTGCGGGCTTGTGTTATAGATTTCGGTGGATCATGGGAAGACCATCTGCACTTGGCTGAATTCTCTTATAACAACAGCTACCAGGCAAGTCTGACAATGTCGCCATTCGAAGCATTGTATGGTAGACCGTGCCGATCTCCTGCTTGTTGGGTCGAGCCTGGAAATAGACTTGTGTTGGGTCCTGATATGATTCGCGAAGCTGCTGACAAAGTCGATTTTATTAAGAAGCGATTACTCGCCGCTCAAAGCCGACAAAAGAGCTATGCCGATAAAAGAAGAAGAGATATATCCTTTGAGGTTGGCGACTATGTATATTTGAAAGTATCGCCGATGAGAGGAGTTATCCGGTTCGGTAAAACTGGAAAGTTGGCACCCAAATTTATTGGTTCGTTTCCTATTCTGGAACGGATTGGAACTCTCGCATATAAAGTCAAACTGCCTGACTGGTTGCCTGGAGTGCATGATGTATTTCATATATCTCAACTTCGAAAGCACGTTCATGATCCAGACTTGATCGTGGAAGAAGCAGCTCAGCAGGACATTGAAATTACTCCAGAATTAGCTGTGAGGCGAGAGCCGCTAAAGATTATCGGCAAAGAAACCAAAGAGCTGAGGAACAAGAAGGTTCACGTAGTCAAAGTGCAATGGAGTGGAGATCCGCGCGATTGTACTTGGGAAACTGAGGAGAGCATTCAGAAAGCTTACCCCAGATGCCGAGTGGATATCTCTGATTAACTCTGGTGCGAGGTACATTTACTTTACCTTGCATTACCATTTAATTCTCTATTCTGTTGCTATTTTCTTCCCATGGATGTGCATTGTTTATTCTATACTCTGAATATTAAAAACAAATTGGTTGTTGTATTGTGTGATCGTAGAATTATCAAACCACTTTCGACTTTATTCCTTTTCGGGGACGAAAAGTTTTAAGTGGGGGAGATTGTAACGACCCAGAAAATCTGAACCAATTTAAAATTTTTAAATTGGCTAAAATAATAGATTTTAAATATTTAAAATAAATATTTTAAGTAATGGCGATGAAAACTGAGTTGAATCGACATTTGAAAACCAATATAATTAATTATAATTATATATAGAATTGAAAATGGCGCGGTAGTTCGATAATTCGATTTCAAACTTCAATTGAATATACCGGGTGCAAAACAATCCGGATCTTAGTGAAACCAAAAATAATGGAATCTAATTGATGATATCTTTCTAACGAATCCGACCAATCGAAGTTTGATAGCGGGAATCAAAAGATATGTCCAGTTGAAAATTCTGAATAGTCGCTATAGAATTCAGGCCCTTAAAAATGGATATTTTGCAGATGACCTCGGATTTCGACGAAACCACTTTTGTTAGATCCGCAGTGTCAAGTTATTGTTAGGTTTCAAATTTCATAATTTTTCGAATCAATATGTGAGCGTGGCAAAGGAAATCGCGTTTGACCAGTTTCTGTTGATTTTAATCGACTGGAAATTGGCCATTTTTCAAACGGTCTCAGAATTCGACGAAACTAGTTTTGTTAGGACCGTATCGTCAATACGAAGCTAGAAAATATTTTTCTGGAATTTTTCTAGTCAGTATGTGGCCCCGGTAATTTGAAATGTACGTTTAAAATTCAATATAGTGATTTAAATGAAAACTCAAAGGGAAACCGATTGTAACGATCAAACCAGCTTGCGATACATATCCCATTGTGTTCGGAATGGGGGTAAAACGCTATGGACGACAGGCGGTGGGCCTCGTTTCGAGGTCGTAAGTAAAAGTCAACTTTTTGAATAATTAAATAAAAAAAAAATATAATATTTTAATTTCCCTCCCTCCCTCCTTATCTCCCGCTTGGCCCCCCCCCTTTTCATTTCGATTCAGACGAAAGCGAAAAAAAAAAAAGAAAAAAAACCCTAAAACCTAAATCGCCAGCCCCCCCCCTCGCACGAACTCCGACGAAGCCCCCTGGAGCGCCGTCGCCCCCCCTCAAGACCGCCGCACCGACGAAGCAGCCCCCTCCCCCTCGAGACCGCACCGACGAAGCAACACCACCGTTCGAACCCTGCCGCCGATCTTCTTTCCCCCCTGTAAGTATTTCCTTTATTTTTATTATTTTATTTTTATTTTATTTAAACGTAATTTAAAAACTGAATTTATAAAATTAGGTTTAAAAACTGAGAATTAAAAACAGATTTTTTATAAAAGAATTAAAAACTGAATTTTTATAAAGTTTAGAACTGAATTTTTTTTTTATAAGTTTAAAACAGAAATTTTGATTAAGTTTAAAACAGAAATTTTTATAAAGTTTAAAACTGAATATTTTTATAAAAAAAAAACAGAACAGAATTTTTAAAAGATTTTAAAAACAGAAATTTTTAAAAGATTTTAAAAACAGAAATTTTTAAAAGAATTTTAAAACAGAATTTTTAAAAGGATTTTAAAACAGAATTTTTAAAAGATTTTAAAAACAGAAATTTTTAAAAGATTATAAAAACAGAATTTTTGAAAGAATATAGAAAACATAAATTTTTATAAAGTAAAAATTCGATTTTTACATATGCAGAGAATACGGGTGAAAGCGACAAATAGGCGAAGATTTCTATTAGGAAGAGTCGTGCAGTTGGATAGCTATTGGTGAGATTTCTGATTTAAAAATTTATATATATATGCGTGAAAATGAAAGTGAATTGCTATATATTAATATCTAAATATATATATATATATATATATATATATATATACGCCCCTCGTCCACAAACCATGGACGATATTTATTGGTTGAAATTGTTGTGAAAATTGAATGATTGTTTGGGATTGGTTGAGATTGATATTGGTTGATTGTGGTTGAAAAATACCCGTTTGTGGTTGTGAAATATTTGGTTGAAACCACTTAGGATTAGTTTGTGGAAATGAAATAAATATATACATGCCGCCTGCGTGCGAACTAGATGCATGATTCCCATTGTCAAAAACCGCGAGGTTTTAAGGTAGAGCGAGGAGCCGTACTAGGGACGGTGCCGGTGTAACTACCCTGCCGTTATGCTGCCGAAATTTTGAATAATATTTGTGTGTTTGAATTATTTTCATATGCTTAAACTATATTTATTCCTTATATAGAAAACATTCATGTGTTGAATTGATATTCATTCGTTGTTTAGAAATTCATGTGTTGAATGGTATTCATATTTTGAAATAAATTGTTAGATAATAAAAATCACATTTTTATCTATATCTAAAAACTATTGAAAACATTCATGTGTTGAATTGATATTCATTCGTTGTTTAGAAATTCATGTGTTGAATGGTATTCATATTTTGAAATAAATTGTTAGATAATAAAAATCACATTTTTATCTATATCTAAAAACTATTGAAAACATTCATGTGTTGAATTGATATTCATTCGTTTTTTAGAAATTCATGTGTTGAATGGTATTCATATTTTGAAATAAATTGTTAGATAATAAAAATCACATTTTTATCTATATCTAAAAACTATTGAAAACATTCATGTGTTGAATTGATATTCATTCGTTGTTTAGAAATTCATGTGTTGAATGGTATTCATATTTTGAAATAAATTGTTAGATAATAAAAATCACATTTTTATCTATATCTAAAAACTATTGAAAACATTCATGTGTTGAATTGATATTCATTCGTTGTTTAGAAATTCATGTGTTGAATGGTATTCATATTTTGAAATAAATTGTTAGATAATAAAAATCACATTTTTATCTATATCTAAAAACTATTGAAAACATTCATGTGTTGAATTGATATTCATTCGTTGTTTAGAAATTCATGTGTTGAATGGTATTCACATTTTGAAATAAACTGTTTGATAATAAAAATCACCTTTCATCGACTATATGAACTGTATAGAAAAATAGTGTTTTGAAATGAATTGTTTTACAATAAAAATCACATTTTTTTTTGTATGCATAAATCGTTAAAATGCGAAAGTGTTAAAAATAGCCACTTGTTCAAAATAAACATAGATGAGTTGAAATATTCATTAATTAACTAATGAAATGATTTGCACCTATTTATGTAACATTAGAATGAATGGTGTTTTTAAACCAAATAGAAATCGAATATGAAATCGAATAGAAAATGAAAAATGATATGAACTGTATATATATGTACATGCAATATTCTTTGAACAGGTTATAGCAAAGGGGCTAGAGAAGAGGAATAAAATTTTGTGCCCGACAAATAGGTACACATTTACTGATTTGTTTGGGTGATGATTTTGAGCCTATTGGCTAGCCGCTTGGCTTCTTCTTTTTCTTTTTGAGACTAGAAGGACCGGGACGCTATTTGCGATTTCCCGACGCTCCCGGTACAGGGGAGGTTATGGCGAAATTTTTCCAAAATTTAAGGAGTTAGAAATTTTTTTGAAGTAAAAACGATATTGAAATCGTTGAATGGACTATATTTATATAACTATATAAATAAAAATAAAATTAAAACGAAACGAAGCCGTGCAGTTCGTATTTCGAAACCGTAATTTCAAACGACTAGTACGGGAAATCCGACCATTGGATTTTCCCGAAACCTCAACCGTCGGGTTCGCCTTGGAATAATCTTTCCAACGGCACCAACCTTGTAAAAATCCAACGGTTGGATTGTCTGGAATGTTTAATTCAAATCTGAAGAAAAACAGCGCCAGAAACGATTATATTTATTTATATATATAAATAAAATTATATTTAATCGAATAACGACGCTGCAGTTCGTATTTTGAAATCGAAATTTCAAACGATTGTACCGGGAGATCCGACCGTCGGATTTTCCCGAAACTGGAACCGTTGGATTCGTTTTGAAAAGACCTTTCTAATGATGTAAATTTTGTGAAGATCCAACGGTTAGATTTTCAGATATGTGTAAATCAAATCTGAAGAAAAACAGCGCCACGGCCGCCTTATGGCCCGAAGCGTCGTTTTGAATAAAATGGCTATTTTAAAATAAATAAAAATAGCGATAAATCGTTATAAAATATCATAAGCGATATGGAATGGAAATAAACTGAATTTGCTTGATTTATGTGATGTTTGATGGTTGAATGTGTTTGGTGTGAAAACTATATAAAGAACACAATTGGTGTTGTCGAATAATTTAACCATTGAAATAAATCGATTTGAAATTCTAAATATACGTGAATTATTTGAAAAGGCCGAGTTAATTCTCATTTCGAATAATCGACCGACGATTGAAATTCGAAGATGAAGACGATGGTCGAAGACCGGAGATCTTCACCTCGTTTGGATGGTAACCGAGGTCCTGATTGGGAGGCATCCCGAAATATGGATAATGAGTGGTGATCGTTCAGACGTACGTGTTGATCGAAGGGTTTGCGAGGTATTTAGTGCCTCCGGTTTCGTTCAGACCCAGAACGGACTTGTAAATGGACTGTGTGTCCGACATTGGAATTTGTTCTGTGTGATTGATAGCCATCAGTTGCGCGGGGTGAATTGCCTGTGTGGCATGCTAAGATGCAGTGATCAGGGCTTCTGTTGAAAAGCAAAGTCTTGTGGTGATGATCAAAGCACCGCCTGTGTGGCGTAGCTTTGTGTATAACGTGAATTCGCGAGCCTCACACCCCGGTAGGAACCTAAAACGGGAGGAAGGACCTCAGGGAGGGCATGCGTTTCTTTCTAGCTAGGGTGGTGTCAGTGACCTACCAGCCCTGACATTTATATACTTTTCACCTATGTGGTTGTTGCTGTTGCGAGGCGCCTCGGTTTGATCGGACGATCCGGGTCCGATGGAGTCATTCGTTGGCTCGTTTACGCCCCAAAGGGCGGGGAAACGTATTGTTCAGGCATAATAATCCACATCGGTGGACCGGCCCTGACGATCTAAAGGCTTGCCTGCGCGCTTGCCTGTGGCTCGGGCTAGAGAGTCACGAATTCGGTAAGGACTATCTTTTGCCTTGGTTCATGACGGAAATCCAATTTCCAAATACGACATCGTGCGGTTTTGATTGTATATATATATGGCGACATGATATATGGTACTCATGTCGTCTATGATTGATAGTTATGATTTGAAATTGTTTTCAAAACATATAAACACTAGCAATAATATCAAATGCCTTTGTTTTATTCGTATCAAGCATATCTTGGCCGTTATAAGGTAAAAACTCTATCCTCCGGTTTGCGTTGCATTGTGTGATGGGAACTGAGTCTTATAACGGCTTCATTCTTATAAGAAGCATAGCGATGTTTGAAAGAAAGATTTGTTTTAAAGCACTGGCAATCCAATGGAGTAAACCCGTTCCACGAAAGTGGCGTGGTCCTGTGATTTGCCAATTATATATGTGTTGAGTAGATTTCTCATACCAGTCCCATGACTGACTCGTAGTTTGTTTCACTCTCAAACTCGGGTGCCCCTTTTTCCACACGGGCAGCCTTGTATTCAGGTTTAGCTGGTTCTTTCTGGATAGCTGGAGCTGAAGATGGATTCTATCATTTATTTCTTTTTATGCTGTTCAGCTCCTATTGTACATATTTTGTTTATTTCCGCTGTAGACATTTATGTATAGCTGAACTGTATTTGTACTAAGTAAGATCCTGTATACTGTGTAACTCTGATGATTACTTTTATCCAGTATATTTTGTTGTTCATTCTGGTGTATTTATTTAATTCTGTTCTGCTATTATATGTTTCTGTGTTATATTCCAAAAGATAACCTTGTTTCCGTGAGAACGGGAAATCGGGTCGTCTCACTCATATAAGCTTGAAAACACTTGTATGCATGGAAAATCTCTCATAGAAACAATTTAGAAATTTTATGAAGAGAGTGGAGGCCATGAGAGGTAAATTTTGCCCTAGTTTAGTTGTATGAATGAATAATGATGATTTAGGGTTAGGTTAGGGTCTTATTTATAGATTAGGCAAGTGTTTTAGGCCATAGGATTAAACCCTAGTTGCAATCTCAGCCCTTAAAACCGAATCTGGCCCCCAAACTCAACACAAACCCAAAATGGTGCACCAGGCAGAACTGCCGGCTGGACCAAGTCGACAGCCAAGTCGACAGGGCTGTCGACTTAGGTCCAACCAAGTCGACTCCCAAGTCGACAGGGCTGTCGACTTGGGTGCCCTGGCGGGAATTTTCCCGCCTGGCCCAAACTGGCCAAAATTTTCAAATTCAAACTTGAATTTGAAATCTGTTTTTACTTTGAAATTTTCTGAAAACTTCGTTGGGCCTTAATCGGGTCATACGGACTCCGATTTTCGAAAACTCGGACTCTATTTCGCGTATTTTTCCGAGACGAACGCAATGGCATAGCCCTTTTTACTTGATTCAGAATTTAAAATTAAATTCTGCCTTGATTCTCGTTTTAACATGTTATCGAAATACGGGTTGTTACATTCTCCCCACCTTTTAGGATTTCGTCCCCGAAATCTCCAAGTTAGGAAGAACATATCCTACCATCCATCATTCATCTAATCAAAACATCATCCACAAGCAACCATTGTCCGTAGATGATTTCTAATGCTGTATGAATATATGCAAAACGTGTGTGTACGTGTTCCTTAGCTAATGCTAATGATCAGGCCTGAATAATCTTTCTAATGCAAAATATGTATAGTGCCATGAATCCAACATGTATGCAAATAATCCTAGTCATATAGATACTATATGCGTACACAATCATTCATTCATATGCAACAACCGCATGATAATACATTCGATTTCATCCATAAACAAGCATAAATACTCGTGCATATGCAATATGAAATGTGACCGAGTCGAGCTAGTATCTAATGTGTATTCGCGCATCCATGAGCAACCCCTTGCAACCACTTGCAACCATATCAATCATAACATGTTTCAAATACATGTTTACATCCATAGTGTTCTACCTAGGATTCCCTAAAACAGGGTCGAGAAGATAAACAAGACAAACTCCTTACGGGGTTTGTAACAGAAAATAGGACCGAGAGGATGTCCACGAAAGATAGCCTACAAGTAAGCTCTACAGAAAATAGGGATCAAGGATATACTCCCAAAAGAGATATCATGTGCGTATCTAGTCTTTAACCATCAAAGTCGCATTTCCTTGAGCTTAATTCCATTGTGCCTTGACCGTCTTTTAACTTCGCGATTTCGTAGCTTCTTATTTCCTGTTTCCATAACATGAGCTGGAACTCATTTCTTCGTCGCCTCTCGTTCCACTTGCACACTTGGCGCAAACATGACTGCGTACTCATGATCTCATGCAAGCTTTCCAAAATTCACTAGTGAGTCTTGGATCTCGTTTATATACTATAAGGTATTCCATGTAGAAGAACTTTCTCTTGAAAGGAAACAGATGTCAACCAGGTTATCATGTGCACTTACTAGGGTGATCTCTATAACCCATGCATAAATGAAGTAAACAATCCGTCTTATTGGCGAACACCACTCGATCGGGCTTCAAATTTCCAATAAAGGCATCAAGGGATTCTAAGTAACTAGTCATGACAGAACCTGAAAAAGGTTACATGATACTTCGAGGGTATTACCAAGGCTAGTCAAAGGGTCTAACTACCCTCCTATCAAAGCCGAGAGTGGCACCCCCTACTGGATAACCACTTCATCCCTAGAATCCATCCATAGCTTATAAACATAAGCATTATTTCCAAACTCAACACTTGGCATAGACATTCTCAAATCCAAACAAGTCATGTATAAATGGACTGATTCTGCAATAGGACTTTGAGACAAAAATGGGATTCTCTATTACGCTAGTACTTAAGGTGCAGAGACTCAACTATCGAAGCAGACTTAAATGATACGAAAAACGAAGTCCTAACGGGATGATAGAGAAGAAAAGCTAAACCTTTAACAAGATCGTTACCCTCCTTCCGAGGTACCCTAGAAATGAGAGCATACTATTGCCCTCCTGATGATCTTGTCCTTGTCCCATAATGCTTAACTATCCGCCCCGTTTTACCATGCCAAAGGTACTTTCTCGTCATGGGTTTCATTGTTCATCTTTCTCCCTCCTTTGAGGACTAAGCCATACCCACAAGTTGCTCATCCTTAAGCTCGTATCCTTTATCCTCTTTCTCACTATCCTTTCTTATAACGCGGCCACTGGTCTCTCGAGAACCACCTCCATCGTATGGAAAGCACTTTCGTAGATAGAAAAGACTAGTCGCAGTTAAAACCACTGTGACTACAGATGGAGGGAAGAAAGGAAAAGAGATTCAATTAAGGAAACAAGGATAGTGCTAATGGCCTTTGGGGAATAGCCTTTTTCTTTTAAAAGAAAATTTTCTTGAAAAATGCTTCTTTGTAAACGATTTTCAAATAGTTTTCAGAAGGTCTTTAAAAACTTTTGCCCAGTCTGGTAACCTTCTGCTCTGATACAAAATGTAACACCCCGCCTCCGCTAGGGACACTCGCAAAGGAATGCACTAGCTTTAGAGGGGCATTATTGGTAAACATGCACAGAAATATCACAAGACAGAACATATAAAATAGCGGAAGTAAAATCGAACTTTCATAAACATTAATAATTAAGGTCTAAAGCCTTTTACATCAGAGTACATCAAAACCTGTCTTGCAATAGTAAAGAAGCATAAAGACTTTTTCATAAATTATTCCCCAAGTAAAAATAGTAAAGTAGCCATAGCCAAGAAAAGTCCAAGCCATCCATGATGACCTTCAAGCAGAAGAAGTCCGAACTAAAAAACAGTATTTCCTCCCTGTAACCTGGGGGGGGGGGGAAATGGAAGAAAAGAGGCGAAACAAAACGGGTCAGTCAAAAAGACTGAGTAAGCCCTATCTACTATTAGCATAAAAACTAGTAAAGTTAACTGACATGAGAAACTGAGATGAACATAAGCATGATAACAAGATAGATAAGCTAAATCAAAATAACAGGATGAACTACTGAACTCAGATAAACTAAGGTGTCATGATAAATTACGATATCAAGATATAACAAGGTATCACGTCGTCAGGTTTCTATCAAGTATAATATCCCAAGATATCTATCAAGTCTAACGTCCCATGGTATCTATCCTGTACATCTGCTCTGCACCTACCGTACTAGTATCCCAACCGTATCATGTGTTATCCATGAATGACCCTTACTCAAAAGTCGTATAATGGCCCATGTCAACCTAATATGCCGCATATATAGGTTACTCAACTCGTATGTTCCTTTCCATGTAAATGTTCAGTCCCTTGCCGTAGACCATACGGGCTTTCCCATGAGATTCTATATTACTTTAACATAGTTCCATGATCCTTAAGATCGGTTTGGACTGTTACCCTAAACCTAGCTAGGGTCTTCCAACATGAATTATCGTTTGTACAACTAGGACTTATGCTACCTAGGGCTACTAGGGATTATGCTTACCTATTGCACGTTTTCGTATCTCGGTTTTGGTTCAACCACCCAGGGCCACTAGGATTTACGCTAACCGTCAACCGCGCCCTTTTTCCCACGCATTCATCGTGAATCGTTTTTCCATGACTGTATGCACATGTATCACATCGTGCCATCCGAGTCCTGTCACAGGGCATATCAAGAAGTACAGGACTCGGTCGGGAGCTTTAGATTATCTGCCGATGCAGATGCTAAGGTCTGTTTTTCCTATACGTGGCTATGGTCCCACGAGACCACTCCCTCAACTAGCGAAAGACAAGACAGGATAAATCCTGTATGAGAACACAACACTGGCCAACCCACATCCAAGCCTTACCGCAACCATAATTAGATAGCAATTATGGTCGTTTGGGTGTTCTCTGCCTTTTCGTACGTACACGCTTGACCAAAGATGGTAGGTAGCCTGACGAAATGCTATCTAGGGTACGACCGTGTATCGTCGACTATCCCCTATCCATCCCCGTCTTTAGGTCGCTCGTATAGCAACCAAGGCATACTCTTGGTTCTTCTAACGCAGACCTTAACCTCTCATGAGCCTAGTATGATCACCTGGCAGCTCACAGAGGGATACCAAGAATACCCTCACGTTCCCCGAAGCCGCTGCTTCGTTACCCAGTTCGCTGGAGCCTTTATCTAAATCAGATACTTGCTCCTACTCGTATACTTAAACGATGACCTACCGTATCAGGTTACTCATCTATCTATGAACTGGTCTAAATTTCCTTGACTAAGAATCATTACTTAGTTATTCTTCAACTAAGGTTTACCACTTAGCCTTATTCCCGTTATCCTTGTTAACTACGGTTACCCACCTAATCCTCAGAACTAGGGTTTACATAATGGATTAAGTGTCACTGAAGTTCATGACTTAACCCGTCTACAAATCATGTCAAAATTGGCTAAGTATCCAAGTTCAAGACTTAACCCTACAAACCATGCTCAAGTTGGTTAAGTATATATTAATTTGACCCTATCAAATTACTGAGTCAAATCGGTCAAGCGTATTTAAGCGATTCGTAACTTAGCCTTATCATGTTTTCACGTTAAATTGGTTAAGTATAGGTTAACTTAACCTCAATAAATTCACGAGTTAGATTGGTTAAGTATAGGTCACTTAACCACCTCAAATCATCATGTTAGATTAGTTAAGTGTTTAACTTAACCCCATTAAACGGCCAAGTGGGATTAATTAAGTCTAGGCTAACTTAACCCCATCCGATTTCCATGTTTAGACTAGTTGAGTCTAATCTTAACCCCATTCATTAGCTGTATTTTTCGGTTAAGTGTCATTAAGAAAACTTACTTAACCTTACCAAATTATCGTGTTGGATTGATTAAGTGTTGGTTAACTTAACCCCGTCCACTAGTCGTATAAAAATGGTTAAGTGTCATTAGGCAAATCGAGTTACTTAACCTACCCAACCTTGTCATGTTTTGTTAAGTATCATTAGCCTAATCAAATTACTTAACCCATTTGTCCATGTTATATTTGGTTAAGAGTCATTAATCAAATTAACTTAACCCTATCATGTGGCATTAATTACTTAATGCACCTCAACCTCTCACATTAGACTTTGTTGTGGTTACTAGTTAAGCCGGTCGATTCCGGGTAGCTTTACACCACAACTTGGTCTAACCTCGGGTTCAAGCACAACATGACCAACTTCTCACATTGGGTCCTATTGTTTGCAACTACTAGTTAGGCCGGTCGGTTCCGGGTAGTTTTACATTGCAAACTCAACCCAACCTCGAGTTGGCCACACTTATATTATCTAAGTGTCATGTCCATTATGTTTCCAACACATATTACCAGTTTTCAAGCAATTGGGTAGACCTAACTTAATAGGTAAATTCCCAATGGGTAGACCTAACTTAATAGGTAAATTCCCAAGCTTATGTTTTCAAGCATACTTACATGTCAACCTCCATGTTATATTTCAAGTCATGTTTTCAAGTATAAACACATGTCATATTTAACGTTACATGTTGTCATGTTTATACCCATTTACCCAAATCATGTTCATGTCATTATGTTTTCCCACAATGTGACCCCAACGCTTTTAAACTCGCATAATGGATTCAAAGAAGGAACTTGTCAAAGGCATGACAAAAGGGGGTATAAAGCCACTAGTTGAACATGGTGGCAAATGAGACATAATGTGTTCATTAACTTGCATGTTACATTCTTAAGCCTCAAAAACATGCATAACGTTCAAACTTGGCAAATAAGCGAATCATGATGATAAATGACATAGAAAGATGGCTAGAAGTTCGCATATGACATTACATGCAAGCTATCATAAGGGGTATGATAGTTCTCATGTTGCCAAAATGCAACATTTAACCTAAAGGCCAAAGCTTTATGACCACAAGATCAAGATGAAGACTTCATAAACTTGCATGACATGATAGCATGTATTATACTCAATGATCAAACCCAAACTTGCACATGAACATTTAACTTCATAGTTAATATCTAAGAGTAGGGAAAGGGCTTACATTGCTATGAAGGCACAAAAGATATGACAAAGCCCTTATGCAATCAACTAGACCCAAAATGCAAGCTCTAACATAAAAACCCTTGAGCCAAAATGATCAAAACCCTTGCTTTATGATGCAAAGATAGAAACTTGACTTGAATGCAAGCTAATGACACTCATATAAGCTTGAAACCACTTGTATGCATGGAAAATCTCTCATAGAAACAATTTAGAAATTTTATGAAGAGAGTGGAGGCCATGAGAGGTAAAATTTTGCCATAGTTTAGTTGTATGAATGAATAATGATGATTTAGGGTTAGGTTAGGGTCTTATTTTGTAGATTAGGCAAGTGTTTTAGGCCATAGGATTAAACCCTAGTTGCAATCTCAGCCCTTAAAACCGAATCTGGCCCCCAAACTCAACACAAACCCAAAATGGTGCACCAGGCAGAACTGCCCGGCTGGACCAAGTCGACAGCCAAGTCGACAGGGCTGTCGACTTGGGTCCAACCAAGTCGACTCCCAAGTCGACAGGGCTGTCGACTTGGGTGCTCTGGCGGGAATTTTCCCGCCTGGCCCAAACTGGCCCAAATTTTCAAATTCAAACTTGAATTTGAAATCTGTTTTTACTTTGAAATTTTCTGAAAACTTCGTTGGGCCTTAATCGGGTCATACGGACTCCTTTCGAAAACTCGGACTCTATTTCGCGTATTTTTCCGAGACGAACGCAATGGCATAGCCCGTTTTACTTGATTCAGAATTTAAAATTAAATTCTGCCTTGATTCTCGTTTTAACATGTTATCGAAATACGGGTTGTTACATAACCCCAACCTCTGGTCTAGTTAACATGTTAATTTGGCTAAGTGTAGTAACTTTACTTAACCTCACCTTCTAGTCTAGTTAACTTGTTAATTTGGCTAAGTGTTTTCTTAGTTACTTAACCCCTACAAGTCTTGTCTTGTCACCATGTTAAGTTGGTTAAGTGTCCCTATGGACTTAGCCCTCCCATTCTAGCTTAACTGTGTTAAGTTGGTTAAGTGTTCCTATACCCATTCTAGCTTAACTATGTTAAGTGTCTGTATGAACCTAACCCCACCCACCGGTCTGGTTATCATGTTGAATTGGTTAAGTGTCTTAGTTAACTTAACCCTACCATTCTTGTTCTAGCTTTAACTAAATAAATTAAAGCCGCTACCACTCACATTAGACAGATATTGTTGCGACTACTGGATGTGCCGGTTGGTTCCGGGCAGGTTTACATCTCAACTCAGTCTAACCTCGGGTTAGGCATATTCGTGTTTTCTAAGTTCAAAGGGTTTTGATTAATTTTCAAATCAGGTTTTGAAAGTAACCATCCCGTCCGTCTGATCAGTTAGGGATAGCCAGGGAGAGCAGGAAACTTGTATTTTCCAAACCCAACCCTAGACTCTATCCTCTCTGTCACCCTAGAACTTTCTGGTGTGTTATTAAAAGAGATGTCGTTAATAAACCTTTAATTTGTCTAAATTTACATTTTCTCATTTAGGACAAATTCTATAAGTAAATCATTCCTAATTTACTTATTTCCTAATCACTCTTTTAATGTAAATTGTCAACACTTATTATTATGGCCCATTCTCCCCTCTATGTCATATTTATGCTTTTTGGTATGTAAACTATACCAAAATAAAGTGTCACTAACCATGGTTTTTCTAGACATGACAATTACTCACCAATTACGGCCAATTTCAAATTTATGCCAATATACTTATTATGCCAAATTAGCTAATCCAATTCTGATTTAACATTCTAATTACAGTTCACGTCAAACTAGACTTATTATTCTAGTTCACAGTTCATGTAAATGCTAGATTTACAAGTCAATACTAGATTCAAATTACACATCCTATAATTCATGTCAAATTCATCCAATTTGCATTTCTATGAACATGCCATAATACATGTTCCCAATTTATGCCAATTTCCAAGTTTAAAACTACTTTTTAGTAAATTTCGTATTTTGCCCAAATCGCATTCCCATCGTTCATATAATCGTGATTCAATCTAGATTATAGATAAATCTAGATTCATAGAAAATAGGGAATGAACCAAAGATGCTATGAAAAAGATAGACATGACAACTGGCATAAAATGATATTTTACTAATTACAGACCTAACGAATTTCACTGAAATTGATCTAAAACATCGAAGGCCTATAGGTCTGAAAATCTTATGACATAAAATGGGTTGAATAACGACGTAGGTTCAAGAACATGGGTAGACCTAACTTAATAGGTAAATTCCCAAGATCTAAAACCAAAGAAAACCAAGAATAGACATAATAGATAATCAGGTTTAGACCCAATTTCACAGTCACAAAACTTAAGCAACACTTTCCTAGTCATGAATCATAGGTGTTTTAATCACAGTTGTCCTTGTTATGTCATAGGCAATAGTTTATGTTTCCTAATCAAAGGCATAGGCTTGTGTTCATGGTCAAGGAAATAATTCTCATAGTCACAGTCACAGTCACAGGCAATGTTCATAGTCATAAGCAATGTTCACAGTCATAGGCAATGCCTAATTGGTCATCGAATCATAACAATTCTTAATTAGGTCCAAAGATATAAGAACTGATTCGAATAGAAAGATTTGGCATATTCTTTTATTCCTTTAATTTCATGTCACGAATAGAGAAAACGTTCAAATATAAAAAGTAACTGACTTACATTGATCGGTTTTTAGAATAGAAGGATGGCGTTGCTGTGATTCGTGCGACGTTGCTCGAAACCGTTTGAGTTAGCCTTTGATTCTTATCTTGAAGCTTTAATCTTGATTCGAATCTCTTCTGGACAACTTGAGCAGCATAACCTTGTATTAATTTATTTTATATATTATTTTATTTATTTATACATTTTCTCAGAGGCAGCATAAGGATAGAAAAGAATTGTGAATAGAGAAGGAGACTAGGGAGGTTTATATAGTGTAGAAGTCAACGATTCTGGTCAGAATGGCGCTCGGATACAGAAAAACGAACCCGGCTACAGATCTGGAAAAAGCGGGGGAGGTCGACCCCCAGGTCGACTACCCAGTCGACCTGGGTGCCCCAGGTCGACTAACCAGTCGACCTGGGTCTTGGGCGGGAAAATTCCCGCCCAGCCCAATCTGGGACTGATTTTGAATTTTGAACTCGTTTTCTGACCTGTTCGAATTTTAAATCAAATTCTGAAACTTCTGAAGACCATAACTCCTTCATACGGAGTCCGATTAACGCAAACTCAGACTCTATCTCATGAAGAATTCCGAGACGAATGCAATGGTGCAGCTCGTTTCCCTTGATTTTGATTTTTAAATTTAATTCTGCCTTGATTTGTAAATCTTAGTGTTACAGAATTACGGGGTGTTACATTCTCCCCCACTTAAAAGGATTTCGTCCCCGAAATCTTCAAGTTAGGAAGAATGTGTCTTACCATCCAATCACCCATCTACTCAACCATTTAATCACAGGCATTCATTGTCCTTAGAAAGATTTCTAATGCTTTCATGTTCATATGCATAGTGTGTGTATATGTCTTTATCTAATGCAAAATCAGGCGGTCTACTGATTCAGTTGACCTCATTAATGCGAATCATGTCAGTTCCATGCGTCCAATCATGTATGCAAGCATCCCTGGTTATGTAAATACTACATGCGTGCACAGCCATTCATCCATATGCAACATCCATATGATAACATATCAAGTTCAACTTACAAACAAATACATATCTGTAAATGCAATATGAAAGCGTCCGAACTGATCTATTGCCTAATATGTATGCATATGCATTCACGAGCAACCATTAGCAACCACTCACAACCATCACCCATAACATGTTTCAAATACATGTTTACATCCATTGGCTTCTACCTAAGGATCGAAGATACGACCTAGAGGATATACTTTGGAAAGAGAGAAACAATTATGTGTAAAGCTCCTAAACAAAGAAATCAAGGATGCTCCCTTAAGGAAAAAGGGTATGATGCTAGTATCTAGCCTTCTTGAGCTTTACTCCAAGGTGTCTTAACTAATTTAACTTCACGATTGTGAAGTTTCTGACCTCCATTTCCAAAATAAACAGATGTCAATTACGGTACCAAGTGTATGTACTAAGATGATTAGAGGTCTCCCTCTTATCCGCCATGCCATAACTATAAGGGTCGAAAGGTTACTACGTGCTTTTTAGAGTGCCTGCCACAACTATTCATCTTTCACGCAAACCATCCTAGTCGAACTCGACATTCCTCAAGTACAAGCCCCAAAGGCCTAAACCAATATCAGACAAACACCCAAGGAATATCTCCTCCGAATTTAGACGATCTACGTGAGATGATATAAGCAAACTCGATAGCTATTCCCAAATCCTACTAACCAAAAATAAACTGGTCGGACCCCCAATTGGATTTGAGACTCTAGTGGGATCTTTCTACTATACAAGTACTATGGTGCAGAGACTCAACTATGGAAGTGGATATGAACAAATGCGAAGAGTTAAAACCAAAGGAAAGAGTACGGACAACAAAACTAGACTCTTCCAATGGGACTTTACTACCTTTCTCCTAGGTACGCTTGGTGGTGAAAGTATGTACTTGCCCTTCTGAAAATCTTGTTCCTCGTTCTTGCCCTTGTCCTTAATTATATGCCATATTATACACTAGTAAAGATACTTCCTCTTGTCTTAGGTTTTATAATTTCTTCCTCCTTCGTGAACTAAATCTACATCCACGAATTCCTCATCCTCTTCCGTGTGTAGTCATATTGACCAATATCTCAAAAACTGCTTCCATCGTACAGAAAACCCTATAAGCTTGAAAGAAAACTAACCATAGGTGAAACAACTACGGCTATGGATGGAAGCCAGGCACGACTTCGCCCATCGATGAGGTTACCTCCCAGAAAGCCAGGAGCCCCAGGGACTCAAGAAAGAAGGAGACAAGAATTCAAACAGAGGAAGAGAAGATAATGCGTATGGCTTTGGGGAATATGCCTTTGAAACAAAACTTTTCTTTTGAAAATGCTTCTTTTAAAACCGTTTGAAAATAAATTTTCAAATCTTTTATCTGATCCGGTAACCTTCAGCTCTGATACCACGTGTAACACCCCACGTTCGTTAGTGTCACTCACAAAGGGAATGCACTAAGTTCTGTGGAGCATTTAGGGTAAAAGATGCAGATAAATTACAAGACAGACAGAAATTAAACAGCGGAAAATAAAACTTTGCTTTATTGATAAAATAGTTTGTACAATGATTTCTTACAATATCAGAGTATCATCTGTCTTACAAAATAAAGAAGCATAAAACAACATTTATATTCCCCAATTTTAGCAAGAGCAAGCCATATTATCTGAAAAGAGAATCCAAGCAAAACTTCGACAAATCTTCAAGCTAGGAAAGAGTGACAGTCCAACTAACCTGAGCTATACTATTCCCTCCTTTAGTACCTTAGGGGGGGGAGGAACGGAAGAAAAGAAGACGAAAGAAAAACAGAATCAGACATAAAGCCTGAGTAAGTTCAGTAACTTCTACATGTGAACATGGAAAAACAAAACGACATGAATTAACTGAATACAAGATAACACCATGATGATAGGGTTGGCAAGATTAGACAAGATTAACACAAGATATGCTAAGATAAGATAAACTGGATATGTTCTAATACTTTCGCCGCTTTGCTATTTCCTTGTTATACTGGTTTCTATATCTCTGCACCACCTAACTAGTAACGATAACATGATCCCAATCCCTGTAGTTTCCATTGCCTTCAGGCATACATTTATTATTTATTACCTAGATCTAATCTAGGGTTTTCTATCAAGTGCCTTCTAGATTCAACTAGAGTCTACAATATCTGCTGAACGCTTCTCGGATTCAGGGTTTTTGCCACCTAGTCCAACTAGGGATTATGCTACCTGGCGAATGATGCCCCCAAGTCTAGGACACACTACATAGAGTGGTATATGTTCCTATACTTCCCTACGCATGTATCGCGAATCGTTATCGCTTGTCTAGATGCACATGTCCTGTAATGTGCGGCCCGAGTCCTGTGGCAGGGCAAATCAAGAAACATAGAACTCGGTCGGGAGCTTTCAGATATCTTCTGATACAGATGCTAAGGTCTGTTTTTATTCCAGTGGCTATGGTCCCACCCGACCCCTCCCTCAACTAATGAAAGGAACACCTTGAAAAATTAGAACTATACGCAGGCCCCCTATGCCCCACTAACCTATGGCCATCCTCACCCATAACTAGATAGCAAGTATATGGTCTTTTGGAGTTCTCCGCCTTTCCGCTTCACGTATCTCGATTGACTCAAGATGGATGGTAGACGACGAGTTGCTATCACAGGGCTACTGGTTTCTCGCCGAATCACGCTGGTCCATCCTAGTCTTTAGGTTGCCATATTTTTGCAACCAAGGCATACCCTTGGTTCTTCTACCGTAGACCTTAACCTCTGTGAGCTCAGGAGGATCATTTGCAGCCTCACAGAGGGATACGAAGAGTACCCTCACGTCCCCTCGAAGCCTCGGGATTCGTACCCCAATTCGTTGGAGCCTTCGTTTTAATCAGACGGACGTTCGCTCCTTCCCGTGTTATACTAAGAATTACTACTTAGTTCTGTTAACTAAGGTTTACCACTTAGTTTCTAGGATCGTTGTTTTCTTAACTAAGGTTTACTACTTAGCTCCTTTTAACTAAGGTTTACTACTTAGTTCTCTTTCCCGTCAATTTGGATTGGTTAAGTGTCATTAGTCAATTCAAGCTAACTTAACCCTCTTCATTTATCCTGTTAAACTGGTTAAGTGTCATCAGTAACTCATGTTGACTTAACCCTACCACAAACCAAGTTATATTGGTTAAGTATTTCTTATTACTTAACCCTACCCCTTTCATCCTGTATTGGTTAAGTGTTCCTTTTTAACTTAACCCTGCCCGTCTGTTTTAACTAACATGTTATTTGTGGTTAAGTATTATCCCTTCATGTTTTAGACTTAACCTCATTCCTTTATCAAAATCTGATGGTTAAGTGCTCAAGTTTACTTAACCCTATGGTCTAGTCCAGCTAAAATATCAAATTGGCTAAGTGTATTAAATTTTAATTAACCCCAACCTCTAGTCTAGTTAACATTTTAATTTGGCTAAGTGTATTAACTTTACTTAACCTCACCTTCTAGTCTAGATAACATGTTAATTTGGCTAAGTGTATTCTTAGTTACTTAACCCTTA
Source organism: Allium sativum (assembly GCA_030737875.1). Classification (NCBI taxonomy): domain Eukaryota; kingdom Viridiplantae; phylum Streptophyta; class Magnoliopsida; order Asparagales; family Amaryllidaceae; genus Allium; species Allium sativum. Next base: position 940,374,565 of record CM060924.1, read on the forward strand.
CAAGTCTTGTCTTGTCACCATGTTAAGTTGGTTAAGTGTCCCTATGGACTTAGCCCTCCCATTCTAGCTTAACTGTGTTAAGTTGGTTAAGTGTTCCTATGGACTCAACCCTCCCATTCTAGCTTAATTGTGTTAAGTGTCTGTATGAACCTAACCCCACCCACTGGTCTGGTTATCATGTTGAATTGGTTAAGTGTCTTAGTTAACTTAACCCTACCATTCTTGTTCTAGATTTAACTAAATAAATTAAAGCCGCTACCACTCACATTAGACAGATATTGTCGCAATTACTGGATGTGCCGGTTGGTTCCGGGCAGGTTTACATCGCAACTCAGTCTAACCTCGGGTTAGGCATATTCGTGTTTTCTAAGTTCAAAGGGTTTTGATTAATTTTCAAATCAGGTTTTGAAAGTAACCATCCCGTCCGTCTGATCAGTTAGGGATAGCCAGGGAGAGCAGGAAACTTGTATTTTCCAAACCCAAGCCTAGACACTATCCTCTCTGTCACCCTAGAACTTTCTGGTGTGTTATTAAAAGAGATGTCATTAATAAACCTTTAATTTGTCTTAATTTACATTTTCTCATTTAGGATAAATTCTATAAGTAAATCATTCCTAATTTACTTGTTTCCTAATCATTCATTTAATGTAAATTGTCAACACTTATTATTATGGCCCATTCTATCCCTCTATATCATATTTATGCTTTTTGGTATGTAAACTATACCAAATTAAGTGTCACTAACCATGGTTTTGCTAGACATGACAATTACTCACCAATTATGGCCAATTTCAAATTTATGCCAATATACTTATTATGCCAAATTAGCTAATCCAATTCTGATTTAACATTCTAATTACAGTTCATGTCAAACTAGACTTATTATTCTAGTTCACAGTTCATGTAAATGCTAGATTTACAAGTCAATACAAGATTCAAATTACACATCCTATAATTCATGTCAAATTCATCCAATTTGCATTTCTATGAACATGCCATAATACATGTTCCAAATTTATGCCAATTTCCAAGTTTAAAACTACGTTTTTAGTAAATTTCATATTTTGCCCAAATCGCATTCCCATCGTTCGTATAATCGTGATTCAATCTAGATTATAGATAAATCTAGATTCGTAGAAAATAGGGAATGAACCAAAGATGCTATGAAAAAGATAGACATAACAACTGGCATAAAATGATAATTTACTAGTTACAGACCTAACGAATTTCACTGAAATTGATCTAAAACATCGAAGGCCTATAGGTCTGAAAATCTCATGACATAAAAAGGGTTGAATAACGACGTAGGTTCAAGAACATGGGTAGACCTAACTTAATATGTAAATTCCCAAGATCTAAAACCAAAGAAAACCAAGAATAGACAGAATAGATAATCAGGTTTAGACCCAATTTCACAGTCACAAAACTTAAGCAACACTTTCCTAGTCATGAATCATAGGTGTTTTAATCATAGTTGTCCTTGTTATGTCATAGGCAATAGTTTATGTTTCCTAATCAAAGGCATAGGCTTGTGTTCATGGTCAAGGAAATAATTCTCATAGTCACAGTCACAGGCAATGTTCATAGTCATAGGCAATGTACATAGTCATAGGCAACGCCTAATTGGTCATCGAATCATAACAGTTCTTAATTAGGTCCAAAGATATAAGCACTGATTCGAATAGAAAGATTTGGCATATTCTTTTATTCCTTTAATTTCATGTCACGAATAGAGAAAACGTTCAAATCTAAAAAGTAACCGACTTACATTGATCGGTTTTTAGAATAGAAGGATGGCGTTGCTGTGATTCGTGCGACGTTGCTCGAAACCATTTGAGTTAGCCTTTGATTCTTATCTTGAAGCTTTAATCTTGATTCGAATCTCTTTTGGACAACTTGAGCAACATAACCTTGTCTTAATTTATTTTATATATTATTTAATTTATTTATACATTTTCTCAGAGGCAGCATAAGGATAGAAAAGAATTGTGAATAGAGAAGGAGACTAGGGAGGTTTATATAGTGTAGAAGTCAACGAATCTGGTCAGAATGGCGTCCGGATACAGAAAAACGAACCAGGCTGCAGATTTGGAAAAATCGGGGGAGGTCGAGCCCCAGGTCGACTACCCAGTCGACCTGGGTGCCCCAGGTTGACTACCCAGTCGACCTGGGTGCCCCAGGTTGACTACCCAGTCGACCTGGGTCTTGGGCGGGAAAATTCCCGCCCAGCCCAATCTGGAAGTTCTGAAGACCATCACTCCTTCATACGGAGTCCGATTAATGCAAACTCGGACTCTATCTCATGCAGAATTCCGAGACGAACGCAATGGTGCAGCCCGTTTCCCTTGATTTTGATGTTAAAATTTAATTCTGCCTTGATTTGTGAATCTTAGTGTTATAGAATTACGGGGTGTTACATTACTGATGATCTTGATTGGGTCGTACACCCAAGAGGAGGGAATCAGTTAGTGATCGTCCAGACGTACTTGGAGATCGATGGATATGCGAGGTATTAGGTACCTCCGGTTTCGTTCAGACCCAGAATGGACTTGTAAATGGACTGTGTGTCTGACATTGGATATCATTCTGTGTGATTGATGGATATCGGTTGCATGGAGTGGTTTGCCTATGTGGCATGCTAAGATGCAAATGATCAAGGCTTCTGTTGAAAAGCAGAGTCTTGTGGTTGATGATCAAAGCATAGCCTGTGTGGCACAACTTTGTGTAGCGTTAATCCGCAAGCCTCACACCCCGGTTGTGAACCAGAAACGGGAGAGGACTTCAGGGAGGGCATGCGTTTCCTTCTAGATAGAAGTGGCGTCAGTGGTTTTACACGCCCTGACAAGTTTGATTTATGTGGTTGTTGCTGTTGCAAGGCGCCTTGGATATATCAGTGACTATGTGAAGCCGATGGAGTCATTCGTTGGCTCATTTACCCCAAAGGGCTAGGAAACGTAGTGTTCAGGCATAATAATCCACATCGGTGGACCGGCCCTGACGATCCAAAGGTCACTCGAGCTCTGACCTGGGACATGGGCTAGATTGTCTCGAATCGGTGAGGACTATCTTTTTCCTCGGTTCAGAGATGGAAATCCAACTTCCAATACGTGACATGTGCGGTTTTGATTGTAGAGCCCAGTATTGGCGAAATGATATATGGTACCCATGCCGTCTATGATTAATACTTATGATTGAATTTGTTTTAACACTATACACTTATAGTAATAATAAAAGATGAAATTTAGCGTATCAAGCATTATTTGGCTATTATAAGGTAAATCCCTATCCTCCGGCTTGCGTTGCATTATGTGATGGGACCTGGGTCTTATAATAGCTACATTTTTCTTTATTTACATTGTGCTGTTGTTTTATGCACTGGTGTTCTTGGGAGGAAACCCGTTCCGTGTTATACGGCGTGGTCCCTTGATTTACGTAACTTTAAAAATAAAGAATAATAACTGTTTTAGTTCTCACACCAGCCCCATGACTGACCTGGAGTTTATTGTTTTAACCTAAACTCTGGGTGCTCTTATTTTGACATGGGCAGCTAGTAGTTTTGGTTTTGTAGATTTATATTCATAGGATCCTGATTTACAGCTGGAACGTTACTCGGAAAGTTTTGTATCCCTGTATTACTTCTAGTTGTGTATTGTATTATTTTTCCATTGCGATGTATTTAAATCTATGATATTTTCTGTGTAATATGTGTTCATACTCTGTATATTCTTGTATTCTGATGAATTGTTGTAATTAACAATGAAATGTTCTTCTGTCTGCGTTCTTTTGTGTGTTATTTTCAAAGTATCCGTGCTTTCCTTACCGGGGAAGTTACGGGTTATCATAGTTGGTATCAGAGCATTGGTTTACAAAGCTCGAGAACAAGACACATTGGAACCATACGAAGGAATTCATCAGAAATTGGATTAGTAATATCCAATGAGAATTATACGTTAGAGATGGGATCAGTAGTATCCTAGAACGAGTGTGAAGAGTATGTTTTTAAAATGAAAACAAATTTTGTTTTGAAATTTAAATCGTTTTATATGTATTTGAATATTTATTTGTATTGATTTTGGACAATCCAATATATAAAGATTTTGCCTATACGCCTTGCAAATGTATATTCGAAGTTTTAATATACTAGATAGATATAGAATCACACTCTATTTGCCCGAAGACGATTCTGATGATTACTCGAGTATCATCAGAATTCATATTCGAGTTTTGAAAAGTAGGACTTCTATATATTTCCAATTGACTGGTGTGAGAACCAAAATTAGATAGGGCCTATTATTGTGATTTGGCACCAAAAATGTGACTTTTGACTATATATCAAAAATTATGAATTTGAAAAGATAATCAACTAATTGATTGCTGATTGTGTTGTTTGATTATTGGTTGGTTAACTAAATGTAGAACCTAAAGCCAAATTCAACCAAAAACTGAATTATATTGTAAATTTGTCGCATTTGCATACATATAAATGTACTTACATTGAACAGGTCATAGCAAGGAGGCTAGAGAAGAGGAATAAAATTGTTTGCCAGACAAATAGGTACATGTTTATTGTATTTCTTGGGTTTTAGATGATTTTATGAGCCGATTGGCTAGCCGTTTGGCTTTTTCTTTTGGATTGAAGAAGGCCATGGGAGGCTATATGAAATATCCCGAAGTCCCCGGTGCAGGGGAGGTTATGGCGAAATTTTTCGAAAATTTAGGATGTTAGCCAAATTTTTGAAAATTTCTTATAAACTGAAAAGTTGAAGGACTTAAGCCATAATTAAAATAATGGAAGTTGAGTTGATTTGTGAAATAACTTTCGGCTTCGTTCCTTTTCGGGGACGAAAAGTTTTAAGTGGGGGAGATTGTAATAACCCAGAAATCCAAGCCAATTTAAAATTTTTATTTTGGCAATTTTAGCGAATTTTGAATATTTAAAATGGATTATTTTAAATAATAACGATGAGAAATTTATTTTGAATAGAATTAAAATGGAAATATTTATTCGAATCGTCGTTAGAATATAAATATTTATTTTAAATTATAAAAGGAATTGAAAGTGGCGTGGTAGTTCGAAAATTCAATTTCAAAATTCAAATGAATGTACAAGATTCAAAATAAACCGGATTTTAGTGAAACCAAAAATATTTGAATCTAATGGAGAATATCTTTCCAACGAATCCAAAAAATTAAAATTTCATAGCGGAAATCAAAAGATATGTCCAGTTGAAATTTCAGAATAGTCGCTGTAGAACTCTGGCCCTTAAAAATGGAAATTTTGCAAACGACCACGGTTTTCGACGAAACCACTTTTGTTGGATCCGTGATGTCTAGTTATTATTAGGTTTCAAAATTTGTATTTTTTCGAATCAATATGTGAGCATGGCAAAAGAAAACACGTTTGACCTATTTCAGTTGATTTTAATCGACTGCAAAATGACCATTTTTCAAGCGGTCTCGGAATTTGATGAAATTAGTTTTGTTAGACCGTATCGTCAATACGAAGCTAGAAAATAATTTTTTGGAATTTTTAAAGTTCATATGTGGCCCCGATAAATTGAAATGCGCGTTCAAATTCAATATATAGATTTATATTTTGATTTTGACGAAAACTGATCGAAACAGTCGAATCAGCCTGCGATACCTATCCCATTGTGTTCGAAATGGCGATAATTAGCTATGGACGACAGTCGTTGGGCTTGATTTGGGATTCGAATTGAAAGTAAACTCCTTTTGGAGAAAATAAATAAATTAATTTAATTATATATGCCCCCCTCTCTCTTTCTTCCTCACCGGTCAGAATAAGAAAAAAAAGAGGTGTAGAACCCTACCCCCCGTCGCCTCCTACCAAACGCCACCGCCACCTACTGGGCGTCGCCGCCCTTATCTCCGGCATCCCCATCTTCCCCGACCTCCCTCTCCTCTTCCTTCCCATAACCGCCACGTCCCAAAACTCCGAACCCCCAAATCCGTTCAACCCTAAAGCCACCGCCCCTTGCTTCCGCCACCACCGCCTGTGCCCCACCCCTCTGCCTTCTCCAGCGCTTCCCCTTCTTCCCCGACCTCCCTCTCCTCTTCCTCCTTCAATTAAAACCCCCTAGCACACAAGATCCGACCGCACCCACCTCGCCTTCGAGCGCCGCGATTTCTTCCCTCCCCCTCTCTCTCAGTTCGTCGAACCTTTCTCCCTTCCTGTAAGTTTTTAATATTTTATTTATTTGTTTATTTCTATTTATATAAACGTGATTAATTTAGTAATTAGATTTTAGAATATAAAAGGTTATATTTTTATTTGAGCAAAGTTATTTTATATATATATAAATATAATGTATATGTTTAATAATATATAAAGTTTCGATTTTTATTATGAAGTATAAAATATAAAGATTCGATTTTTAGAAATAAAAAGGTTAGATTTTTATTTTAGAAAAGATGGGATTTTTATTGATGAAAGCTATGATTTTTAACATAGGAAAGATTAGATTTTTATCAATAAAAAGATTCGATTTTTAATCGTGAAAAGGTGGGATTTTTAATCGTATGAAGTAGCGAAGATAAATATAATTTTTCCATGCACGTAGCAAAATAAAAATATAATTTTTATATAGTGAGCAGAATAAAAATAGAATTTTTATCTATATAGTAGCGATATAAAAAATAGAATTTTTATCTATATAGTAGCAATATAAAAATAGAATTTTTATCTATATAGTAGCGATATAAAATGTGATTTTTATATACATAGAAACAACATAAAAATGTGATTTTTATATATGTAGTGGCTACGGACAATGAAATTGATGAAAAGCGAGCATGGCGGAGATTTCTACATACGAAGAGTCGCGGGGTACTGGGTTAGCTAGTAGGTGAGAAGTCCTCACTTTTAATTTATTTTCTAGTGGAAATATATACTAGGATGTAGACGGTGTTCAGTAGCACCTGATACCCATCGTCCACAGACCATGGATGACTTGTTTGTTTGATTGTCGTGTAGTGAAATTAGATTGTGTGATGGTGAATGAAATAAAATATTTTATAGTGGAAAATATTTTATAGTTAAAAATATGATTTTTAACGTGTATATAAAATAAATATTTATAAACAAATCGGAGATTTGTTTATATACACTGATTGGACTGATATTGATTAGGACGATAAATTTTACACATCGCCTAACTGCACGAATAAAAATGTTTGTATGTTGATTTGAAACCCCACACAGGTATTGGGATGATATTTGGCATAAACTAATCCCAATTATTTAGCTGCATTTCGATTGATTGGTCGACAGACCGTGTAAGCGTTAATTATTTATATTTAATGCTTATGTAGTTGTGTGGTGCACTCTGGATGATGGTTGATTATTTGTCGTTGTTACTATATACATGTGTTGTAGAAAATCCATAAATTAACATTATATGGTAATTGATTGGGCCTCATTCCAATATAGAAAATAAATTCATGTGTTGAATTGAAAATAAATTCATGTGTTGAATTGAAAAATATTCATGTGTTGAATAGAATAAACATTCGTGTGTTGAATAAAAGCCGTGTTGATTAGATTGATGCCATTTTGACGTGAACGATATTTATATCGATTTTATTCATTTTTCAATTATATCGAAAGCGATTTCAAAATTCGAATTAAATTGATATGATTTGAAATTCGAATTGAATTGAAATTCGAATTAAATTGAAATGAACTGAAACCGATTTGAAATGAAATTAAAACAAATTTAAATTGAAAATTTCAATCTTGATTTGAATTTGAAAAGGAAGTTGAAGTTGTTTTGAAAACGAATTTAAACGATTTAAAAAATACGTTTTGAAAGGAAATCAACGAAATATATATAATATATATATTATATATATAGAATGGCCTGAATAGAACGCGCCGCGCCGCTGCAGTTTGTGAATTTCGACCATTGACATCAAGTGGACATTGCGGGAGATCCGACCGTCGGATTCTCCTAAAACCGGAACATTTGGGTTCGTATCGAAAATAGCTTTCTAACGAATATAAGTGATTTGAAATCTAACAGTTGGATTTGGAATTATGTCCAAATCAAATTTGGAAAAGGTCGGTGTAAGTGCAGTTCGATGGCCGTTGAGGGAAATCGACTGTATGGGACTTGATAAAATTATTAAAAATAGTAATAATTTGTGTAAAATCATAAGAAATGATTTGTGAAGAACTGGGATGAAAAACTATAAATTTGAAAAGATAAAAGTAGATTTTTATCGAAATGAACTAGTTTTGAACTAGAATTATAATTCTATTTATTTTTAAAATAAATAAAGTGGATTTGAAATGGTTTTAAAAGTAACCAGAATTTCCAATAATTGAATTGGAATGGATTTGAATCGAAATTGACTTTGGAATATTTCGATGTTGGATTTCGTGACGGTAAAGATATTGTTATGGGAATTTGAAAGATATATTTATATCGTTATTTCCAATACGATATTTGTTGGTCGTAGAATTGGGTATTGAATATAAGCTGATATATTTTCTATTAAGAGCCTTGGATTTAATATCAAATGTGTTTTGGGTTTGTCGTGAATGGTGTCTTCATTAACACTGTCCTTAAACTCAATTGAGAAAAAGATTAATCTTTTTATTTGGATTTAATGAAGTATACCAATTAAATAATATTTAATTGGAATTGAATTGAAATTGACTTTTGGGTTTATCATGAACGGTGTTTTAAATAACATTTGTTCTTTAACCCAAAAATTAATGGAATGTGATTTGGGTTGTCGTGAATGGTATCTTTAATAATACTGTTCTTAGACCCAACGGAGTTAAGAAAATCAGAAACTAACTGGAGATTATTAAGTTGAATGGTTTCCTGGGTATTGATCTGAAGTTGGTTTCGGCCTTTGGGGTTATTACTTAGGGAATTGTTCACTTGCTAATTTGCGGTTAAAGGCTGATGGAAATGAAAAGTGAATTTGATAATTAAAATTATCAAATTCAAGAAATGATCGAGAATGGAGTACCACCAGTTTTACTCCAGAGATAGTAAAATCTTTAATTAGATTCGAACGTGAAATGGTAATTGAATTTACCGATAACACCGTGGTGTTAGATAGGAAGTATCACTAGTTTTACTTCATGAGATGAATAGGTTGGGATTGGGAAATTAAAACAAATGATTACTTCGGTAAGGTTCGTTAATCCGGGCTAGTTTGGATAAATCATAATTTGGTTTGAATTGATATTCAAAAGAAGATTAAAGAATAAATTTGAGGAATTTATCTTTGATAAAATTAATGGGAACCTATCCCCAAGAATGTGAAATTTAGCAACTAACTGAAGATTACATAAGATGAATGGTTTCCTGGGTATCAATCTGATGTTGGTTTCGGCCTTCGGGGTTAATATTTGGGGAATTGTTCCCTTACTAATTTACGATTAGTGACCGATGAACTGGAATGAGGCATATGTTGTGTTTGTGTAACACTTTTTTATTATATACGCGAGTTATTCAGAAAGACTGAGTTTATCCCATTCTGATTAACTGATACGACGATAAGTCGAAGGTGAAGACGGTGGTTGAAGACCAGAGGTCTTCACATCGTTTGGGTGATTACTGATGATCTTGATTGGGCCGTACACACAAGAGGAGGGAATCATTTAGTGGTCATCCAGACGTACTTGAAGATCGATGGATATGCGAGGTACAAGGTGCCTCCGGTTTCGTTCAGACCCAGAACGGACTTGTAAATGGACTGTTTATATCACATTGGATATCGTTCTATGTGATTGATGGATATCGGTTGCATGGAGTGGTTTTCCTGTGTGGCATGCTAAGATGAAAATGATCAAGGCTTCTGTTGAAAAGCAGAGTCTTGTGGTTGATGATCAAAGCACAGCCTGTGTGGCACAGCTTTGTGTAGCGTTAATCCGCGAGCCTCACATCCCGGTTGTGAACCAGAAACGGGGGTGGACTTCAGGGAGGGCATGCGTTTCCTTCTAGATAGAAGTGGAATCAGTGGTTTTACACGCCCTGACGAGTTTGACTTATGTGGTTGTTGTTGTTGCGAGGCGCCTTGGATATATTGGTGACTATGTGAAGCCGATGGAGTCATTCGTTGGCTCATTTACGCCCAAAAGGGCGGGGAAACGTAGTGTTCAGGCATAATAATCCACATCGGTGGACCGGCCCTGACGATCCAAAGGTCGCTCGAGCTCTGACCTGAGACATGGGCTAGATTGTCTCAAATCGGTGAGGACTATCTTTTGCCTCGGTTCACATATGGAAATCCAACTTCCAATACGTGACATGTGCGGTTTTGATTGTAGAGCCTAGTATTGGCGACATGATATATGGTACCCATGCCATCTATTATTAATACTTATGATTGAATTTGTTTTAACACTATACACTTATAGTAATAATAAAAGAAGAAATTTAGCGTATCAAGCATTCTTTGGCTATTATAAGGTAAAACCCTATTCTCCAGCTTGCATTGCATTGTGTGATGGGACCTGGGTCTTAAAATAGCTTCATTGTTCGTTATTTAGCATTGCGCTATTGTTTTATGCACTGGTGTTCTTTAGAGGAAACCCGTTCCGTGTTATACAGCGTGGTCCCTTGATTTACCTAACTTTAAAAATAAAGAATAATAACTATTTTAGTTCTCACACCAGTCCCATGACTGACCTGGAGTTTATTGTTTTAACCTAAACTCTGGGTGCCCTTATTTTTACACGGGCAGCTAGTAGTTTTGGTTTTGCAGATTTATATTCACAGGATCCTGATTTACAGGTGGAACGATACTCGGAAAGCTCTGTATCTGTGTATTACTTCTAGTTGTGTATTGTATTATTTTTCCGCTGCATTGTATTTAAATGTAATTTAAATCTCTGATATTTTTTGTGTAATATTTATTCATACTCTGTATACTCTTGTATTCTGATGAATTGTTGTAATTAACAATGAAATGTTCTTCTGTCTGCGTTCTTTTGTGTGTTGTTCTCAAAGTATCTTTGCTTTCCTTACCGGGGAAGTTACGGGTTATCACATCATAAGACACGCCGTATATCGGAACAGGTTTTTCCCTTATGAGAATCCAAAATAATCTTTATATCAAAACTCATTGATATTATAATAGTGTCTATCAACCACAATATAATAATCATGTAGCAGAAACGCTTTCATCTCACGTTCTACATATATAGTATACAATCAAAACCGCAAGCACGTATTGGGTAATGGATTTCCAACAATGACAATGTATGGAACCATCTTTCGTTAGTGTACCTCTAAAGAGGAATACACTGGGTTCAACAAGAACATCTTGCAACCCGGCCACACATGACCAACCACTCATTTCACTTGAGTGTATCGAATGTATATCACCAATGGTTGGGATCAACAACCGTTTCCCGAATGGGACAGCATCGACAATAGATTTTTAGAAGTAAATGAAACTCTAGATCAGGTGATTATACACCCTAATAGGTGTGACCTACATAGCCATGTTGCCTGCCCGACATTTGTCATTTCCGGATGTGAGGCTAGAGGCTACGCTTATCTCTGATAGATCACACAATTATTCACTTTGAATGTCACACCGTCATGCCCGCCAAATCACAAATTGTTTTCCCTAAAAATACCATGGGTATACAGCTAAGAGAAACAAATTCCTCCTCCACCAAACATGAATACGTTTGAAGAGATTAACATACGCGATCTATTAAATATACTGTGTTAGACATTCATCCATACAGGTCGTCCTGGGACTGGACAAACCGAAGGCGCTATTCAGTACAACCATCTTAGGCAATCTTTACCTAAGATTTATACAACAGCCCTTGCACTTTACTTCGTGTTCAATTATCTTTGGCATATATGATTCGCAACACTTATGCCAATACGGAGTGGTTCTTCGGATAATAATCCAACCGGTCTCTCCATATTAACAACGTTAAAATGGTCGAAAACTTCAATAGTCGGTGAGTTAATTATCAAAGAAAAACAGGTGTGCAAACAACGATATTATTTCCAGATGGAAATTATATCGATCAATCATCATTTAACATTTAACCCCATTTAAATTAATTTAACACTAATTTATTCCTTTCCTTATTTCCCCCTTCCATATATTCGTAAATTATTATTTTCTAAGTTTAGAAAATATACGTTATTAATCACTGGAAAACATTTCCATATTTTTCCCACTTCTTATTTTTTATTATCAGAAAACATTTCTGATTCTTATTTGTAAAACATTTCCAAAACTCCTTCATTTGATTTAAATTGATGTTTAAATAAACATCGCTATGCCAACACAAACCATTATGCTCATTAACTAAATTCACTTAACCATCATTCACTATCAAACCTTACCATTCATTAGTTAAGAAGAAATTCAATCAAATTGGGGTATAATTACCTCTCAGATCTTTTAAACCTTTAACAAACTTCCTTACGTAACTCTCGGGTTCTATTTACGTATCCACTTCTTTATTGAAAACATTGATTATAATGATAATGTTATAATCCCTACTTTCGAGATATCTAACTTCAATTTTAACTTTTATTCTTTAATGTGAATAAATAAATAAACACCTAATTTATAAATAAATAAATCTTGATTTAAAAACCGGAAAGTATTAGTACTTTCCCGAACTTGATATAATTGAATTCGACGTATAACTCTCTTTCGAGTAAATCTTTATTCGATTAATGTAACGACACAGATTTCGCTCGAACCTAATCGATCGCTAAATCGACCAAGACTGTTCGAATCCCACATACGCTAACTCTGGGTATACAACAATCAGAACAAATAACAGAAGGCTTTTATAAAAATCATAATAATGTTACATCAGAGTACATAATATCAGAGTATGTCGAAATATAATCAGTACAGCAGAAGATGATTTTTTACAATAAATTTAATACAATGCACAACGGAAACAAATAAACTAACACAGCGGAAGACTAGCAATGCTCTGGACACAGCTCTAAGCTTCGATCCAGAATCCTTCTATATATCTGCAACATAAACTACTCGACTGCCCGTGTGCAAAATATGGGCACCCGAGTTAGCAAGGGAAAAGCAAACTACAGGTCAGTCATGGGACTGGTGTGAGAAACTCTACCGTTAAAATTAACTTATATAAAATGATAAGGCAAATCACAGGACCACGCTGCTAACGCGGAACGGGTTTACCCCCATGAATGCCAGTGTATAAACAACAATCAATATAGATATATGGATCTACTATGCATCAATCAACATGCAATATCCTATTCCACCCATTTAGATTAATACCACACTTAGATTTTCCAAATCCAATTCAATTTACAGAAATTATTCATGTGGCTTTTATTCCCGATTTCTGATTTCAAATCATTTGAAATACATATCTAACTTTCTATATCAAAGTAGATTTCACTTCGGGATCTCAAATCAAATCGTTTGGAAATATGAATTCCAAAACATAACAATGCATACAAGCAAGTATGCAACCAAATATCATGCTCCTCATCGACAAGGCAAAGGGTACGCACCTAGCAACTCAATATATATAAATGTCCACCTACCCCACATAGGAACAGGCTAACCAATGATGCATCACCCAGATATGGAGAGCATACACCGCCCTCTCACCCATACTTTTAGTCTCTGGGTTACCCGAATCTTTAGCCACATACTAAATCATTTCATATCCCGAAGTAGGGAAAATCATTTCACAACATAATAATCACAAGTGCTTTCAAAATATAGTGCTTCACATCAGTAATTCACACATATGATCAATCACTATTAATCACATAACCTTTGAGCTCATACGTCTCAAAGAATGGTGTTAAGCAAGAGAATAAATTCTCCACCACCAAACAGATACATCATTAATAGCAACTAATCAAATATGTGATGAACCACAATGTAACACATAATACATTTCAAAATCTCTTCATTAATATCGGGTTTAGGCCTCGAAATCCTTTCTGTTTTATAAAACATTTTTATAAAACATTCCCTGTCCAAAATCGGGAATACATTTCTTTTCACTTAAGAAAAATATATCATTTCACAATCGTTTATTAAATTTGAAATGAATACAACATCACTAAACACCTTATCGTCAAATTGTGAAGTGTTTGACAAGGTGTTATCGCACAGATATCCTTACCCAACCCAATGCTAAATGTAAAGGCATATTCTACTCATAAATTGGTCGAGCACCATCCAAACAATCGATCAACCACAATCAATATCAACAACTAAGTAAATTTGGTTTAATCACATCACGTGTTTTGGTAAATTTAGTCAACATTCATTCATCCAAATCTAATTAAAGATTTATTCAAACCCCAATTGGTTTCATCTCTAAAATCGTTTCATATTGATTGTTCTACTTTTTGGAAATTAATCCTGCTTTTACACGGGTTAAAGAACTAATGTCATTTAAACACAGTTCATGACAAACCCTAAATCCAATTTGATATTAAACACAAGGCTCTGAATAGAAAATAGTATCGGCTTATATTCAACATCAAATTCTGAAACCAAAAAATATCGTATTGGAAATAACGATATTAATATATCTTTCAAATTTCCACAACCATATCTGTATAATCACAAAATCCAACATCGAAATATTCCGAAGATAATTTTGATTCAAATCCATTCCAATTCATATATTGGAAATTTTAGTTATTTTTAAAACCATTTCAAATCCAATTTATTTATTTAAAAATAAATAAATTATTATTCTAGTTAATAACTAGTTCATTTCGATAAAAATCTATTTTTATCTTTTCAAATATGGGATTTTTTAGCCCAATTTTTTCCAAATCATTTATTATGATTTTACGCAAATTATTGATATTTTTAATAATTTTATCAAGGCCCGTACAGTCGATTTCCATCAAAGGCCATCGAACTGCACTTACAACGTCCTTTTCCAAATTTGATTTGGACATAACTTCAAATCCATCTGTTATATTTCAAATTTCTCATATTCGTTAGAAAGCTCTTTTCGATACGAACCCAACGGTCCTGGTTTCAAGAGAATCCGACGGTCGGATCTCCCGTAATGTCCGTTCGAAGTTAATGGTCGAAATTCACAAACTACCGCAGCGAGGCGCGTTCTATTCAGTCCATTATATTATATATATATAATATATATTTAGTCGATTTCCTTTTTAAAACGTATTTTATAAATCATTTTAAATTTGTTTTCAAAATGATTTCAACTTCATATTCAATTTCTAATCAAAATTGAATATTCCATACACACGACAATTTTATACAGTGTATATATATATGTTAAAAATTATATTTTTAACAATCAAATCATTTTCACATTATATATGTATATAATAATTCCACTTTCAATATATACGATATTTTCACTTTCAATATATACGATATTTTCACTTTTCAATATATACGATATTTTCACTTTCAATATATACGATATTTTAACTTTCAATATATACGATATTTTCACTTTCAATATATATATATTTACTTTCAATATATACGATATTTTCACTTTTCATATATATATATATATACATCGCATGTATTTTTTTCATTTACATTTCTCCTCATAATACAATCAAGCAAGTCGTCCATGGTCTGTGGACGACGGGGAGCAGTTCATGCATGCAGTTATAAAATAAATAACTGTACAGAAAATTAAAGTGAGAGAATTTCTCACTTTGATCGGTTATTTCTGAATTTTTAAATTTCTGTTCATATTCGAAATTGCTTGAAATTCCAGCGTGCTTTGTTTTCGATGCGGTCAGTTTTGTTGCAAAACTCTCGGCTCCACGATCGCGAGGATCCTGTTTCATTGGATTTCGACATCATATGAGCAAGTTATCGCAGTAAATACACTAATTACATTATTTATTTAATTAATAAATAATTAGTTCCCTAACTACATTTCTTAGAAAATCTGGCCGCTCCCTTTAGTTTCCTCCTCCTTCTTTGCCAACGTGAATCGAAGAACCCATCAGCTCCCTCACTCTCTCTCCTCCGCGCCCCCTCCACAGCCCGTCATCGTCAAATCCGAAGCCACCACGAGGTGCGCCTATGCGAGTGTTACCCCCGGCCAGGACGGTGGCCATCTCGGTGGACCCCTCCACCTCGAAATTCGCCACGAACGGCTCAACTTTGAGCTCAAAATCCTCCTGAAATACAACACGAGAATAGACCAAACTAGGATGAGATTAAAGATCTCAAAAGCCGCTCTGATTTTCGTTTGGGAATTTCTGAATTTAATTGAAGGATTGACCGCGATTTGGCCTTGAATTCTAAACGATTTCGTCCATTCCATTCAGGTGGTGGCTATGTAAATGGGTCTAGGGTTTTGACCCCTTTTTTATAGAGAATTTTATATTTTAAATTCCAAAAATACCCCTATATCAATTTGAACTCCATATTGAACCCAACAAATGTCGCCCCTAGCTAAATACCCCCATGTCGAACACAACGGGATATGTCCGGTAAGCCAATTCGACTGTTACGATTAGTTTTCGTCAAAATAAAAATATAAATCTTTATATATTGAATTCAAACGTACATTTTAATTTACAGGGGCCACATACTAACTCTAAAAATTACAAAAATAATAATTTCTAGCTTCGTATTGACGATACTGTCCTAACAAAACTAATTTCGTTAAATTCTGAGACCGTTTGAAAAATGGCCATTTTCTAGTCGATCGAAATTGACTGAAACTGTCAAAACACGTTTTCTTTTGCCACACTTACATATTGATTTCAGAAATTATGGAAATTTGAATCTAGCAATTATTTGACATTATAGTTCCAACAAAAGTGGTTTCGTCGAAAACAGAGGTCGTTTGCAAAACCACTAATTTTTAAGCGCTTTATAAATATTAATATATATATATATATATAAATTTCACAGTGACTTTTCTGAATTTTAAAATCGGCATATCTTACAATCTATAGAGTGAAATCTCGATTCCTTAGATCTATTAGAAAGATATGATTAAACAGATTCAAATATTTCCGGTTTCATTCAATTCTAACTTATATTGAATTCTGGATATTCAATTGAAATTCGAAATCAAATTTTCAAACTACCGCGCCATTTCCAATTCCTTTTATATTTAAAATAAAATATTTATATTCTAACGATGATTCAAATAAATATATACGTTATATTTCTATTCAAAATAAATTTTTTGTCATTATTATTTAAAATAATCATTTTAAATATTCAAAATTCACTAAAAATGCCAAAATAAAATTTTTAAATTGGCTCGGATTTCCGGGTTATTACAATCTCCCCCACTTAAACTTTTCTTCCCCGAAAAGGAACGAAGCCGAAAGTTGTTTCACAAACCAACTCAACTTTCATTATTTTCATTATGGCTTAAGTTCTTTAACTTTTCAGTTTCTAAGAATTTTTCAAAATTTTCAAAAATTTGGCTAACACCCTAAATTTTCGAAAAATTTCGCCATAACCTCCCCTGCACTGGGGACTTCGGGATATTTCAAATAGCCTCCCATGGCCCTTACCTATCCAAAAAGAAAAAGAAACAGCCAAGAGGCTCATAAAATCATCAAAAACCCAAGAAATACAATGAACATGTACCTATTTGTCGGGCAAACATTTTATTCCTCTTCTCTAGCCTCCTTGCTATGACCTGTTCAATGTATATACATGTATATGCATGCAATTTCTATCAATTTTCAATTCAGTTCAATATTTGTTCAATTTGGCTAAATGGTTCAAAATTCTAATTAATCAACCAAAAATCAAAAAACACAACTAGCAATCAATTTGTGAATTAGCTTTTCAAATATATAACTTTATATATACTATAAATCCTATTTTTAAAACCAAATTATATATATAATCACAAATACGATATTTATAAACATATGACTCTCAACTCATTCTGAGGCATTTCTAACCTCATCTCTAATGAGTCCCTCATTCTAGAATGCTACTGATTCTATCTCTAATGAGGATTGTTTTATAGGATATTACTAATCCTACCTCTGATGAGTCTTTCATTCTATTCTAATGAGTTGTACCCCAAAGATTTGAGTTGACTAAAGTTTTGAAATCCGCTGTAACGACACGGATTTCGCTCGGACCTAATTGATCGCTAAATCGACCAAGACCGTTCGAATCCCGCATACGCCAACTCTGGGTATACAACACATCAGAACAAATAACAGAAGACTTTTATAAACATCATAATAATGTTACTTCAGAGTACAAAATATCAGAGTATATCGGAATATAATCAATATAGCGGAAGATTATTTCTTACAATAAATGTAATACAATGCACCGCGGAAACAAATAAATTAACACAATGGAAGACTACCAATGCTCTGGACATAACTATAAGCTTCAATCCAGAATCCTACTCATATATCTGCAACATAAACTACTCGACTGCCCGTGTGGATAATAAGGGCACCCGAGTTTGCAAGAGAAAAGAAAACTACAGGTCAGTCATGGGACTGGTGTGAGAAACTCTACAGTTAAAATTAACTAATATAAAATGATAAGGAAAATCACAGGACCACGCCGCTAATGCCGGACGACTTTATCGCCATGAATGCCAGTGTATAAACAACAATCAATATAGATATATGGATCTACTATGCATCAACCAACATGCAATGTCCCAATCTACCCATTTAGATTAATCACCACACTTAGATTTTCCAAATCCAATTCAATCTACAGAAATTATTCCTTTGGTTTTTATTCTCGATTTCTTATTTCAAATCATTTGAAATACATATCTAATTTTCTATATCAAAGTAGATTTCACATCGGGATCTCAAATCAAATCGTTTGAAAATATGAATTCCAAAACATAACAATGCATACAAACAAGTATGCAACCAAATATCGTGCTCCCCATCGACAAGGCAAAGGGTACGCACCTAGCAACTCGATATACATAAATGTGCATCTACCCCACATAAGAGCAGGCTACACCGACGATGCCCCTCCCACACATTGAGAGCATACACCGCCCTCTCACCCGTACGTTTAGTTTCAGGGTTACCCGAATCTTTAGCCACATACTAAATCATTTCATATCCCGAAGAAGGGAAAATCATTTCATAACATAATAATCACAAGTACTTTCAAAATATAGTACTTCACATCAGTAATTCACACATATGACCAGTCACTATTAATCACATAACCTTTGAGCTCATACGTCTCAGAGAAGGGTGTTAAGCAAGAGAATAAATTCTCCGCCACCAAACGGATACATCATTAATAGCAACTAATCAAATATGTGATAAACCACAATGTAACACATGATACATTTCAAAATCTCTTCGATAATATTAGGTTTAGGCCTCGAAATCCTTTCTGTTTTATAAAACATTTTTATAAAACATTCCCTGTCCAAAATCGGTAATACATTTCTTTTCAATTAAGAAAAATATATCATTTCACAATCATTCATTAAATTTGAAATGAACACAACATCGCTAAACACCTAATCGTCAAATCGTGAAGTGTTTCACAAGGTGTTAGCACACATATATCTTTACCCAACCCAATGCTAAATATAAAGGGATATTCTGCACATAAACTGGTCGAGCACCATCCGAACAATCAATCAACCACAATCAATATCAACAACTAAGTAAATTTGGTTTAATCACATCACGTGTTTTGGTAAATTTAATAACCATTCATTCATCCAAATCTAATTAAAGATTTATTCAAACCCCAATTGGTTTCATCTCTAAAATCATTTCATATTAATTGTTCTACTTTTTGGAAATTAATCCTGCTTTTACGCGGGTTAAAGAACTAATGTCATTTAAACACAGTTCACGACAAAACCCAAATCCAATTTTAAATTAAACACAAGGCTCTGAATAGAAAATAGTATCGGCTTATATTCAACATCAAATTCTGAAACCAACAAATATCGTTTTGGAAATAACGATATTAATATATCTTTCAAATTTCCACAACCATATCTGTATAATCACGAAATCCAACATCGAAATATTCTGAAGATAATTTCGATTCAAATCCATTCCAATTCATGTATTGAAAATTCTGGTTATTTTTAATACCATTTCAAATCCAATTTATTTATTTAAAATAAATAAATTATTATTCTAGTTAATAACTAGTTCATTTTGATAAAAATCCACTTTTATCTTTTCAAATAAGGGATTTTTCAGCCCAATTCTTTCCAAATCATTTATTATGATTTTACAAATTATTGATATTTTTAATAATTTTATCAAGGCCCGTACAGTCGATTTCCATCAAAGGCCATCGAACTGCACTTATAGCGACCTTTTCCAAATTTGATTTGGACATAATTCCAAATCCAACCATTAGATTTCAAATTTCTCGTATTCGTTAGAAAACTCTTTTCGATACGAACCCAACGGTCCCAGTTTCAGGAGAATCCGACGGTCGAATCTCCCGTAATGTCCGTTCGAAGTTAATGGTCGAAATTCGCGAACTGCCGCAGCGCGGCGCGTTCTATTCAGGCCATTATATTATATATATAATATATATTTCATTGATTTCCTTTTTAAAACATATTTTATAAATCGTTTTAAATTCGTTTTCAAAATGATTTCAACTTCATATTCAATTTCTAATCAAAATTGAATATTCCATATACAGAACAATTTTATACAGTGTATATATATGTTAAAAATTATGATTTTAACAATCAAATCATTTTCACATTTCATATATATTTATATATATATATATATATTATTTTCACTTCATATATACATCGTTTTCACATTTCATATATATATCGTTTTTATTTCATTTATACATCGTTTTCACATTTCATATGTATAATATTTTCACTTTCAATATATACGATATTTTCACTTTCAATATATACGATATTTTCACTTTTCAATATATACGATATTTTCACTTTTCAATATATATATATTTACTTTCAATATATACGAAATTTTCACTTTTCATATATATATATATATATATATATATATATATTTACATCGCATGTATTTTTTTCATTTACATTTTCCTCACAATCACAACACAATACAATCAAGCAAGTCGTCCATGGTCTGTGGACGACGGGAAGCGGTTCATGCATGCAGTTACAAAATAAATAACTGTACTGAAAATTATAGTGAGAGAATTTCTCACTTTGATCGGTTATTTCTGAATTTTTGAATTTTTGTTCGGATTCGAAATTGCTTGAAATTCCAACATGCTCTGTTTTCGACGCGGTCAGTTTTGTTGCAAAGCTCTCGGCTCCACGGTCGTGACAGCTCCTGTTTCATTTGATTTTGACATAGTATGAGAAAGTTATCGTAGTAAATACACTAATTACATTATTTATTTAATTAATAAATAATTAGTTCCTTAATTACATTGCTTAGAAAATCTGGCCTCTCCCTTTAGTTTCTTCCTCCTTCGTTGCCGACGTGAACCGAAGAACCCATCAGCTCCCTCACTCTCTCTCTCCTCCGCGCCCCCTCCACAGCCCGTCATCTTCAGATCCGACGCCACCACGAGGTGCGCCTATGCGAGCGTTACCCCCTGTAATAACCCGGAAATCTGGGCCAGTTTAAAATTTTTATTTTGGCAATTTTAGCGAATTTTGAATATTTAAAATAGATTATTTTAAATAATATCGACGAGAAAATTTATTTTGAATATAATTCGAACGTATATATTATACGCGTCGTCGTTAGAATATAAATAATTATATATAATTATGAATAGGAATTGAAATGGCGCGGTAGTTCGATAATTCGATTTCAAACTTCAATTGAATGTACCGGGTGCAAAACAATCCGGATTTTAGTGAAACCAAAAATCATAGGATCTAATTGATGATATCTTTCCAACGAATCCGACCAATCGAAATTTTATAGTGAGAATCAAAAGATATGTCCAGTTGAAAATTCTGAATAGTCGCTATGGAATTCAGGCCCTTAAAAATGGACATTTTGCAAACGACCTCGGATTTCGAAGAAACCAGTTTTGTTGGGTCCGTGATGTTAATTTATTGCTAGGTTCCAAATTTCATAATTTTTCGAATCAATATGTGAGCGTGGCAAAGGAAAACGCGATTTGACCATTTCAGTTGATTTTAATCGACTGGAAATTGGCCATTTTTCTAACGGTCTCAGAATTCGACGAAACTAGTTTTATTAGGACCGTATCGTCAATACGAAGCTAGAAAATATTTTTCTGTAATTTTTCTAGTTCGTATATGACCCCGGTAATTCGAAATGTACGTTTAAAATTCAATATAGTGATTTAAATGTAAATTTAACGGGAACTGATCGAAACAGTCGAATCAGCTTACGATGTATATCCCATTGTGTTCGGAATGGGGGTGAAATGCTATGGACGACAGGCGGTGGGTCCCGTATCGAGTCCGAAATTTTAAGTTGCTTTTTGGAGAATAAAATAAAATAATTTAATTAAATAAATATATATATTATAAAACCCCGTACCCCCCCTTTTTATTCTCCAATCAGAAAAAGAAATTGAAAATTAAAAACCGATCCTCCTTTTCACCGTTGACCCCGTCGCTCCCCCTATCTCCACCGCGCCTCCGCCGGAGGGCCCCACCTCGCGTCGCCCGCCACCTCCACCCCTCTCGCTCCCTTCTCGCTCCTCTTCCGTTGAGACCCGAACCCCCCCCCCCCCCCATCGCGATTCTCCCTCCTCTTCCAATTAAGCCGCCGCCGCACCCACATCCACCCTCAGGCGAACCTCCGACCACCGCATCCGCCTGCTCGTCCACCGCCACCCTGTTTCACCGCCAAACCACCATGTCCCGATCCTCCAATCACGAATGAACAACCCCTCCCTCTAGAAGAAAAACCCTGTAAGTTTTTAACTATATTTTATTTTGTTTTATTTAAAGCTTCCAGTTTTATCCATTTTTAACTTAAAATAATTAGTTTTAAAAATCGGCTTTTTATATATGGAAGAAAATTATTTCAAAAACTCATATTTTAAATAGAAATAAAGGTGTTAATAAATTATGATTTTGATTTATATGTCGGATTATAACTTTGACGATGAAAAGATTAAAACTTTGATGTAAAAGATTATAGTTTTGACAATTAATGAAATGTGATTTTTATCATATATAAAGATTGGACTTTTAAATATAGAAAGAACGGATTTTAATATAGGAAAACAAAGGATAAAAATACAATTTTTATTCAAGTAGCAAGATAAAAATGTAATTTTTTTTATGTAAAGTATTAAAAATATGATTTTTATATTTTTAAAGTATTAAAAATATAGTCTTTACTATATAGGAGAGTTAAAAATATGATTTTTACATGATAGGGATATTAAAAATATCATCTTTATATGTGTAGGAAAATAAAAATGAGATTTTTATAAAGATGAAATCTTTAAATTTGAAAAGGCGAAGTCTATATTTTTATAAAGGTGAAATCTTTATTTTAGAAAAGGCGAAATCTTTATATGAAGAATAGCGTGATAAAAATATAATCTTTACTATATGAACATCGATGTAAAATTATAATTTTTATTTATATAGTAGCGTTGTGAAAATTCGATTTTTATATATATAGTGTCTACGGGCAACGAAGATGACGAAGATGCGATAGCGATGAAGATTTCTATCAATGAAGTGCCGTGGAGCTAGGATAGCTTTCGGTGAGAATTTCTCACCTTTCAATTTCTTTTTCTAGTTATATATATATACTAGGATGCAGACGGTGCTTAGTAGCACCCGACACAATCGTCCACAGACCATGGACTTGTTTGTTTGGTTGCATAGACTAGTTAAATGATTTGATTTGAATTTGGTTGTTTGGTGATTTTGATTGATGTGTGAATGGCGTGGGCCTTCACTAGACCGGGGATAAGGCTAGGCCTTGTCCCGTTTCTAGTATCGTGCCGTTATGCCGCCAAAATTTTCTAAAATATGTTAGAAAAATAAAAATATCATTTTATTTAAAGAATGAACTGAATAGATATTCATATGTTAAAATAAAATGTTTTATCGTTAAAAATATAATTTTTAACGTGAAAGTGAATAAAATAAAATATTCATTTACAGACCAGACGGTTTGTTTATGTACACCTATTTGAGGGACATTGATTGGGACGATAAATTTTACACATCGCCCAACTGCACAAATAAAATATGTGTTTGATTGTTTGAAACCCCACACGGGTGTTGGGATGAAATTTGAAGTTCACTCATCCTGATTGATTAAACATGTCGATCGATTGATTGACAGGCTGTTATAAGCGTTAGATATTTATATTTGATGCTTATACAGTGTAGTGCACTTTGGTTGATGGTTGATTATTTTTCAATGCTATTATATACATGTGATGTATGAAAATCCATATAATTAATTTTATATGGTAATTGATTGGGCCTCATTCCAATTTAGAAAATAAAGAATATTATAAAATAAAGGTTCATGTGTTGACAGTACTCATCCATTGAGATTGGTCATGTGTTGAACGAAATATTTTTATAATAAAATTTATATCTTTATCAATATAAAATAAAGGTTCATGTGTTGACAGTACTCATCCATTGAGATTGGTCATGTGTTGAACGAAATATTTTTATAATAAAATTTATATCTTTATCAATATAAAATAAAGGTTCATGTGTTGAATGTACTCATTCGTTGAGATTAGTCATGTGTTGAACGGAATATTTTAATAATAAAATTTACATCTTTATCATATATAGAATTAGAAATCGGCTGGAAAATAGATGAGATGAGTGGTCTCCTGGATATTAATCTGATGTTGGTTTCGGCCTTCGGGGTTAATATTCAGGAAATCGTTCTCTCACTAAATTACGGTTGGAGTCTGATTCAATATCAAACGATAGATACCTTAATTTTTATAAAATATATTAAATAACAAAAATAGTCACACGTGGACGGTACTCATTCGTTGAGATTAGTCGTGTGTTGACAAAAAGAAATATTTGAAATAGAATATTTGAAAATAGAAATTTATGAAGCCGTGTTGATTGGATTGACGCCATTTTGACGCGAACGATATTTATATCGATTACATTCGGAATTGAATATATAACGATTTCGAAATGAATTGAATATATAACGATTTCGATTTGAATTGAATATAAAACGATTTCGAATTGAATGGAATAGAAAACCAATTTGATTTCAATTGAATATATAATGAGTTTGATTCAAATAGAAAACGAAACGAATTTGATTTGAATAGAAAATGAATTTGAATCGAATATAAAACCAATTTGAATTGAATTGAATTGAAAACGAATTCAAATTGAATCGAAAGCGAATTGAAATGAATTCAAATTGAATTGAAATTTGAATTGAATAGAAATGAGTTTTAAAACGAATTTATAAAGAAGAATTCAATTTTGATTTGAATTAAAATGGAAGTTGAAATTGCTTTTCAAACGAATTCAAAACTATTTATATAATTCGTTTTAAATAGAAATCGACGAAATATATTATATATATTATATATATAATATAATGGCCTGAATAGAACGCGCCGCGCCGCGGAAGTTCGTGAATTTCGACCATTTATTTCAAACGGACATTACGGGAGATCCGACCGTCGGATTCTCCTAAAACCGGAACCGTTGGGTTCGTATCGAAAAGAGCTTTCTAACGAATATTAGAAATTTAAAATCTAACGGTTGGATTTGGAGATACGTCCAAATCAAATTCGAAAAAGGTCGCTGTAAGTGTAGTTCGATGGCCATTGTTGGAAATCGATTGTACGGGCCTTAATAAAATTATTAAAAATATCAATAATTTGTGTAAAATCATAAGAAATGATTTGGGAAAAATTGGGATGAAAAACTCCATATTTGAAAAGATAAAAATGGATTTTTATCGAAATGAACTAGTTTTGAACTAAATTTAAAACCCAATTATTTTTAAATAAATAAATTAGATTTAAAAAGGGGTTTTAAATAATCGGAATTTCTAATATATTTGATTGAATTTGAAATGAGTTTATCGTGAACAGTGTTTTAAAATAACACTAGTTCTTTAACCCGATAACTAACAGAATGTGATTTGGGTTTGTCGTGAACTGTATTTTAAATAACACCTAGTTCTTTAACCCAGTAAAAGGAGTTCTAACGAATCTGCAATTAGATTGAAATGTGAATCTATAATCTAAATTATCAAATTTAGAAATGAGCGGGAATGGAGTATTACCAGTTTTGCTCCAAAGCGATAGTTAAATCTTTAATTAGATTTGAACGTGAAATGGTAATTAATTTTACCGATAACACCACGGTGTTAGATATGGAGTATTACCAGTTTTGCTTCATGGGATGAATAGGTTGGGATTGGGAAATAAAATAAATAATTACTTCATTACGGTTCGCTAATCTCGACTAGTTGGGAAAAACCATAATTTGGTTTTAAATGACATCCAAAGGAAGATTACA
This sequence comes from Allium sativum, assembly GCA_030737875.1. Taxonomy (NCBI): domain Eukaryota; kingdom Viridiplantae; phylum Streptophyta; class Magnoliopsida; order Asparagales; family Amaryllidaceae; genus Allium; species Allium sativum. The sequence continues at coordinate 940,401,011 of CM060924.1, forward strand.
GGATAAATTTTAAAGAATTTATCTTGGATAAAATTAATGGGAACCTTTCCCTAAGAATGTGAAATTTAGAAACTAGCTGTAGGTTGGCTAAGAAGAATGGTTTCCTGGGTATTGATCTGATGTTGGTTTCGGCCTTCGGGGTTAATGTTTGGGAAATTGTTCTCTTGCTAATTTGCGGTTAGTGACAAATGAATTGGAATGAGGCGTATGTTGTGTTTGTGTAACATTTGTTTTTAATATACGCGGGTTGTTCGGAAAGTCCGGGTTTACACCCATTCTGAATAACCGATTCGACGATAAGTCGAAGATGAAGACGGTGGTCGAAGACCGGAAGTTTTCACATCGTTTGGGTAATTACTGACGATCCTGATTGGGCTGTACACCCAAGAGGATGGAAATAGTTGGTGGTCGTCCAGACGTACTTGGAGATGGATGGATATGCGAGGAAAGTGCCTCGGGTTTCGTTCGGACCCAGAACGGACTTGTAAATGGATTGTGTGTCTGACATTGGATTTTATTCTGTGTTGATTGATTTCTATTAAATATATATCTGCTTGGCGGCGGAGAATTTATTCTCTTGCTTAACGCCCTTCTCTGAGACGTACGAGCTTAGAGGTTATATATCGATAGATATCAATCGCATGGCATGAATTGCCTGTGTGGCATGCTGAGTTGCATGGATCAAGGCTTCTGTTGAAAAGCAAAGTCTTGTGGTTGATGATCAAAGCACAGCCTACGTGGCAGCTTTGTGTATAACGTGAATTCGCGAGCCTTACACCTCGGTATGAGTTAAAAACGGGATACAGACTGCAGGGAGAGCACGACGTTTCTTTCTAGCTTTGGTGGTGTCAGTGACTTACCAGCCCTGACATATATATACTTTTCACCTTTGTGGTTGTTGGATGAGGCGCCTCGATTATAGGTCTGTAAGGACCGGGAAACGTGTGTTCAGGCATAATTAATCCTCTAACGTAAGTGAGGACCGGCCCTGAAGCATCCAGGGGTTACCCAGTGTGCGTAATCCTGAGGCATTTGCTAGAGTGTCTCGAACGCGGAGAGGAGCTTGCCCCTTGCCTCGACTCATGACGGAAATCCAATTTCCAATACGTGTATCGCGGTTTTAATTGTAGAACTAGTATGGCGACATGATATATGGTACCCATGCCGTCTATGATTTATATTTATGATTGAAACTGTTTTGACACTATACACTTATTATAGTATCAAATGATTTGTTTTAAACGTACCAAGCATGTTTGGCTATTATAAGGGAAAACCCTATCCTCCGGCTTGCGTTGCATTGTGTGATGGGACCTGGGTCTTATAATAGCTTCATTTTTCGAAAAAGCATTGCGTTGTTTATTGATATGCACTGGTATTCTTGGGAGGAAACCCGTTCCGTGCTATACGGCGTGGTCCCTTGAATTACTCTCTTTTAAAGTAAAGCTTTAAATAACTGTTTTAGTTCTCACACCAGTCACATGACTGGCCTGGAGTTTATTGTTTTAACCTAAACTCTGGGTGCCCTCATTTTCCGCACGGGCAGCTAGTAGTTTTGGTTTTGCAGATTTATATTCACAGGATCCTGGTTTACAGCTGGAATGATATCCGGAAAGCTCTGTATCCGTATATCACCTTCAGTTGTGCTTTGTATTATTTTTCCGCTGCTATGTAATTATTGTAATCTCTGATATTTATCGAATGTAATTTATTCATTTATACTCTGTATATTCTTGTATCTGATGGAATTGTTGTAATAGCAATGAAATGTTCTTCTGTTTGTGTCCTGATTTGTCCTGTTCTCAAACGTTCAGGGGTTTCGGACGGTCTAGATCGGTTTAACGACTGATTCGGATCGAGCGAAATTCCAGGCCGTCACATTTGGTATCAGAGCTTTGGTTTACAGAGCTCGAGAACAAGACACATTAGAACCCTACGAAAGAATTCATCAGATATTGGATTAGTAGTATCCAATTAGAATGACTCGTTAGAGATAGGATCAGTAGTATCCTAGAACGAGTGTGAAGAGTATATTTTTCAAATGAAAACAATTTTGTTTTGAAAATTTAAACCATTTTATACGTATTTGAATATTTATTTATTTTTGAATATGGACAATCCAATATATAAAGGTTTTGTATATACGCGTCATGAACGTATATTCGAGGTTTTAATATATTGGATAGATATAGAATCATACTCTAGTGGCCCGAAGATGATTCTGATGATTGACTAGTCGTCATTAGTATTCATGTTCGAGTAACGAAGGTGTGATATCGATATATTTCCATCAGACTGGTGTGAGAACCAAAACTTATATAGTTAGAACACATTGTTGTGAATTGGCATCAAAAACATGATTTTCTGTATATATATCAAATTTATGAATTTGAAACTCTAATTCACTAATTGATTGATGTTTGTGTTGTTTGTTTAATTGTTTGGTAATTTTGGAACCATTATGCCTAATTGAACCAAATATTGAATTATATTGAAAATTGGTCGCATTTGCTTGCATATACATATACTTACATTGAACAGGTCATAGCAAGGAGGCTAGAGCCAGAGAATAAAATTTGTTTGCCCGACAAATAGGTACATGTTTATTACATAATTTACCGTTTTGTTTGGGTGATGATGATTTTATGAGCCTATTGGCTAGCCGCTTGGCTTTTTCTTTTTCTTTTTGAGATCTGAAGGACCGGGGAAGCTATTTGAAATTCCCCGATGCTCCCATTGCAGGGGAGGTTATGGCGAAATTTTTCGAAAATTTAGGGTGTTAGCCAAATTTTTGAAATTTTGAAAATTCTCAGAAACTAAAGAGTTGGAGAATGGAAGCCAGATCGAGCGTAGAGCTAATTAATCAAACCACTTTCGACTTTGTTCCTTTTCGGGGACGAAAAGTTTTAAGTGGGGGAGATTGTAATAACCCGGAAATCTGGGCCAGTTTAAATTTTTTATTTTGGCAATTTTAGCGAATTTTGAATATTTAAAATAGATTATTTTAAATAATATCGACGAGAAAATTTATTTTGAATATAATTCGAACGTATATATTATACGCGTCGTCGTTAGAATATAAATAATTATATATAATTATGAATAGGAATTGAAATGGCGCGGTAGTTCGATAATTCGATTTCAAACTTCAATTGAATGTACCGGGTGCAAAACAATCCGGATTTTAGTGAAACCAAAAATCATAGGATCTAATTGATGATATCTTTCCAACGAATCCGACCAATCGAAATTTTATAGTGAGAATCAAAAGATATGTCCAGTTGAAAATTCTGAATAGTCGCTATGGAATTCAGGCCCTTAAAAATGGACATTTTGCAAACGACCTCGGATTTCGAAGAAACCAGTTTTGTTGGGTCCGTGATATTAATTTATTGCTAGGTTCCAAATTTCATAATTTTTCGAATCAATATGTGAGCGTGGCAAAGGAAAACGCGATTTGACCATTTCAGTTGATTTTAATCGACTGGAAATTGGCCATTTTTCTAACGGTCTCAGAATTCGACGAAACTAGTTTTATTAGGACCGTATCGTCAATACGAAGCTAGAAAATATTTTTCTGTAATTTTTCTAGTTCGTATATGACCCCGGTAATTCGAAATGTACGTTTAAAATTCAACATGTTATAAAAATATGGGTTGTTACATTATCCCCTCCTTAAAGGATTTCGTCCTGAAATCTTCAAGTTAAGAAGAAGGTGTCCTACCATCCAATCATCCGTCTACTCAATCATCAATCACTGGCATCCATTGTCCTAAAGAGATTTCTAATGCTGTATGAACATATGCAGAAAATGTGTGTATATGTTGCTTATCTAATGCAAATGATCAGGCCTGATTGATCTTCTTAATGCAAAATATGTTTTAGTGCCATGAGTCCAACATGTATGCAAATAGCCCTAATCACATAAACACTATATGTGTGCTCAAACATCCATCCATATGCAACATTCACATGACAACACATTCAATTTCATCCATAAACAAGTATGAACACTCATGCATATGCAGTATGAAAATGTGTCTGAGCCGATCTAGTGCCTAATGTGTGTTATGCAACCACGAGCAACCACTTGCGACCACTTGCAACCACTTGCAACCATCAATCGTAACATGTCTCAAACACATGTTTCACCCAATTGTTCCTACCTAAAGATATAGCCGAATGATAGAAGCAAGTAAAAACCTTGTGCCCTTCAGGCAATGTCAAAAATGGAAATCTATGTCACATATATACTGATTTGGAGAAGAACTCCCTAAGCACCAGCCACGAAGATCGAAATCAACATCAGGCTGACAACAAAGAATTACTCAATCGAACGGACACCCTCAAGCCCCGACATGTATTACTAACAGATGATTCCTATGGGGTTTTGCAATAGATATAGGATTGAGAATAGGACCGAGAGGTTATACTTAAAAGATAGCATACAAGTAAGCTCTACAAGAAAAGAGGGATCAAGTATATACTCTTAAAAAGAGATATGATGCGCGTGTCTAGTGTTCAATCGTATTTCCTTGAGCTTAACTCCATTGTGCTTTACCGTCTTTAACTTCACAATTTCGTAGCTTCTTAATTCTTGTTTACAAAATATGAGTTGGAACTCATTTCACTGTTGCCTCTCGTTCCCCTTTTTCTTATTCTTCTTCTAGTATACTTTGCTTAAACATAACTACGTACTCATGGTTTAATGCAAGCTCTCCAAAATTCAGTAGTGAATCTCGGATCTCGTTCACTTACTAAAAGGTATTCCACATAAATGAATTATCTCTTGAAAACAAATGCCAACCATGTTGCCAAGTGTACTTACTAAGGTGATTTTCTATAACTCATGCATAAGCAAGATGAACCATCCGCCTTAGTGGCGAACACTACTCGAGCGGATCGATAAATGAATCAAGAGATTCTAGGTAACTAAACATGGCAGAACCCTAAGGGTTACACTAGACTTCGAGGGCATTACCAAGGCAAGTCAAGCGTCTAACTACCCTCTTTTCATACTCGAGAATGGTACCATTTCTGGACAACCACTCCATCCCTAGAATCAACCCATAGCCTAAAAATATAAGTTTTACTTCTAAACTCAACACTTAGCATAGAAATTCTCAAATCCAAACAAGTCATGAATAAATGAGCCGATTCCCCAACAGGATTTGAGACAAAAATGGGATCCTCTATTACACTAGTACTAAGGTGCAGAGACTCAACTATCGAAGCAGAACTTAAAGGATGCGATGTACAAATAAAAGTTCTAATGGGATGATAGAAAAGAAAAGATAAGCCTTTAACAGAAACGTTGCCACCTCTCTTAGGTACGCTAGTAGTGAGAGCATACAATTTCCCTCTCGACGGTCTTGTTCTTTGCCCTTGTCCTTGTCCTATGATACTTAACTACATGTCCCTTTTTATCAACGATGTTCTTTCTTGTCATGGGTTTTATTATTTTTTACTTTGACCTCTTCCCTTTCACCTTTTCCTCCTTCGTGGATTACGCCTTATCAACAAGTTTCTCATCCTTAGGCTTGTGTTCTTTATCCTCGTTCTTACTATCCTTGTATAGCTTGTTGACAAGTTTCTCGAAAGCTACTTCCATCGCACGACAACCCTACAAAGCTTGAGATAAGATTAGTCGCATGTAAAGCTACTGCGGCTACAAATGGAGGTTGGACACTACTTTGCCCTCCGACATGTGTCGCATGCCTACAAACTATGGGGAAAAAGAAAGAGAGAAGAGACTCAAGGAGAGAATTAAAAGATAGTGCATATGGCTTTTGGGGAATATGCCTTTCGTAAAATGAAACTTTTCTTGAAAAATGCTTCTTTGTAAATGGTTTTGAAAATAATTTCAAAAGGTTTTATAAACTTTTGCCCAGTCTGGTAACCTTCTGCTCTGATACCAAATGTAACACGCCACCTCCGCTAGGGTCACTCACAAAGGGAATGCACTAGTTTTGGTGGAGCATTATCTTGGTAAACATACACAGAAATATTACAAGACAGAACATATATAAAACAGCGGAAGAAAAACCAAATTTTATTTCTTTAAAATCTAGAAAGGTCAAGAGCCTTTTACATCAAAATGCCATTGAATCCATTACATCAACATCTGTCTTGCAATAGTAAAGAAGCATAAAACCATAGTCATAAATCATTCCCTAAGTAAAACAGAAAAGCAGCCATAGCTAAGAAAGGTCCAAGCCATATACGATGATCTTGAAGCAGAAAGAAGTTCAAACTAAGTAGTAGTGCTTCCTCCCTGAGAACCTGGGGGGGGAAAGAAAGAAAAAGAGGCGAAACATAACGGGTCAGTCATACAAACTGGTAAGTCCTAGTGACTTTCAGCATAGAAACAAGTAAAACTAACATAACATGTATAAACTAAAAGTAAACATAAGGATGATGACAAGATAGGAAAGTTAAACTAGGATAACAAGATAAACTACGGTAACAAGATAAACTAAGGTCACAAGAAAAACTAAGGTAACAAGATAAACTACGGTAACAAGATAAACTAAGTATAGCATCGCATGTTTAACATTCTCTGCACCAACTGTACTAGTACCCCAACCCGTATCGTCCTTTCCACGTATATGTGCAGTCGCTTGCCGTATATCGTACGGGTGTCATCACACATTTCTATACTACTTCAACGTAGTGCCACCATTCTTGGAATCATTTTGGACTGCCATCCTTGTTCTGGCTAGGTTTCCTTATCATGAACTATCGCGTGTTCAACTAGGATTTATGCCACCTAGGACCACTAGGGATTATGCTACCTATTCAACGTTTTCTAGATTCGTTTAGGGTTTATGCCACCAAGGACCACTAGGGATTATGCTACCTAACGAATTCCACGTAACGATCTATTAATCGATCGGCTCCCTACAAGTCCTAGCTCGTTCATGTGTCTGTGTCATACGGCCCAATCACGAAATGTAGTTACCTGTGCTAGGTCCACCATAGGGTGTATCAAGCCCTAGGGTGCCCACCACCGACACGAATCAAGCACGCACAGTGTAAACCTACTGGTGCCCAATGCCTGCTTTTTCAACTCCGGACCACGTGCACGACCATAGCCCGCCTGAACCTACACTGGCGCACCAACACAGCCGTCGTTCTGGTCGCTTACAATCTGCCCAGTAATTGTGCCCTACCCTGCCTAGTTCCAGGGTACCATGATACATCTAGTGGGTTACTACTGAAAAGGACCACGTAACTAGGGTTTTCGTCCAGCAGGTTAAGTGTTGTCATTTAAATTTGAGACTTAACCCGTCTACGTGTCATGTCAAATTGGCTAAGTGTTGTCGTTCAAGTTCCTGACTTAGCCCTACGAATCATGTGTCAAGTTGGTTAAGTATGTTCAAGTGGTTCATGATTTAACCCTACCAAATCATCGTGTCAAATTGGTTACGTATACTCAAGCGGTTCATGACTTAACCCTATCAAATCATCGTGTTAAATTTGTTAAGTATATTTAAGTGGTTCATGACTTAACCCAATCAAATCATCGTGTGAAATTGGTTAAGTATATTCAAGTGGTTCATGACTTAACCCTATCAAATCATCGTGTTAAATTGGTTAAGTATATTCAAGCAGTACATGACTTAACCCTATCATGTGGCATTAATTCATTAATGCACCCCAACCTCTCACATCAAACCTGTTGTTGTGGTCACTGGATATGCCGGGCGGTTCCGGGCAGATTTACACCACAACTCAGTCTGACCTCGGGTTTCAAGCGCGATATGACCAACTACCCACATTGGATCCTATTGTTTGCAGTAACTGGATTTGTCGGGCGATTCCGGGCAGATTTACACTGCAAACTCAACCCAACCTCGAGTTGGCCATTTTCATGTTTATTCTAATGTCATGTCCATGTTCAAGTTTCATGTCGAGTTCGTGTCAAGTTTCAAGGATAAGTTTCATGCCCACATCCAGATTCAAGTTATGATAATGTTCATGTTTCAAGTCTTGCCTATTATCGAATTCATAATTCATGTTCATAACCAATTCATGTTTTTGCCTATTCTACCCAAATCGTATTCCCATCGCATGTGAACGTGAGTCGATCTATACTACAAATAAATCCAAATCTCGAAATAGAGGCAATAGCATCAAAACTGTGATAGGCAAAAAGGGACTAGCATAAAGCGATAAAAGGGGTTACAAGACTAGTATGATATAACTTGAGATAATTGGTTATAACATTACTGGCATATAGGATTTCAAATCTAGCAAGATAAGGCGATGGTCATGATAAACGCTGAAAAAGAATAGGCATGCAAAAGCAAGCCAAATACAAGGATAATGGATCCAGTGGTTTTAGTGTATATAATAGCGAATAAACTAAGCAAGTCACACCCTAGGTATACGATGCCAATTCGGTGCACAACATGGTTTTCAACTATAGTGTTATGGGCATGAACAATCAACTATAATAGTATTAAGCAATTAACCCCAATAGTCATAGATAGAAATCTCATAGTTATGAATCATAAGTGACTCATCACAATAATCATGGATAATTATCAAAAATAGTTCTAGGCAAATGGTCATAGGCAATTAACAGTAATATTTTCAAAGTCATGGTCTTAGAAAATGGCCTTATGTTCATAATAATTCTCATAGTCAAGAGTCATAGGTGATTAGCCACAATTGTCTTTGTCATAGTCATAGGCAATAGCCTTGTGTTCACTGTCATAGGCATAAGCATAGTCTTATGTTCGCAGTCATAGTCACAGGCACAGTCTTATGTTCACAGTCATAGTCATAGGCATAGGCAAAATCTTATGTCCACAGTCATAGGCATAATCATAGTCTTATGTCATTAACAATGGTTTCAACGTCGTAGACAATATTCCCAATAGTCAAGATCCAAGAATTTATGTTACAATCTAGCGTTTGAATAATAAACTAGGTCCAGCAACATGAATAGGCATGATTCAATCGATAAGAAATAACCCAAAATCATAGATTCAAGAAGAGACAAGAACAAATCTAAATAGATAATCAAGCTTAGGTCCAATTTCATTTTATTCCATGTCCATATCAAATTTAACAAGTTTCAATCTCAAAGTAACTAGAACTTACAGAGCGCGGATCGAGAATTAGAGTGCAGAGATTTGATTCTAGAAACGGTTGTTGCAGTTGTTGAATCTCTACTTGTTTAGTCTTGTTCTAGTTGAAAACCCCCAATTCGCAATTCCTAGATGTTGTCTTGACGAAGAAGAAGTAGCCATTCTATCTTTAATTTAAATATTATCATTTTGATTTTCACACAGGTAGCATAAGGACAGAATGAAATGTTGTAGAGAGAATGAGGCTTGGGGGCTGTTTAAATAGGATTAGGCAGACGAATCTGGACAGAAAACGAGTCTAAATACATCAGAATGCATCAGGTTCAGAAAAGGAGTTCGGGAGGCAGGTCGACCCCCAGGTCGACACTTTGGTCGACCTGGCCCCTGGGAGGTCGACACTATGGTCGACCCCTAGGTCAACCTGGTCCGTAGGCGGGAGTTTTCCCTCCCTGCCTGCTGCGGGGTTTGAATTCGAATTTCGAATTCGAATTTCGAGCTGTTTTTTATTCTGAAAATTCCTGAAACTTCGGAGGGTCATATCTCCCTCATACGTACTCCGATTTTCGAAAACTCGGAATCTATTTCATGAAAAATTTCGAGATGAACGCAATGGCGTAACCCGTTTCCTCTGATTCTGATTTTAAAATTTTATTCTTCCTTGATTTCTAGTTTTAACATGTTATAAAAATACGGGTTGTTACAAGTAGGTAGCCGATCGATAGGGTAGTAAGAGTACATCTAACATGTTCATGGAAATTAAGCTGATTGAGGTGGAATCCTCACAATAGATGTACATCTGAAGGCTACCACAATTACGGGGGTTGGGATCAAGTTTATCATTTTATATAGATTACTAGTTGGGACACTAGTTAGGTGGTGCAGAGATAAATATAGAAATCATATTAACAGAGTAGTAGCGAAGAAGAGAAAAAGTAGAAGCGCGTTCAGTTCACCTTGCACCTATCTTGTCTTTAGTTACCTTGTTTTTATGGTATTGTCCTATTTTCGGTTTATTCATGTCATGATCCTTTATCTTATTTGCAGGCTGAAAGATCACTGGACTTACCAGACTTATGTCTAACCTAGTTTATTTTTCACCTCTTTTCTTCCGTCCCCCCCAAGGTAATCAGCGAGGGAATAACTCAGCCTAACTTAGACCTCTTCTCTTTCCAAGCTTGAAGATTAGTTGGTGTATCGCTTTGGACTCTCTCTCTTCCACTGCTATGGCTGGTTCATGCTTTATTGGGGAATATCATTGTTTTTATGCTTCTTTTATTCTTGGATGTTTTTAAATCATGAGAGAAGTTCTATGTATTACATTTAAGTATGATTGAGGAAATTGTTGTAAAAGCTTGACTGAATTAAGTTGTTTATAAAATGTCTTTATTTTCCACTGCTTTATTTGTCTGTCTTGTAATTTATCTGCATCTTTTACCTATAATGCTCCACCGAAGGTAAGGCATTCCCTTTGTGAGTGACCTTAACGGAGGTGGGGTGTTTCACTTTGTATCAGAGCTGAAGGTTACCGGATCAGATAAAAGATTTGAAAAATTATTTTCAAAACGGTTTTAAAAGAAGAATTTTCAAAAGAAAAGTTTTGTTTTAAAGATGTATTCCGCAAATCTATATGCATTATCTTTTGATCCTCTGTTTGAATCCTTGTTTCCTTCTTTCCTGAGTCTCCGGGGGTCCTGGATTTCTAGGAGGTAACCTCATCGTGGCATGGTTCCATAGGCTTGACGAGACTACGACACTTGTCAAATGGCAAATAAGTGACCAACTTCCATCTATAGCCGTAGTAGTTTCACCTGTGGCTAATTTTCTTTCGAGCTTTGTAGGATTCTCCGTGTGATGGAGACAACTTTCGAGAGACCTGTCAACAAGTTACACAAGGATGGCAAAGATGAGAATGAGGGAGTTTGGCTAAGGAGCACAACACAAGGATAAAGAACTCATGGGTACGGACTTGGTTCACGAAGGAGGGGAGAAAAGAAAAGTAAAACCTAAAATAAGAGGAAGTATCTTTGTTTTGGTACAACGGGTCGTATATTAAGGGCAAGGGCAAGGGCAAGAACAAAAGACAGGATATTCCGGAAGGCAAGTGCATGCTCTCACCACCAGCATACCTGAGAGAGAGGTAGTAAGGTTTCTGTTGAAAAGTTTAGTTTTTCTTCTTGATCATCCTGCTAGTACTCTTTTTGATTTTTGCGCTTTGCATTCATTTATATCTGCTTCCATAGTTGAGTCTCTGCACCCTAGAGCTTGTATATTAGAGGATCCCATAATTGTCTCAAGTCCAGTTTGTGGTTCGGGTCATTTATCTTTGGTTTGTAAGGATTTGAGATACTTATGTTTTTGGTTTCATGGGCTATGAGTTGATTCTAGACATGTATATGTTAGCTAGTAATTGTGAAAGGAGGATAGTTAGATTTTCGACTTACCTCAGGAATACCCTCGAAATTTTGTGCGATCCTAAGGGATCAGTTTGTCTTAGTTATCTAGAATAACTTTATGTATTTATCGACAACTTTTGATCCGATAAAATAGTCCATGAGTACGCAGATGTTTTTTTGATTACGGTTAGGAGTTTTCCCCCTAGAAACTTGAGATAGACTTCCACATATATCTAGTTGACAATGCAAAGCCAGTTATGCGATCAACGATAGTTTTGGAGCAGGATTCGCGAGTATAGCCAGAGTCGGTTAAGTGCTCAATTGTTTGGTTGTTTTACTAGTATCATTTCACATAAATCATCCAAATTCGGAGGAGGTATTCCTTGGGTGCTTGTCTGATATTGGTTTAGGCCTTTGGGGCTTGTACTTGAGGGATGTCAAGTTCAACTAGGGTGGTTTGCATGAGAGATATCGACCCTCAGATTTGTGACATGAGGGATAAGCTAAGTAGAAGAGATACCTTTAATCATCCTAGTATAAACACTTGGTATCATGGTTAACTTCTGTTTATCTTGGAAAGATAGTTCGACAACATTGGATACCCTCTAGCATAGTAAATGATCGAGATCCTATATTTACTAGTGGGTTTTGGAAATGGAGGTCAAGAAGCTTCACAATCGTGAAGTTAACTTAGTTAAGGTACAGTGGAGTGAAGCTCAAAGAAGATGCGACTAAGAGGACTGAAGACTAGATATTCGCATCATACCCTTATTAAGGGTATATCCTTGATTCCTCCTTTTTCTGTAATATTTATTTGCATGCTAGTCTTTATCTTTTAGGTATATCCTCTCGGTCCTATCCTCGATCCTTATGTAGAAGCCAATGGATGAAAACATGTGTTTGAAACATGTTATGATTGATGGTTGCAAGTGGTAGCAAGTGTTTGCTAGTGGTTGCTCGTGGATGCATATACACACATTAGGCACTAGATCGGCTTAGTCACTTTCATATTGCATATGCATATGAATGTATTTGTATATGGATTGAAACTTGATGTGTTATCATATGGATGTTGCATATGGATGAGTGAATATGCACACATATAGTATTTACATGATTAGAGAAATTTGCATACATATTGGATGCATGACACTCTTATGATTCGCATTAAGGAGGTCAACTGGATCATTAGACCGCCTGATTTTGCACTAGATAAGAGACATATACACACACTCTGCATATGTTCATATGGCATTAGAAGTCTTTTAAGGACAATGGATGCTTGTGGATGATGGATGAGTAGATGGACGATTGGATGTTAGGATGCATTCTTCCTAACTTGAAGATTTCGGGGATGATATCCTTTATGGAGGGGAGAATGTAACACCCCGAATTTTCTGAGAGTATTAAAATTAACAAATTCAAGAACACTTAATTTTTAGAAGAAGAATTAAGTGAAATGGGTTGCGCTATTATGTTCGTGTCAAAATTTTGGTCAAGATAGACATTTGGTTTGCCTAAAACGGATACCTTATGAAGAAGTTATTAAGCCTTGAAGTTTGTATGCATATGGGAAATATATATATATATATATATAATTTAAATAAATAAATACGCAAGGGAGGGGGAATAACCGAACCGCCCCATTTTTGAGGTCGACCCGAGTTACGCTGGCTCGACTAGGGGTTGATTCAGGGTGTTTGGCTATCAAACCGTGGGCCGATTCGCTCTAAGGCAGATGTGGCATCTGATTGGTTCTCATGGTTCAGGGTTAATCTAACGGTCCTAAGACACTCTCTACAACTATATAAGGACACTAAACCTAAAATCTAATTCTATTATTCACTCTCATCTAAACCTCGCTGCCACTAAAACCAAAATCAAATTAAATCTAATCTAATTCAACTAAGAGAATTCAATGATCTACATCAAAGGCGAGCAATTCAATTTCAGAATACAGATCCCTGAAATCAAGTTTTTGCTTTTGATTGTAAGTGTAGTTATCTTTCAGATGTGAATAAATTAAAGACATGATTTGTAATGAATTGTAAAATAGAATTGTATCAACTTGTATGTGATGTTGATTCATGTTTATTCATGTCTATTCTATCATATATGCCTATGAACTATTATGGTATATCGAACCTATCATGTTATGTGGAAATTGGTGAGTAAACCTATGATGTTATATAGGAATTTGGGAATGAAATTATCATATGTAAGTTTGGTGATATTATGATACATACAAGTTTTAGGCTAAGTCATGTCGTTTATGCCTAATTGTTTGGAGCCATTATACATACGTGTTGCCCTTGTTTCTTGTAGTTAGAGCACGTGGCCGTCGTTGTTGGTTCTTTTTCAGATCTGGCCCTTTTTCGATTGACTTTGGGCTTGTTACTGACCTCAGACATCGTACTGGCCTTAGGATGATCAGTTTCTGACTCAACTTTCTTACTAGAGCTGACCTCTTCTTCGTAAGGCAACATACCTTTCTTGTCGAGATCCTCATACTGGTAAGCCATGTATATCATTTCAGAGAAAGGAAGTTTCACATTCCTCATCACACTATTCTGATATTTTCTTTGCAGGCCATGAATAAACCTCAGATTCTTCCTCTTTGGATCTTGAATAAGATGAGGAGCAAAGTTAGAAAGTTCGTTGAATTTCTTATGATATTCTGGGATGGTCATATCACCTTGTATCAAATAAGAAAATTCATCACATAATCGCTCGGTTGCTTCGGGAGGAGTAAATCTTTCTAGGAAAATCATTTTGAATCTGTCCCAGGTGATATCACCTTCTGGATTATCTTTAATGACCGAATCCCACCAAAACAAAGCTTCTTCTTTAAGTGCCCAAGACGCCAGTAATCTTTTCTGATCATCTCTCATCTTTGAACCCTCAAAGATTTTGTCTGTAGAATGGATCCAATATTGTGTTTCCATAATGGACTCTTTGCCTAAGAATGGTGATCCACCCAGATTTCGAAATCTCTTGAATAGAACTTCTATATTTGATTCTGGCTGTGGGAGCACAACTGGCTCATTAGCTGGTCGAGCCATACGATTATTTCTTCTGTTCCTGTCACTCATTTTCTAATGCGTCTGCAATTAGCAGACAAAGTGTCAGGTCAACATAAAAGATATTGCAAAACATAGAGACAAATACTTCAATGTAAATGTGTCTACTGGGTGTATTTCATTCTGCTTTACTTATACTAGGATATTACTGATCTTATCTGTATAGAGTTACCCGTCCCAGAACACTGCTGGTTCTATTTCTGACGAGTTCATAGATATGTTATATTCCAGAACTAAGCTTAACCAAAGCTCTGATACCAAATTGAGACGACCCCAAACCCCGTACTGACGGCGGCAAGGGTAATCCTTGGAATGTAACACATAAACAGATAACAGCAGAGTAGAATTAAATAAATACACCAGATAATGAACAATAGAATATACTGGATAAACGTAATCATCAGAGTTACACAGTATACAGGATCATACTTAGTACAAATACAGTTCAGCTATACATAAATGTCTACAGCGGAAAACAAACATAATGTACAATAGGAGCTGAACAGCATAAAAAGAGATAAATAATATAATCCATCTTCAGCTCCAGCTATCCAGAAAGAGCCAGCTAAACCTGAATACAAGGCTGCCCATGTAGAAAAAGGGGTACCCGAGTTTGAAAGTGAAACAAACTACGAGTCAGTCATGGGACTGGTATGAGAAATCTACTCAACACATTTAAAATATGGCTAATCACAGGACCACGCCACTTTCGTGGAACGGGTTTACTCCATCGGATCGCCAGTGCTTTAAAACAAATAATTCTTTTAAACATCGCAATGCTTTTTATAAAAATGAAGCCATTATAAGACTAAGTTCCCATCACACAATGCAACGCAAACCGGAGGATATAATTTTTCCTTATAATAGCCAAAATATGCTTGATACGAATAAAACAAAAGCATTTGATATTATTACTAGTGTTTACATGTTTCAAAAAACAAACTCGAATCATAACTATCAATCATAGACGGCATTAATGCCCCATACCACTATGTCACCATATATAGGTATACAATCAAAACCGCACAGTCACGTATTTGGAAATTGGATTTCCGTCATGAACCAAGGCAAAAGATAGTCTTAACCGAATTCGAGACGGTTTAGCCCGAGTCTCAGGGCAAGTACTCAGTCAAACACTTGGATCATCAGGGCTGGTCCACCGATGTGGATTAAAATGCTTGAACAATGCGTTTCCCTGCCCTATGGGGCGTAAATGAGCCAATGAATGACTCCATCGGACCCGGATCGTCCGATCTAACCGAGGCGCCTCGCAACAGCAACAACCACATAAGTCAAACTAGTCAGGGCGTGTAAAACCACTGACGCCACTCCTGGCTAGAAGGAAACGTATGCCCTCCCTAAGGTCCTTTCTCCCATTTCTGGTTCATACCAGGTGTGAGGCTCGCGATTTCACGTTATACACAAAGCTATCATCACCACAAGACCTTTCTTTTCAACAGAAGTCCCGATCATTGCATCTTATCATGCCACACAGGCAATTCACACCGTGCAACTGAAGGCTATCAATCACGTAGAATAAATTCCAATGTCAGACAAACTGTCCATTTGCAAGTCCGTTCTGGGTCTGAACGAAACCGGAGGCACTATATACCTCGCAAACCCATCGATCACCACGTACATCTGGACAGTCACCACTCATTATCCATATCGGGATGCCTCCCAATCAGAACCTCGGTTACCATCAAACGAGGTAAAGATCTCCGATCTTCGACCACCGTCTTCATCTTCGATTTCTTATCGTCGATCCAGTTATTCAGAATGGGATAAACCCGGTCTTTCTGAACAACTCGCGTATATAATAAACAAGTTCTACACAAACACTACTAAGCATCATTTCAATTCATTAGTCGCTAACCGTAAATCAGTAAGAGAACGATTTCCCAAATATTAACCCCGAAGGCCGAAACCAACATCAGATCAATACCCGAGAAACCATTCGACTTAGCCAACCTTCAGTTAGTTTCTAAATTTCACATCCATATCGTTTATAATATTTTATAACAATTTATCGCTATTTTTATTTATTATAAAAATAGCCAATTTATTCAAAACAACGCTTCGGGCCATAACGCGGCCGTGGCACTGTTTTTCTTCAGATGTGATTTACACATATCTGAAAATCTAACCGTTGGATCTTCACAAAATTTACATCATTAGAAAGATCTTTTCAAAACGAATCCAACGGTTCAATTTTCGGGAAAATCCGACGGTCGGATCTCCCGATATAATCGTTTGAAGTGTCGATTTCAAAATACGAACTGCAGCGTCGTTATTCGATTTGATATAATTATATATATATATATATATATATATATATATATATATATATATATATATATAATCGATTCTGGCGCTGTTTTTCTTTAGGTTTGAATTAAACATTCCAGACAATCCAACCGTTGGATCTTTACAAAGTTGGTGCCATTGGAAAGATATTTCCAAAGCGAACCCAACGGTTGAGGTTTCGGGAAAATTCGATGGTCGAATCTACCGGTATAATCGTTTGAAGTGTCGATTTCAAAATACGAACTGCTGCGTCGTTATTCGATTTAATATAATTATATATATATAATCGATTCTGGCGCTGTTTTTCTTTAGATTTGAATTAAACATTCCATACAATCCAACCGTTGGGTCTTTACAAAGTTGGTGCCGTTGGAAAGATATTTCCAAAGCGAACCCAACGGTTGCGGTTTCGGGAAAATCCGACGGTCGGATCTCCCAGTATAATCGTTTGAAGTGTCAATTTCAAAATACGAACTACAGCGTCGTTATTCGATTTAATATATATATATATATATATATATATATATATATATATAAACGATTCTGGCGCTGTTTTTCTTCAGATTTGAATTAAACATTCCAGATAATCCAACCGTTAGATCTTTACAAAGTTGGTGCCGTTGGAAAGATATTTCCAAAGCGAACCCAACGGTTGCGGTTTCGGGAAAATCCGATGGTCGGATCTCCCGCACTAATCGTTTGAAATCACGGTTTCAAAATACGAACTGCAGCTTCGTTATTCGATATATTTTAATTCTATTTTTATATATATATATATCGATTCTTCGATTTCAAAGCTATATTCTTTTCATACATTTGATAAAAAAATATATTTTTATCTAACTGTCTTCTATTTCAACACTTCACTATTTTTAACAATTCATGTATATAATGAAAATGTGATTTTTAATGTAAAACAATTTATTTCAAAGCTCTACTATTTTATATAGTTAATATACGTGATAAAATAGGATTTTTATTATAAAACAATTTATTTCAAAACAAGATTATTTTATATATCTCATATTGATGATAAAAATGGGAATTTTATTATAAAACAATTTCTTTCAAAATATGAATACCATTCAACACATGAATTTCAATTCAACGAATGAATATCGATTCAACACAAGAAGGTTTTCTATAGTTTCAATATATAGATAAAAAGGTGATTTTTATATTTAAAACACGAATACCATTTAACATATGAATTTCTATTCAACGAATGAATTTCGATTCAACACATGAAGGTTTTCTATAGTTTATATATATAGTGTAAAAATGTGATTTTTATTGTTAAAACAATTTATTCAAAACACGAATACCATTCAACACATGAATTTCTATTCAACGAATGAATTTCGATTCAACACATGAAGGTTGTCTATAGTTTATATATATATAGTGTAAAAATGTGATTTTTATTGTTAAAACAATTTATTCAAAACACAAATACCATTCAACACATGAATATGATTCAACGAATGAATTTCTATTCAACACATGAAGGTTTTCTATTCAACAAACGAATATAATTTCAACATAGGAAAATAATTCTAACACATGAATATTATTCAAAATTTCGGCAGCATAACGGCAGGGTAATTAAAACCGGGACCGTCCCTAGTACGGCTCCTCGCTCTACCATAAAGCCTCGCAGCTTTTGACAATGGGGAATCATGCATCTAGTTCGCACACAGGCGGCATGTATATTTTTTTCATTTCCACAAACTAATCCTATGTGGTTTCAACCAAATATATCTCAACCACAAACGGGTATTTTTCAACCACAATCAATCAATTTCAACCACAAACAATTCCAATCAACCATTCATAATCAACCAATTTTCACACCAATCACAACCAATAAATATCGTCCATGGTTTGTGGACGAGGGGCGTATGTATATGTACAGCATTTCACTTCTATTTCAACACATATATAATTTTTACAACGCATATACAACATATACATCGAACGTACAACTTATACAATGCTTATACAAGAGGTGTACAACGCTTATATAACTCATACATCGACTATATAATTTATACATCGTCGTTTTCAATATCGTTTATAATTTAGAAATCTCACATTGGGTTCCACTCCACCAAAAATAGCAGAAGGTTCAGAAAAATATGCGGTCTCTTCTAGAATGTAGAAGACGTCCATACGGTCACGATGTTTCCTGTTTCATCGAATTTCGTCAAGAAACGAAAAAGATATGATTTTTCAAAGTTTGCAACGGTTTAAAGGTGTTAAAACAATTGAAAATTAACTCAGTCGTTACCTTTCTGAATTCTTCAAAACTAGGTTTGATCTTTTCAATCAAACAGTGAAGCGGATCGGCGATCGACCTTCGCAGCGAGGAAGAGGGGAGAGAGGTGCAATGGCTCTTGGATCGGGGCCCACTTCGGTGGCCCTGGTTGACTGCGGCGGCGAGATGAAGGGCTCAACTTTCGAGCTCAAATTCTCCTTTAATTCTGCACGAAAAAATCCAATACTTATATGGATTTGAAGATCATGAGAAGTACTACAAAAACCATAACTGTGGTGTTGGATTTCATTGAGCGGATCAAAAGAAAAAGAGGAGAGAAGGTTTGTAGCTATTTCCGCCGTCAGGTTCTGAGAGGAGCGGGGAGAGATAAAAGCATCGACCAATGAATTTTTTTAATTTATTTATAAATTTTAAAATCTCTAAAATACCCTCTTCCACACACGAACACCAATTCAAACCCAAAGACAGTCGGCCCCAGCGTTTTACCCCCATTCTGAACACAATGGGATATGTTTCGTAGGCCCATTTGACTGTTTCAGTCAGTTTTCATTCAATTTAAAATATATAACATTCAATATTTGATTTGAACATACATTTCAATTTTCCAGGGCCACAAACTGATTCAAAAAATTCCAGACAAATAAATCTAGCTATGTTTTGACAATACGGTCCCAACAAAACTAGTTTCGTCGAATTCCGAGACCATTTGCAAAAAGGCCCGTTTCTGGTCGATCCAATTTAACTGTAATTGACCAAAACACGTTTTCCTTTGCTACACTCACATACTAGCTTCAAAAATTATGAAATTTGAAACCTAGCAATAACTTCACATCCCGGATCCAACAAAATTGGTTTCGTCGAATTCCGAGGTCATTTGCAAAATGGCCAATTTCACGGGCTATATAAATTCCATAGCGACCTTTCTGAAAATTCATTTGGCCATAACTTTTGCTTTCCGCTATGAAACTTCGATTTTTCAAATTCGTTAGAAAGGTATTCACTAACAGATTTAAATATTTTTGGTTTCACTCAAATCAGTTTTGTTTTTCTCCCGGTATAGTCTGTCAAATTTTGAATTCAATTTTTGAAACTACAGCGCCTTTTCAGGCCTTGTTTATAATTAGAATTAATTATATTCGTTTTAAAATGTCGATTCAAACTTACTTTTCGTCGTTATTATTTAAAATATTTATTTTAAATATTTATAATCCACTATTTTAGCCAATTTAAAAAAATTTAAATTGGTTCAGATTTTCCGGGTCGTTACATACGACCTTATATGTTTAGATCTACAACTTTATATGTTAGATCCATATGCCTTTATGATAGATCTAATTTGCAAGTTCACCACTACATGCCAAGTTTAACTTGTATAGTTTTATGTAAATTCATGTGCTTGTGGTTCATGTTGCATAGATCAAATTTGCAAGCTCATAGTTAAAAGTATATTGTTCTATGCCAAATCCATGTGACATATGTAGTTAGATCCATACTTTTGTATGATGTTGGAATGTTGCAAAGTTCCTCTTTTCCCCTTTTTGTTTTATAAGTTAGGCTAAAATATCGAGCCCAACATTCTATGTAATTTTGCGAATGTACAACTTGGGTAACGTTGGGGAAAACACGAAATTACATGTAATTGGCATGTTTGACACATAAGCATGATAAGTGGCACGAAAATGGTATAATCTATATACCTAAAATTTTGAACGTGATTTAGAGGGAAAGTGGGCTATGACAATAATTGATTTATAATTTACTTGTAAATATGTAGGATAAACATGAAAAATTACACGGCATAGATTGGTTCATGAAATGGTATATTTAGCATACCATTAATTGTGAGCATAATTAAAAGGATAATTATGGCAAAATTAAATTAGGAATAATTTTTATATGGAATTTGTCATAAATAAGAAATATGTAAGACGAATATGCCTAACCTAAGGTTAGACTGAGTTATGGTGTAAAACTGCCCCGAACTGACCGGCACATCATGTGACCACAACAATACCTGTCTAATGTGGGTGGTTAGTGCATTGAGCCCAAAAAGGACCTGAAGTTAGATTGAGTTATGGTGTAAAACTGCTCGGAACCGACCGACACATCCAGAGACCACAATGATACCTGTCTAATGTGGGTGGTTGGTGCTTTAATAAAGCTAAGTCAAGATTGGTAGGGTTAATTCAATTAAGGAAACACCTAACCAATTCAACATGTTAACTAAACTGATGGGTTAGGTTAAGTAAATTTATAACACTTAACCGTTATAACATGTTAATTAGACAAGTGGGTGAGAACACTTAACCGTTATAACATGTTAATTAGACAAGTGGGTGAGGTTAAGTAAATTTAGAACACTTAACCTTTATAACATGATAATTAGACAAGTGGGTGAGGTTAAGTAAATTTAGAAACACTTAACCAATATAACTTGATTTACGGAAAGGTTAAGTTGAAATAAGAGGGCAACACTTAACCAATACAACTTGATTTGTAGTAGGGTTAAGTTAACACAAGAAGGCAACACTTAACCAAAGTAACATGACATGTAGGTGGGTTAAGTTAACTTGAATTGATTGATGACACTTAACCAATACAACAAGGTGAATACATGGGGTTAAGTTAACAAGAAACACTTGACCAATGTAACTTGATGAACGAACGGGGTTAAATTAATAGTAAACACTTAACCGATCCAACATGATAAGTGAGGAGGGTCAAGTTAATAAGAAATGCTTAACCAACATGACATGATCAATGAGTGGGTTAAGCTAACATGAACAAACAACACTTAACTCATATGGCATAATGTGTAGGAGGGTTAAGTACATATCGGGTTGGTGGGTAATATTAGTAAATATAGGCCCACAAAACTTAACCATTAAATAAACATGCTTGAATTAGTGGAATGGTTAAGTACATATCGGGTAGGTGGGTAATATTACTAAATATAGGCCTACAAAACTTAACTATTAAATAAACAGGCTTAAATCGATGGGCGGGTTAAGTACATCTCGTGTAAGTGGGTAATATTAGTACATATAGGCCCACAAAACTTAACCGTTTATTAAAAATGCTTGAATCGATGGGAGGGTTAAGTACATATTGGGTTGGTGGGTAATATTAGTAAGTATAGGTCCACAAACTTAACCAATAGGAAACCCTAGTAACGGGTACCCATTTCAGCAGTGACCCACATGGATTTATCATGGTACCTTGAACTAGGCAGGGTGGGGCACGATTACTGGGCTGATTATAAGCGATCAAAGCAGCGGCAGTGGGTACGTCAGTGTAGACTCTGACGGTTTATGGGCATGCACGTACTCTGGAGTGGGAAAAAGCAGGTACTGTGTACCAGTATTTATACACTGTGCATCTTGAATTGTGTCGGGTCGCTATCATAAGGATTGATACACCTTATGGTAGGACCAGCACAGGGTATCTACACGCAAGAGAGGGCCGATTGACACAGACACATGGAACATGAATAAAAAGAAGGGAGCCGATTGATATGGTAGTAAGGGTACATCTAATATGTTCATAGCAATTAGGCTGATTGAGGTGTAATCCTCACAATAGATGTACACCTGAAGGCTACCACAATAAAGGGGGTTGGGATCACAATTATCATTTTATACAGATTACTAGTTGGGACACTAGTTAGGTGGTGCAGAGATAAATATAGAAATCAGATTAACAGAGTAGTAGCGAAGAAGAGAAAAAGTAGAAGCGCATTCAGTTCAACTTGCACCTATCTTGTCTTTAGTTATCTCGCTTTTATGGTATTGTCCCATTTTCGGTTTATTCATGTCAAGAACCTTTATCTTGTTTGCATGCTGAAAGATCACTGGACTTACCAGACTTATGTCTGACCTAGTTTGTTTTTCACCTCTTTTATTCCGTTCCCCCGGTAGTCAGGGAGGGAATAGCTCAGCCTAACTTGGTCCTCTTCTCTTTCCAAGCTTGAAGATTAGTTGATGTATCGCTTTGGACTCTCTTTCTTCCACGACTATGGCTGGTTCATGCTTTATTGGGTAATATCATTGTTTTTATGCTTCTTTTATTCTTGGAAGTTTTTAAATCAAGACAGAAGTTTTATGTATTACATCTAGGTATGATTAAGGAAATTGTTGTAAAAGCTTGACTGAATTAAGTTGTTTATAAAATGACTTTATTTTCCACTGCTTTATTTGTCTATCTTGTAATTTATCTGCATCTTTTACCTATAATTCTGCACCGAAGTTAAGGCATTGCCTCTGTGAGTGACCTTAACGGAGGTGGGGTGTTTCACTTCGTATCAGAGATCAAGGTTACCGGATCAGATAAAAGATTTGAAAAATTATTTTCAAAAAGGTTTTAAAAAAAGCATTTTCAAAAGAAAAGTTTTGTTTTAAAGGTGTATTCCCCAAAGCCATATGCACTATCTTTTGATCCTCTGTTTGAATCCTTGTTTCCATCTTTCCTGAGTCTCAGGGGCTCCTGGCTTTCTAGGAGGTAACCTCATCCCGGCATGGTTCTGTAGGCTCGACGAGACTACGACACTTGTCAAAGGGCAAATAAGTGCCCAACTTCCATCTATAGCCATAGTAGTTTCACCTGTGGCTAATTTTCTTTTGAGCTTTATAGGATTTTCCGTGCGATGGAGGCAGCTTTCGAGAGACCTGTCAACAAGTTACGCAAGGATGGCAAAGATGAGAATGAGGGAGTTTGGCTAAGGAGCACAACACAAGGATGAAGAACTCATGGATATGGACTTGGTTCACAAAGGAGGTGAGAAAATAATAGTAAAACCTAAAACAACAGGAATTATCTTTATTTTGGTATAACAGGTCGTATAATTAAGGGAAAGGGCAAGAACAAAAGACAGGATTTTCCGGAAGGCAAGTGCATGCTCTCACCACTAGCATACCTGAGAGAGAGGTAGGAAGGTTTCTATTGAAAAGTTTAGTTTCTCTTCTGTATCATCCTATTAGTACTCTTTTTGATTTTTGCGCTTCGCATTTGTTTATATCTGCTTCTATTGTTGAGTCTCTGCACCCTAGAGCTTGTATAGTAGAGGATCCCATTATTGCCTTAAGTCCAATTTGTGGTTCGGCTCATTTATCTTTGGTTTGTAAGGATTTGAGATACTTATGTTTTTGGTTTCATGGGCAATGGGTTGATTCTACGTATGGATTAGTTAGCTAGTATTTGTGAAAGGATGATAGTTAGACTTTCGACTTGCCTCGGGAATACCCTCAAAATTTCGTGTGATCCTAAGGGATCAGTTTGTCTTAGCTACCTAGAATCACTTTATTTATTTATCGACGATTTTCGATCCGTTAGAGTAGTCTATGAGTACGCAGATGTTTTTTTGATTAAGGTTTGGTGTTTTCCCCCTAAAAACTCGAGATAGACTTCCGCATATATCTAGTTGATAATGCAAAGCCAGTTATGCGATCAATAATAGTTTTGGAGCAGGATAGGCGAGGATAGCCAGAGTCGGTTAAATGCTAAATTGTTTGGTTGTTTTTCTAGTATCATCTCACATAAATCGTCCAAATTCGGAGGAGGTATTCCTTGGGTGCTTGTCTGATATTGGTTTAGGCCTTTGGGGCTTGTACTTGAGGGATGCCAAGTTCGACTAGGACGGTTTGCGCGAGAGATATCGACCCTCAGGTTTGTGACATGTGGGATAAGCTAAGTAGAAGAGAGACCTTTAATCATCTAAGTATATACACTTGGTATCATGGTTAACTTCTGTTTATCTTAGAAAGATAGTTCGACAATATTGGATACCCTCTAGCGTAGTAAATAATCAAGGTCCTATCTTTACTAGTAGGTTTTGGAAATGGAGGTCAAGAAGCTTCACAATCATAAAGTTAAATTAGTTAAGGTACAATGGAGTAAAGCTCAAAGAAGATGCGACTTAGAAGACTGAAGACTAGATACGCGCATTATATCCTTTTTGAGGGTATATCCTTGATTCCTCCTTTTTCTGTAATATTTATTTGTATGCTAGTCTTTATCTTTTACATATATCCTCTCGGTCCTATCGTCGATCCTTAGGTAGAAGCCAATGGATGAAAACATGTGTTTGAGACATGTTATGAATGATGGTTGCAAGTGGTTGCAAGTGTTTGCTAGTGGTTGCTTGTGGATGCAGATACACACATTAGGCACTAGATCGGCTCAGTCACTTTCATATTGTATATGCATATGATTGTATTTGTATATGGATTGAAACTTGATGTGTTATCATATGGACGTTGCATATGGACGAGTGAATATGCACACGTATAGTATTTACATGATTAGAGATATTTGCATACATATTGGACGCATGACACTCTCATAATTCGCATTAAGGAGGTCAACTGGATAAGTAGACCGCCTGATTTTGCACTAGATAAGAGACATATACACACACTCTGCATATGTTCATATGGCATTAGAAGTCTTTTTAGGACAATGGATGCTTGTGGATGATGGATGAGTAGATGGATAATTGGAAGTTAGGATGCATTCTTCTTAACTTGAAAATTTCGGGGACGAAATCCTTTAAGGAGGGGAGAATGTAACACCCCGAATTTTATGAGAATATTAAAATTAACAAATTCAAGAACACTTAATATTTAGAAGAAGAATTAAGTGAAATGGGTTGCGCTATTACGTTCGTCTCAAAATTTTGGTCAAGATAGACATTTGGTTTGTATAAAACAGATACTTATGAAGATGTTATTAAGCCTTGAAGTAAGTATGCATATGAGAAAAATATACATATATATAAATATGCAAAAAAGTTCAAAACAGCAAATCGAAAGGGGGAAAAACCGAACCGGCCCATTTTTGAGGTCGACCCTAGCCCCGCTGTGTCGACTAGGGGTTGATTCGGGGTGTTTGGCTGTCAACCCATGGGCCAATTCGCTCTAAGGATGATGTGGCATCTGATTGGTTCTCATGGTTCAGGGTAAATCTAATGGTACTAAAACACTCTCTACAAATATTAAAGGACCTTAAACCTAAAACCTAATTATATTATTCACTCTCATCTAAACCTAGCCGCCACTAAACCCAAAATCAAATTAAATCTAATGTAATCCAACTAAGAGAATTCAACGATCTACATCAAAGGCGAGCAATTCAATTTCAGGATACAGATCCCTGAAATCAAGTTTTTCCTTTTGATTGTAAGTGCAGTTATTTTTCAGATGTGAATAAATTAAAGACATGATTTGTAATGAATTGTAAAATAGAATTGTATCAAGTTGTATGTGATCCTGATTCATGTTTATTCTTGTCTATTCTATCATATATGCCTATGAACTATTGTGGTCTATCGAACCTATCATGTTATGTGGAAATTGGTGAGTAAACCTACGATGTTGTATAGGAATTTGGGAATGAAATTATCATATGTAAGTTTGGTGATATTATGATACATACAAGTTTTAGGCTAAGTCATGTCGTTTATGCCTAATTGTTTAGAGACATTATGCATACATTTTTAGATCTACGACCTTATATGTTTAGATCTACGACTTTATATGTTAGATCCATATGCCTTTATCATAGATCTAATTTGCAAGTTCACCACTACATGCCAAGTTTAACTTGTATAGTTTTATCTAAATTCATATGCTTGTGGTTCATGTTGCATAGATCAAATTTGCAAGTTCATAGTTAAAAGTATATTATTGTATGCCAAATCCATGTGACATATGTGTAGTTGGATCCATACTTTTGTATGATGCTGGAATGTTGCAAAGTTCCTCTTTTCCCCTTTTTGTTTTATAAGTTAGGCTAAAATATCGAGCCTAACATTCTACGTAATTTTTGCAAATGTACAACGGGGGTAATGTTGGGGAAAACATTAAATTACATGTAATTAGCATGTTTGACACATAAGCATGATATGTGGCATGAAAATGGTATAGTCTATATACCTAAAATTTTGAATGTGATTTAGAAGGAAAGTAGGCCATGACAATAATTGATTTAAAATTGAATGATTAAATAACGCTTATCACGGCCTGTCAACCCACCGACTGACATATAAAAAAATTCAGAGGAGATAGGAATAGATTATCGTCCCCAGACCCGTATGGGGTTTCCAAACAACAATAGTCGATTCAAAATAATCTCAGGTTAATCAAATCAACCAGTTCTAATTCAATTTGAATTATTTTTCTAATTAACCAATTTTCACTGTTTAAATTATAAATGAATATTTATAATTTAATTTCAACTACCATAAAATAATATTTAATTATTTTTAATGTTTTAAACATTTTAGCATCACAATCAACACACAATACAGTTAATTAAATTCGTTCATGGTATGTGGACGAGGGAGGTGAGCTAACAGGTACTGTATACAATTTATAACGATTAAACTGATAAAAATCTACATTGGAAATTCTATATATTTTTATACATGAATACAATAACATGATAAAATATAATTCAGTGAGAAGGAGTTTTCACTTTGGTCGGTTAGAAATCATTTAATAACGATTGTTCAGGCAAATTAAATTGAACATTTAATTTGACCAAAAACTGTAACTTGCTCCAAATTCCTCCCAGTTAGTTCCAGAATGTGTCACGATCCCAACGGTTCCCATTTCACTGGATTCCGACATCGTATGAGAAAGTTATGATATTATAAAGGTTAATTACATTATTAAGTAAATTAATAATTTAATTAACTAATTAAATTAACTCCACCTTTTGTTAATCACTCAGACAAACCACTGTAACCCTGCTCGATTCCTAGGATTAAACTTCGCGCCCCCTACAGTCACGTTGCCGACGATCTGGAGTCACCACGCCCTTCGTCGTCGCGAGCCGCGCCTCCAGGCGCCAACTACGCCCAACTCGAAGATCTTTCGGTGCTCCAATTCTCGACCGAATGGTTGGATTTTGAGCTTCGATTTCGAGGAAATTATGGCTCTAGATCAGATCTCTACCGTTGGATGTGGAGATCACAATGTGCGCTTCAATCTTTGCTTTGGAACTTTCTTGGATTCATGCGTGGATTTACAAACCGGAGGGGTTTTTGGTTTTATGTGGTTTTTGTCATGGTTTCATTGGACACGGCGCGGTTTTATGAAGAAAATAAATTAGGTTTTCTAAAAGGGTGCGTTTTTTACAGGTCCCTATTAACGTTTTGAATTAGGCTTAGGTCCGGTCATAAACTTATTGTAAATTTAGTCCCTATTTTCAAAAAATCAACAAAAAAATAAAAATAAAATATTAAAAAATCACTTAAATTTGTAATTAATTAAAACAATTAATCGTGAAAAAAAAACAGATCAAAAAACATCAAAAACAACGTCAAAATCAAAAATTACAAAAAAAAACAACGAAATGCAGTAAAATGCATCAGAAGATGCGTATAATTTAATTTGTTGCATACATGTATGCATTTATTTCAATTCTACGTCAAAATTGCAGTGTAAATGCATACATGTATGCACATATTGTAAATACATGCATATTCTGATGCACTGATTTAAACCCTGCATACATACGTTCAGTTTTTTTTACTTTTGCATATATTTTGACATATCTACATACACCTATGCATTTATATAGAAAAACTGCATACATGTGTGCAATAATTCAATAGTCGTGTACAAATATATGCATGTGTATTCAAATAGTTGCATACATGTATGAAACTTTTTTTTTGGTCGAGATCTTCTGACAATATTTTCAGATTTTAGAATTTTTTTAAATTAGGGCCGCATGTTTTTCTGCAGGGAATTGAAGAAGGCGGAAGTGAATAATGGATAGGAGCGGATGTCCCTGAAATGAAGGAGGCGGAGACAAAAATAGGGGGCGGGTTCTAATTTGAAACATGACAAGGATGTGAGCCTAATTAAGTTTGCTTTTAGGGATGTGAGCCTAATATTCACTTTCTAAAATTTCCTATCGGCCATTTTATATTATTTATTTTATTTAATGTCCAAAAATACCCGTTAATTGAAACGAACTCCAAAACAAACCTAATGACCATCATCCCTAACCAAATACCCCGATTTCGGACACAATGGGATGTGTTTCATAAGCCAACTCGACTGTTTTAGTTAGTTTTTCTTTAAATTAAAATATAAATCAACATATTAAATTAAAAAAACATACATTTTAATTTACCTGGGCCACATACTGACTCCAAAAATTATAGAAAAATTAATTTAGCTATGTTTTGACGATAAAGTCCTAACCAAGCTAATATCATCGAATTTGAAGATCGTTTGAAAATTTGCCTTTTTCCAGTCGATTAAATTCCAATTAAAATAACCAAACGCGTTTAGATTCACCGTGCTCACATATTCATTCGAAAAATTATGAAATTTGAAATCTAACAATAATTTGACATTCCGAATCCAACAAAGGTGGTTTCGTTGAAAATGGAGGTCGTTTGCAAAATGGCTATTTTTAAGGGTTGTATATTATATTAAAATACTTATAAATTTCATAGCGACTATTTTAAATTTTAAACTGGACATAACTTTCAATTTGTAAAGTGAAATCTCTATTTTTTACATCCGTCAGAAAGATATAATTAAACAGATTCAAATATTTCTTGTTTTACCGAAATCCGATTTATTTTGAATTCTGTACATTCAATTGAATTTAAATTCCAATTTTCAAATTACCGCACCATTTCAAACTCTATTTATAATTAAAATTAATTTATACGTTATAACTTCATTTAAATAAATTTTTAATCATCATTATTTAAAATAAATAATTTTAAATATTTAGAATCCATTAAAATAGAAAAAATAAAACTTTTAAATTGGTTCAGAAATTCCGAGTTGTTACAATCTCCCCTACTTAAAACCTTATCGTCCTCGAAAAGGAATGGAGCTGAAATTTGTTTAACTAACCAACTCAACTTTCATTCTGGCTTCATTCTTCAACTTTTCATTTTATAAGAATTTTCTAATTTCTCAAAAGTTTGGCTAATACCCTAAATTTTCAAAAAAATCGCCATAACCCCCTTTGTACGGGCTGATTGGTAAAACCACAACTTGCCTCACAGGGCCCTCATCAATAAAAAAGAAAAAGAAAAAGCCAAGCAGCTTGCCAATCAACTCATAAAATCATCAAACCCAATGAATATAGTAAACATGTACCTATTGTCAAGCATACAATTTTTTTCCTCTTCTTAGCTTCCCTGTTATGACCTGATCATTATATATTCATGTACAAATATGCAATTTTAATAAATTTCAATTTAACACTATCATGAAAATTAACTTAACCCAATTCAATTACCTGTTCTCACATTGGTTTTATCATACAATACTGATATGTTTTAAAACAAAATGTGTCATAACATAAATAACCATACGTTCATACATATATCCAAAATGCTAGTTCTTTATATTATAACTTAGCTTCCTAGGAAATCATGCCCCCTTTCCTTTAGACTTCTTATCTGCCCCCTTTAACGGGCATTTTCGGGGTACATGCCCTACTTCTTTACCGTGGAAGCACTTCTTTTCTTTTCCTATTTTTCTGGACTTTTTCCTTACCTTTGGATACTTATCCACAAAATGCCCTGTCTATTTGCACTTGAAACAAACTATGTCCACTTTTATCTCCTTCTTCTGGTTCCTCTCTTTCTCAGGGCACAGAACTGCGTAATGCCCTTCCTTTTTCATTTATAGCAATGAACACCCAAGGGTGTTCCTAAGTTCAAATCCCTTTCCTTTCGGCTTGTTGGTGAGACCTTCTTGCTATGTTTTGGAGTCATCCAGAATTCAGTTCCAGATAAGCCGTAGTCCTCTATATCCTACATAATATTTCATGGTTTAATAAAGAGGGCTAATATTTTTGAATTTGCTTATTTTACCTTTCATTCTCGTATTGGTTTTTGTATTCCAATATTCTTATCAGTTAAATTAATAATCACACATCACAACCAGCAATCAATTAATTAATTAGCTTTCCAAATATATAATTTTATATATACTCTAAAAATCATATTTAAAGATCAAATCACAAAAAATAAATTCTAACTAAGGTTTTTGGTTCTCACACCAGTCAATTGGAATAATATAGATATCCCACTTTCGAAACTCGAACATAAATACTGATGATGATCGATCAATCACAAGAATTATCCCCTAGCGACTAGAGTGTGATTCTATATCTACTCAGTATATTTGATGCTTTGGATATATGTTAATTACGCATATATTCAAAATCTTCATATACCTGATAGTCCAGATTCGTAATAATATAATTAAATCTTTTCATTTTTAGAAATAGCACTCTTCAAACTCATTCTAGGGTATTATTAACCCTATCTCTAACGAGTTATTCTTATAGGATATTACTAATCCTATATCTAATGAATTCTTTTGTTTGGTTCTAACATGTCTTGTTCTCGAGCTTTGTAAACCAAAGCCCTGATACTAACTGAAACGATCTGAAATCCCCCGATCTCCAAAGAGACGGAAAGCAGTGGATTGCTTTGAGAACACAACGCATCAGAACACAAACAATAGAACATTTCACTGCTATTACAACAGAGTACAAGATATTAGAGTTCAAATAAATAATCTACAGTGGAAAAATAAATATTAGAGATTTAAAATACATAACAGCATAAATTTAAAATGTATAAATACAATGCGTAGTGGAAATTACATCAACTAGTACAACTGAATGGAATACATGGGTACAAAGCTTTCTGAATATAGCTCCAGCTGTAATCCAGGATCCTGTGAAAGGAAATTTCTGTGAAAACCAAAACTACTACCTGCCTGCATGGAAAATACGGGCACCTAGAGTTTAGGTTAAAACAATAAACTCCGAGTTAGTCATGGGACTTGTGTGAGAACAAAAATAGTTATTAATCTTTATTTCAAAGTTATGTAAATTACGGGACCGCGCTATATAAGACGGAATGGGTTTATCCCCCATGAATACTAGAAAACAAACAATGCAATGCTGAATAAAGAAAAATAAAGCTATTATAAGACTCATGTCCCATCAAATGATGCAACGCAAGCCGGAGTATAGAGTTATACCTTATAATAGCCAAATATGTGTGATACACGAAATTTATCTTTTATTACTACCATATGTTTGTAGTGTAGAAATCAATTTCGAAAGTAAGTGTATCAATCCTAGACGGCATAATACCCCGTCCTATTATGTCGCTGTATGTAGGTATACAACAAAAACCGCAAAGCTCATATTGGAAAATCGGATTTCCATTATGATGGCTACTGATTCGAAAGAATTACCACGTAGTGCAATACTCCACGGCTTACGTCCAGGGCTTTTGGAAAACACCGTAATGCACATCGACCATAACATATGGGAATCGTGGGGGTGTGCCCTTATCCATACTGGTGTGGGGCGACCATACCAAATTAATCTTGGTCGACCAAATATGTGACAACCCTAAAGGTGTCAATTCTCATCTCAAAAGCATATTGACCTAACCATCAGTTCACCGTCATACTAGTGTGTGAGGCTCGCAAATTAATGCTGCAAAAATCTATGCTAATTAAAGCTCTGCTTCGATCATCATCCATAAGGCTTTGCTTTTCAAAAAGAACCTTGATCCATGCATCTCAGCATGTCACATTGTCAATCCATATCATACCTTTGATTTCTGTCAATATATAACCTCTAAGCTCGTACTCTCAGAGAAGGGTGTTAAGGAAGAGAATAAATTCTCGGCCACCAAACTGATATATATTTTAGCAGAGATCAACAAATACACTATAAAAAATACAACACTAGACATACCATCCATTTGCAAGTCTTCTCTGGGTCTGAACGAAACAGGAGGCACAATATTCTTCGTCCCATATGTCCAATACAGGAGAGAGACCCTCGCATATTCGGACAATCAACAAGTATGTTCGCACCACTACCACTATAACTCCTCCATGGGAGCTACCTAAATCCAGGGCATCAGTAGTAGTCCATTCGATGTGAAGATCGCCGGTCTTCAACCATCATCATCAATATCTTCGACGTAGTCGTCGAATCAGCTATTCAAAATGGGTTAAACCCGGTCTTTCCGAACAACATGCGTATCTTACGATCAAGTGCTATAAAAATACATCATTTGCTTCATTCCAATCTAGAATACTCTTTTATTCAAATATTCTTTAAATTGGGAATTAATCCCATAAATCTTGTAAAAGATTTAATTCATTTAAACCCCTTGTTTAAATCTGCACTTGAAAACCATTTCAAAAGATTTTGTATTATCTTTTCTCAACTTTAAACCAAATTAAGGTTTATCAGACCAGTGGGGATTATCGAGCCTTGCCGAAGTAATTGTTGTATATGACGTAGTTGTGTACATAATTATATGATTTTTGTTTGATGGTATCAACCAAATAAATATTATTTTAAATGTTTTTGTTATTTATTGTTCTATATATACATCACAGACAGGAAAATAATATTTATATTTAAATAGAATACGACTGTATAAACATTCATATATTTAAACAGTATTTTATTTAAATTAAATATTATATTTCAAACATTCAAACAGTACAACTATTTATAACTCCACTATTTATTCAATTCACATGAGATTGTACTTGTAAA
Organism: Allium sativum; assembly: GCA_030737875.1. Classification (NCBI taxonomy): domain Eukaryota; kingdom Viridiplantae; phylum Streptophyta; class Magnoliopsida; order Asparagales; family Amaryllidaceae; genus Allium; species Allium sativum. Next base: position 940,434,750 of record CM060924.1, read on the forward strand.
TGAACTGGATATGATAGTCGAGTTTGTTTGACAATAATATTTTATTTCAATAAATTTTGTTTATTACATATATCAGTACAATTCTCTCACAGCTCCTCACTACATTTCATTCATCACTCAGCACATTTTCATGTACACTACACTCAGTTTATAGAATGACTCATATACATACACTTACACACTCATTCACTGTCTTCTGTCTTCACAGCTTTCGATCAGTCCTGTCTTCATACTTGTCATATATGGAAACACACACGCAGTGAAGTGGAACAAAAATAAAATTAAATTCAAACAAATAAAAATTTATTTTTAAATTTTTTGCCTCAGAATAATGGTACGTTTCTCATTATTTTTCTAGACTTGGTCTGATATGCAGGGACAGGAAAATTTGTCTAGATGGATGCATACACACGTGTATATATACACGTGTGCACTGCCTTGCCAATCCAGTGTGCAACTAAGGAGTAACCATGTGGACCATCTTGACTCAGTGCAACAATAATCAAAGTGGTCGAGGCAATTCAGCGTACATGGTCGAACCAGCCTAAAGAAATCAGATCAGAACAATGTATATCAAAAGACTAGCAACAAGTAGAAACGGCAAAGGTGAACATAGCAGACCAAGTACATGTCAAGTCAGCATGGCAAAGCATCAATAGTCAAGCAATAGTTCAACTGAATAATTTTAAGAGCACTTCAAATGCCCGAGACGTAAAAAAGAAAAGAAAAGAAAATTAAAAATAATATGAACAAAGTACCAGAGATTTTGGGTATCAACAAAGCCAAAGAACCAAATTCAACCACGGTACGACATAGGTTCGAATACATGCATTGGAAGAAAAACAATGCAAAATGGCCAGCACAACACACAAACACTTCACTATGACTCCAAATACAATATGAGAACCGTAACAACCCGGAAAGTCAGAACCAATTTAAAATTTTTAATCTGGCTATTTTAGTGGATTTTGAATATTTAAAATAAATTATTTTAAATAATAACGACAAAAATTCTTTCGGATCGAAGTTATAGTGAATATATTTATTTTAATTATAAAATAAGGCCAGAAATGGCGTGGCAGTTTGAAAATTTGAATTCGAAATTTTGACTAACTGTACAGGATGCAAAATAAAACAGATTTTAATGAAACAAAAAATATTTAAATATGTTTAAGAATATCTTTCTAAGGAATCTGAAAAATCGAAATTTCATAGCGGGAATCAAAAGTCATGGCCAAATGAATTTTCAGAAAGGTCGTTATGGAATTAATAAAGCCCTTGAAAATAGACATTTTGCAAACGACCTCCGTTTTCGACGAAACCACTTTTGTTGGATCTGGAATGTCAAATTATTGCTAGATTCCAAATTCCATATTTTTTGGAGTTAATATGTGAGCATGGCAAAAGAAAATGTGTTTGTTTAATTTTAGTCAACTTGGATCGACCAGAAAATGGCCATTTTTCAAACGATCTCCAAATTCAACGAAATTAGTTTTGTTAGGACCGTATTGTCCTAACATAGCCAGATTTATTTTTCTGGAATTTTTGGAATCAGTATGTGGCCCCGGCAAGTTGAAATGTACGTTCAAATCCATATTTGAATGTTTAATATTTTAATTCGAAGAATAACTGACTGAAACAGTCGAATGGGCCTACGAAATATTCCATTGTGTCCGGAATAGCGGTATTTAGCTACGGACAACATTCATTGGGTTTGAATTGGAGTTCGTTTGGAAAAATATATATTTTTGGAATTATAAATAGCACGGACCAATCAGAATTTTTATTAAAAAAATATTTTTCTCCCTCCCCTTAACCCTCGCGCGATGACTTAAATCAACACCCACCTTCTCTCCTCGATTCTGGCCAAACCGATCAATAAAATTAAAAGCTCCAGTTGGGACTTTGTAGAGCTCCTCTTCCTCTTCAAATCCATACCAAGTTTGCCAATTTTCATTGTGTATTTCGTTCGGACCGATCACTCAAAGTCCCGTACTTTAACCCGCCGCCGCGCCTGCCACGTCACCTTGAGCTGCACGCCATCCCCTTCGCCGCCTACACCTCTCCTCCTTCTTCGTCGCTACGAAGGCCCATCATTTCATGGATTTCGTGAAAATCGCAAACCTAGTTTTGAACGCTTCAGCTGAGGTAACTGCCTTTATATTTTAAACTGTTTATAGCACTTTAAAGCGCTACGAATTATGATTTTACAATAAACATCATACCTTTTTGCTATTTTGTCGAAATCGAGTGAAACAAGAGAAATTGGACTCATGGCGACATCTTCTGCATTCTATAAGAGACCGGAGAATTTTTGGAGCTCCCTACAATTTTTGGAGGAGTGGAACCTAAGTTGAGATTTCTGAATTCAAATTTGAATGGAATGGCGATGTATAAATTATATGATCGTTGTATATGTTATATAAGCGTTGTACAACTCATGTATAAGCATTATATAATTATATGTGCGATATATAAGTTATATACGCATTGTAAAAACCATATGTACGTTGAATGGAATTGAAATGAAATTGAAATATATTTATAAATGTACATATATTTTTTTGAAATTTTTTCCTTTTTTTCAAAATAATATACGTGTGTATATATATATACACACACTCCCCTCGTCCACAGACAATGGACAATATATATTGGTTGTGATTGTTTGGATTTTGGTTGATGTGAAATTTGGTTGATAAATGTGAATGGTTGATAATGATTGTTTGTAGTTGAAACAAAATTGGAATTGTTTATGGAAAAATCCATTATGATATGAAAATGATCGAAATATTTAGATTATATGGATAAGCCCCTTAGGGAACGCCGCGAGGCATAAGGTAGTGCGAAGAGCCGTACTCGGGACGGTGCCGGTTTTAAACCCCCTACCATTATGTTGCCGAAATTTTCTGGAATATTCATATGTTGGAAAAATATTCACAAGACGAATAAATTGTTTGAAAGATAAAAATCACATTTTGATCATGTATATGGAGTATATAAAATATTCATGTTTCAAATAAATTGTTTTAACAATAAAAATCACATTTTTATTATATATATGAATCGCTAAAAATATTCATGTTTGAAATAAATTGTTTTGACAATAAAAATCACAATTTTATTATATATGAAGTGTTAAAAATAGTCACGTGTCGAAATAAATATTTGTTGGGTAAAAATATTATTTTTATCAAATATATGAAATAAAAATGGTTTGGAAATCGAAGAACGGGTTATATTTATATATGTATAATTAAAATAAAACAAGCAATGACGCTGCAGTTCGTATTTTGAAATCGTGATTTTAAATGATTATTACGGGAGATCCGACCATCGGATCTTCCCGAAACCGAAATTGTTGGGTTCGCTTTGAAAATATCTTTCCAACGATACCAAATTTGTAAAGGTCCAATGGTTAGATTGTGTGAAATGTTTAATTCAAATTTGAAAAAAACAGTGCTAGAATTGATTATTATATATAATTAAAATAAAACGAATAACGACGCTGTAGTTCGTATTTTGAAATCGTAACTTCAAACGATTGTACCGGGAGATCCGACCGTCAGATTTTCCCAAAGCTGGAACCGTTGGATCCGTTTTGGAAAGATCTTTCCAGTGGTATAAAATTTGTAAAGATCCAACGGATAGATTTTCAGATATGTGTAAATCAAATCTAAAGAAAAACAGCGCCATTGTAACAACCCACTTTTTTTAGGGATACTGAATTGGGAATCCGATAATAAATTGGTAATAATTATAATAAATATTGTTTGAAAATTAAATAAATGGCAATAAAATATTAAAATGGATGAGAAAAAAAATTGATGACGATCAATAAATGCGTTGTGCATGGTTAATATGAGGAATTTCATCAGTTTTGTTGCATAATGTAATTTATTTTAGCAAATGAACTTTGAAAAAAAAATGTATTTTTTTAGAAAGAAGAAAAAAAAATGTAATTATAAGTTAGTGAACATTGTGTACAAGTTTTTTTCGCATGAAATAAAAAGGACAAATTTCAATGCAATGAAAAGTGCAAATTTTAGTAGAAAAATTTGATTGATTTCATAAAATGTGTTATTGTAAATAATATATAAAATGGTGTTTTCTTGTTGTTTTCATGTATGCATTGGAAAAAAAAAAGTTTACATAATGTTGAAATTGTGTGTAAAGTAAGGTGAAAAGAGAATTTTATGTCCATTTTCCATTAAAAGAAAATAAAAAGAAAAGATTATAAAAAGGAAAAAAAATTTAATAACAAATCCTATTTTATATCATGTAGGAAATCTCTAGAAACAAATAAAAAAAAGGGGGAAAACAAAAATATCTCATAATAAGACAAACTTTAATCATTTTGTTTCTTTAGGAAAAAGAGTGAAATAATAAAATAAAGGGGGGGACTTGGTAGAAGAATCTAGAGAAGGGGTTAAACATAAATTCCTTCTCATTAGTCTCTCATTCCTCATTCCTCATTCACCGACTAAAAACACTACGTATTTTTCTTTCTTCCTCATTGAGAAACCAGAAACCACCGTAAGAGAAAGAGAGGAAAAAAAAAATCAAATCTTCTTATCCAAATCAAAAATCAAAAGTTCGCAACCTAAGATTGAAGTGAGATTCCCAATTCTTCAAGTAAGTATTCCCTAAACCTATTCAATCTTCTAGAGTTCTTTCAATTCTTGTAAATTGAAAACTTAGGATTGTTTTCCTCTTCAATTCCTATTGTAGAGGGCTCCAACCAACAAATTAGTCGATTTCAGAGGTGAAAGTTTGCTTTTTGGCGTAATAGGTGAGTGAAGTTTTGCCCTTTTTAATATTTTGGGTTTGCATGTTATCAAAACATGAAATTTATGTGTATGTTTGCTGTAAAGCTTCTTCCTCATGCCTTACTTCACTGTTCGGGGTCTTGATAACTTGAATTTGTATGAAAATTGCAATATCCATTGTGTTGGAAATGATATTATGTTGTAGCAAGAGGAGGAATTGGTATCATTAATACAATTAACATGCACGCTTCATGTATGTTGAAATGCCATCAAGGCAAAGTGGATTAATTCATTGTAAAATAAAAAAATAAAAAAAAAAAAAAAAAAAAAAAAAAAAAACTGAAAATTTTCTGCGGGGAAGGGGGAGGACTGCTGTGCAGTCCTGTGCAGATAGGCTGCACTGTGCAGCCAAAACTGGGCTGTACAGGCAGCCCAAGCGCAGGCTGCACAGCAGCCCGCGTCTGGGCTGCAGCGCAGCCCAGAACGGGCTGCAGTAGCAGCCCGTAACCGGGCTGCCTTGCAGCCCGTGACCGGGCTGCAGCAGCAGCCCAGAGCGGGCTGCTGTAGCAGCCCGAACTGGGCTGCATGTTGCAGCCCAGAACGGGCTGCCATGCAGCCCGTGACCGGGCTGCAGCAGCAGCCCGTGAGCGGGCTGCAGCAGCAGCCCAGAGCGGGCTGCTGTAGCAGTCCAACTGGGCCGCATGGGCAGCCCAGAACGGGCTGCCATGCAGCCCGTGTCTGGGCTGCAGTGCAGCCCAGATTGGGCTACAGTGCAGCCCAGCAGTGGGCTGCCTGTGCAGTCCAGCCTGAACAGTTTTTATAAAAAAAAAAAAAAAAAAATAATTAAAATAAGTTTTGTAAAAAAAAAAAAAAAAAAAATAATAATAATAATAATAATAATAGAATACGAAGATTTCTTCAATATAATTATGCGTTTTATATTAGAAAAATTATTGTTTTTGAAAGCAAGTTTTTTTCCTACGAGCGAAAAATAGTATCAGGTACAAATTAAGTGGCCAAATAATTTTATTAATTCCAAATAAATTAAACATGTTAAACAATGATTAAGTTTCGTTATAATACATAAGTATTATGGGGTACTTGTGTATTAGAGCGAAACGGAAGTGTAACCATCTATGGACATGTGATGTTAACCTTTTGTAAGGTACACTGGGTATTATAAAACTTACTTTTATGAATGTTGCCATGATTGGTTTTATATAGTGTTTTGATGTTATAAATACTGTGAGTTTTCAAAGTATGAATTTACAAATTAATATTTCAAAATACTTTAATTTTGGGATTGGGATAGATTGGACTCTGTTGTACCAATGGGCCAAAACTCCATCTTGGTCGACCTGATTCAGGTTCGCTACCTGAATCACGGTGGTTATAAATTTCGCCCACTTACCACCAAAGGTCAAACGGTCTGCTACATTGGGCAATTTTGTTGTTTTGATCGGGATTCCCGATCGGCGGGTCACGGACTACATCAGATGGAGACGTGGGTGTGCCACGTGTAGTGTCGTGAACGGGTAGCATACGGCCTTCGCCTTAGACCGTCTTGGTTATCCTGGGTTGATCGCCAGGTGTCGTTATGGCGTTATGAGTAGATTACGGTGCAGATGTCTCCGCGCGCGCAAGAGCTCTACCACTGTGATTTTACAATACTAGCGTCTGTGTAGTTGGTCATTATGGGTCATATTATATTTATCCCGTAGTCCCCATGATTCTCTATTACTCAAATAATTTGAAACCCAGTATTATAACCAACATTCAATTATTATATTATCATATTGTTTTATATATGATAATCGTTATGGTATTGTATTGCTTTACATACAATACCTGTGCCTTTAATCTTACTTTTTATATTATCATATTGCTTTACATATGATAATCGTTATGGTATTGTATTGCTTTACATACGATACCTGTGCCTTTAATCTTACTTTTTATATTATCATATTGCTTTACATATGATAATCATTATGGTATTGTATTGCTTTACATACAATACCTGTGCCTTTAATTAATCTCACTTTTTATATTACCATATTGCTTTACATATGATAACCGTTTTGGTATTGTATTGCTTTACATACAATACCGATGCCTGATATTATGGCTTATTTAATGCAGCAACTTTGCTAAATTGTTCATTCATATGCCTCATGTTGACTTACACATGTGGCATCATTTATTATTATAATTCAATGTCCATAGATACTTACTTCACTCACACTAGACATAGTCTGACCCGTGTGATTTGTTTTGTTAAAACAATCCTCGGGTCAGGTTGAGGATTGTTTGCAGGTTAGGTTGCGTGGACTGTAGCAGCGTTCTTATCTTTTTCCACGTTTTGGGGTTTTGGACTATGCAACTTCAGACTATCAGAAGCGTGTAGTATTATGGTATGTACACTATTATGTATTTTGGGAGGCGATATTATGTATGATGGACCATGTATGCTGGACATCTCTATTATGATATGTATTATGTATTCCGCTGTTGTTATTGTGCGGTGCTTGATTCTATTATATTTTGCACTATGTGCCTGGGAAATTTTCTTGTACCATTTCTTTGAACTTATACTGAGCACAAAGGGTAAGATGAGAAGTTTTAAATTCTCGTGTCAGTGTTCGTTCAAAGGAATGAGAACAACTTTTAGCCCTATCGAGTCCCATTCTCCGTGCTTTCCGACAGTAACACTTAGTGTTGCTCTTGGTTAGCATGGGTCTAGGGGCCGGGCGTTACATTGTTGGTATCAGAGCCCAGGTTTGACATAGTACAAAATATATTTAGAACATGGCTTAGCACAAGACAGTAGAAACATCATACATGTCTGTTTATTTATAGTATCACTCCCATCATATAATAATAGTTGTACATACCTGAACCAAAACCCCAATTTTTAGCGTTCTAGTGCGAGTATTATTTTAATTCCAGCTGAGTGATATATCTCACTATATGCAGAGTAGTAAGAAAGATGGCTGGAAGACCTCCCCGTTTGACGATGGAGCAGTGGTTGGAGTTGATGCGGAACATGCCTCAAGCCGCACCCGCTCCTAATGCTGCTCCTAGAGCTGATTTCGCTCGTATGTGTAAGGACTTTACGAGCCTTGGAGGGAAGCCTTTTCTTGGGAAAGAAGGTGTTGTTGAAGTTCAGGCCTGGCTTAAGACTTGTGAGCGTGTTTTTGGGCACATGGGTGTGACTGACCGTCAAAAGGTCGAGATTGCTTCTAGCTTCCTCCAAGGCAATGCTTCTGATTGGGTTGATATTATGAATGCTGAGAGGGGAGACGAGGAGGTCACATAGGAAAGATTTAGGGAACGATTTGAGTAGAGGTTCGTTCCCGAGGCGGAGAAGCGCATCCTTACTAGTAGATTTAGTTGATAGATATGCTTTGGAAGTAGTTTATCTTGTCACATCTCTAAGGGTTGCGAATCCCATTGGCGGGTCCGCAACACTTGGAATGTTGGGCAAGAACCTTGAGATCTTCTTAGGTGGACTCCCTTTCTCATGTGACTTGCATGTGTTTGAGTATCTTGGCTTTGATATTATCCTGGGGATGGATTGGTTGGAACGATATGGGGCTCATCTTTCTTGTTTAGACAGAGTTGTTACCTTGAGACATCCATCTTTCAAATGGCTCGTTAATATAACGCTTGATATGAAAGGCCCTAATGCTCCTGGTCCTCTTTATTCCATTGAGTCACGAGAAGATGATGAGATAGCCAGAGTTCCTGTTGTTAGGGATTTTGGTGATGTGTTTGAGCCTGTTACCGGCTTACCGCCTAAGAGGGCTGTGGAGTTTCGCATAGATCTTATCCCTGGAGCCCAACCGGTTAGTAGACCACCTAACCGTATGCCTCGAGTTAAGATGGAGGAGCTTCGGAAGCAGTTGACTGAATTGGAAGGGAAGCAGTTCATTCGATCAAGTAGCTCTCTTTAGGGAGCTGCTGCAGTCTTTGTAAAGAAGGCTGATGGCTCTCTCCGCTTGTGCATTGATTATAGGAAGCTTAATGAGCTGACCGTAAAGAATAAATATCCATTCCCTCGTATAGATGATCTTTTTGACCAGTTAAGTGGAGCAAAAGTCTTTTCCCAGCTCGACTTAGCTACTGGATTCCATCAGTTGCGAGTAGCGGAAGACAGCATCCCTCTCACTGCCTTTCGCACTCGATATGGCTCTTATGAATGGTTGGTAATGCCGTTTGGACTTACGAATGCCCCTGCATATTTTGTAGACATGATGAATAGAGTGTTCAGAAGCTATCTTGATAGATTCGTCTTGGTCTTCATTGATGATATATTAGTTTATTCCAAGTCTGAGCAAGAGCATGAAGGTCATTTGAGGATTGTTTTGGAGACTTTGAGGGAACATAAGCTAAAAGCAAAGTTTTCCAAGTGCCACTTTTGGCAGAAAGAGGTAAAGTTCTTGGGCCATATTATATCCGAAGCCGGTCTAGCTGTGGATCCTTCTAAGATAGAAGCAATACAGAATTGGAAAAGGCCCGAGACTGTTACGGAGATTCGAAGCTTCCTCGGTCTAGCAGGATACTATCGTCGCTTTGTTAAGGATTTTTCGAAAATTGTCACTCCTTTGACAAGGCTGACGAAGAAGGGTATAAGATTTGAGTGGACAGATAAGTGTGAAGAAGCTTTCTCTAAGTTGAAGGAGATGCTCACTAATGCACCAGTTTTGGTGATTCCAGAAGGCAATCAGGATCTTGTGGTGTATACTAATGCTTGTGGGTCTGGACTGGGTGCTGTGCTTATGCAGAAAGGAAGAGTTGTGGCTTATGCATCTAGACAATTAAGACCCAATGAGGTTAGATATGTTGTACATGATTTGGAGCTGGCAGCTGTAGTTTTTGCTTTGAAGTTGTGGCGTCATTATCTTATGGGTGAGCGGTTTGTCCTTTATACTGACCATAAGTCTTCGAAATATCTCTTTACTCAAAAGGAGCTGAATATGCGCCAGCAAAGATGGTTGGAGTTTTTGGCAGCATATAATTTTAATATTCAGTATACACCTGGAAAAGGTAATCGTGTAGCGGATGCTCTCAGCCGTAAGCATCAAACAGTGGTATCGATGATGATAGCGGAATGGCGAGACTTGGAGGTGTTGGCTTCTAGTGGAATCTATTGTAATATGCCCACTCATAGCTCTGGAAGGGTGTTGGCCAATATGGTTATGAGACCGAGCCTAATGGATAGGATTTCTCAATCTCAAATGGAAGATCCTATTGCTTTGGAGCGTATTCGTCAGCTGAAGAGTGGAGATGATGCTGATGATTTGAAAGGAGTTGAGTTAGATGCCCATGGTTGTTTAAGGAAGAAAGGCAGGATCTTTGTCCCTAATGTGGCAGGTCTTAGGCATGAGGTGATGAGTGATTTCCATTGTTCGCAATATACCATTCACCCAGGTGGCAATAAGATGGATATGGACATGAAACGTCTATATTACTGGGAAGGTATGAAGCGAGATATAGGCGAGTATGTGAAGAATTGTATTACCTGCCAATTGGTGAAGTGCGAGCACCAAAAGCCTAGCGGTCTTCTTCAGCCATTAGAGATTCCGCTATGGAAATGGGATCAGGTATCCATGGACTTCATTGATGGATTGCCGAGATCAAAGCAAGGGCATGATAGCATATGGGTAGTATTGGATCGTTTGACTAAATCTGCCCATTTTATCCCAGTCAAGTCAAAAAGAACCGCTCCTTATTTGGCAAAGCTATATGTGAAGGAAGTTGTACGTCTCCATGGTGTACCTAGTGCTATAATTTGTGATAGGGATCCACTATTTACTAGTGGGTTTTGGAGAAGCTTGCAGTCTGCTTTGGGGACGAAGTTGAATATTAGTTCAGCATATCATCCTCAGTCCGATGGGCAAACTGAGCGGGTTAACAAGATATTAGAGGATTTGTTGCGCTCTTGTATTCTTGATTTTGGCGGGTCTTGGGAGGACCACCTATACTTGGTCGAGTTTGCATATAACAATAGCTTTCAATCCAGTATAGGCATGGCTCCTTTTGAAGCATTGTATGGAAGACCCTGTAGATCTCCTTCGTGCTGGCTTGAGACTGGGGATAGGTTGGTGCTTGGTCCCGACACTGTGCATGAAGCTTCTGAGAAGGTGGACCTAATTAGAAGAAGGATGAAAGAGGCGCAGGATAGACAAAAGTCCTATGCAGATCATCGAAGAAAGGACTTGGAGTTTAGTGTTGGAGATCATGTATTTGTGAAGGTTACTCCTTTAAAAGGAGTAATGAGGTTCAGTAAGACTGGTAAGCTTGCTCCGAGATTTATTGGCCCTTATCCTGTCGTGGAGCGAATTGGAAAACTTGCCTACAGGGTTGCCTTACCCGAACACTTATCGAGTGTGCACAACGTCTTTCATGTGTCTCACTTGAGGAAGTGTTTAAGGGATTCCGAAGAGGTCATAGAGCCGAAGCAGTTGCAGCAGCTTGAGATCGCTCCGAACATGACTTTTACTCGAGAGCCTATTCGTATTATTGCCTCTGAGACGAAGAAGCTTCGTAGCAAAGTGGTTTCTTTAGTCAAAGTGCAATGGTCAAGTAATCCAAAGGACTGCACTTGGGAAACACAAGAGCCGATGCAGAGGCATTATCCTAAATTGTTTCGCACTTGAGTAAGGTATGTCCTTTTCTTTTGAGTTGAATATATAATTTTGGCTACAGATGTATCCCTTACGTAGAAATTGCGAGGACGCAATTTTTGTAAGGGGGGAAGTCTGTAACAACCCACTTTTTTTAGGGATACTGAATTGGGAATCCGATAATAAATTGGTAATAATTATAATAAATATTGTTTGAAAATTAAATAAATGGCAATAAAATATTAAAATGGATGAGAAAAAAAATTGATGACGATCAATAAATGCGTTGTGCATGGTTAATATGAGGAATTTCATCAGTTTTGTTGCATAATGTAATTTATTTTAGCAAATGAACTTTGAAAAAAAAATGTATTTTTTTAGAAAGAAGAAAAAAAAATGTAATTATAAGTTAGTGAACATTGTGTACAAGTTTTTTTCGCATGAAATAAAAAGGACAAATTTCAATGCAATGAAAAGTGCAAATTTTAGTAGAAAAATTTGATTGATTTCATAAAATGTGTTATTGTAAATAATATATAAAATGGTGTTTTCTTGTTGTTTTCATGTATGCATTGGAAAAAAAAAAGTTTACATAATGTTGAAATTGTGTGTAAAGTAAGGTGAAAAGAGAATTTTATGTCCATTTTCCATTAAAAGAAAATAAAAAGAAAAGATTATAAAAAGGAAAAAAAATTTAATAACAAATCCTATTTTATATCATGTAGGAAATCTCTAGAAACAAATAAAAAAAAGGGGGAAAACAAAAATATCTCATAATAAGACAAACTTTAATCATTTTGTTTCTTTAGGAAAAAGAGTGAAATAATAAAATAAAGGGGGGGACTTGGTAGAAGAATCTAGAGAAGGGGTTAAACATAAATTCCTTCTCATTAGTCTCTCATTCCTCATTCCTCATTCACCGACTAAAAACACTACGTATTTTTCTTTCTTCCTCATTGAGAAACCAGAAACCACCGTAAGAGAAAGAGAGGAAAAAAAAAATCAAATCTTCTTATCCAAATCAAAAATCAAAAGTTCGCAACCTAAGATTGAAGTGAGATTCCCAATTCTTCAAGTAAGTATTCCCTAAACCTATTCAATCTTCTAGAGTTCTTTCAATTCTTGTAAATTGAAAACTTAGGATTGTTTTCCTCTTCAATTCCTATTGTAGAGGGCTCCAACCAACAAATTAGTCGATTTCAGAGGTGAAAGTTTGCTTTTTGGCGTAATAGGTGAGTGAAGTTTTGCCCTTTTTAATATTTTGGGTTTGCATGTTATCAAAACATGAAATTTATGTGTATGTTTGCTGTAAAGCTTCTTCCTCATGCCTTACTTCACTGTTCGGGGTCTTGATAACTTGAATTTGTATGAAAATTGCAATATCCATTGTGTTGGAAATGATATTATGTTGTAGCAAGAGGAGGAATTGGTATCATTAATACAATTAACATGCACGCTTCATGTATGTTGAAATGCCATCAAGGCAAAGTGGATTAATTCATTGTAAAATAAAAAAATAAAAAAATAAAAAAAAAAAAAAAAAAAACTGAAAATTTTCTGCGGGGAAGGGGGAGGACTGCTGTGCAGTCCTGTGCAGATAGGCTGCACTGTGCAGCCAAAACTGGGCTGTACAGGCAGCCCAAGCGCAGGCTGCACAGCAGCCCGCGTCTGGGCTGCAGCGCAGCCCAGAACGGGCTGCAGTAGCAGCCCGTAACCGGGCTGCCTTGCAGCCCGTGACCGGGCTGCAGCAGCAGCCCAGAGCGGGCTGCTGTAGCAGCCCGAACTGGGCTGCATGTTGCAGCCCAGAACGGGCTGCCATGCAGCCCGTGACCGGGCTGCAGCAGCAGCCCGTGAGCGGGCTGCAGCAGCAGCCCAGAGCGGGCTGCTGTAGCAGTCCAACTGGGCCGCATGGGCAGCCCAGAACGGGCTGCCATGCAGCCCGTGTCTGGGCTGCAGTGCAGCCCAGATTGGGCTACAGTGCAGCCCAGCAGTGGGCTGCCTGTGCAGTCCAGCCTGAACAGTTTTTATAAAAAAAAAAAAAAAAAAAAATAATTAAAATAAGTTTTGTAAAAAAAAAAAAAAAAAAAAATAATAATAATAATAATAATAATAGAATACGAAGATTTCTTCAATATAATTATGCGTTTTATATTAGAAAAATTATTGTTTTTGAAAGCAAGTTTTTTTCCTACGAGCGAAAAATAGTATCAGGTACAAATTAAGTGGCCAAATAATTTTATTAATTCCAAATAAATTAAACATGTTAAACAATGATTAAGTTTCGTTATAATACATAAGTATTATGGGGTACTTGTGTATTAGAGCGAAACGGAAGTGTAACCATCTATGGACATGTGATGTTAACCTTTTGTAAGGTACACTGGGTATTATAAAACTTACTTTTATGAATGTTGCCATGATTGGTTTTATATAGTGTTTTGATGTTATAAATACTGTGAGTTTTCAAAGTATGAATTTACAAATTAATATTTCAAAATACTTTAATTTTGGGATTGGGATAGATTGGACTCTGTTGTACCAATGGGCCAAAACTCCATCTTGGTCGACCTGATTCAGGTTCGCTACCTGAATCACGGTGGTTATAAATTTCGCCCACTTACCACCAAAGGTCAAACGGTCTGCTACATTGGGCAATTTTGTTGTTTTGATCGGGATTCCCGATCGGCGGGTCACGGACTACATCAGATGGAGACGTGGGTGTGCCACGTGTAGTGTCGTGAACGGGTAGCATACGGCCTTCGCCTTAGACCGTCTTGGTTATCCTGGGTTGATCGCCAGGTGTCGTTATGGCGTTATGAGTAGATTACGGTGCAGATGTCTCCGCGCGCGCAAGAGCTCTACCACTGTGATTTTACAATACTAGCGTCTGTGTAGTTGGTCATTATGGGTCATATTATATTTATCCCGTAGTCCCCATGATTCTCTATTACTCAAATAATTTGAAACCCAGTATTATAACCAACATTCAATTATTATATTATCATATTGTTTTATATATGATAATCGTTATGGTATTGTATTGCTTTACATACAATACCTGTGCCTTTAATCTTACTTTTTATATTATCATATTGCTTTACATATGATAATCGTTATGGTATTGTATTGCTTTACATACGATACCTGTGCCTTTAATCTTACTTTTTATATTATCATATTGCTTTACATATGATAATCATTATGGTATTGTATTGCTTTACATACAATACCTGTGCCTTTAATTAATCTCACTTTTTATATTACCATATTGCTTTACATATGATAACCGTTTTGGTATTGTATTGCTTTACATACAATACCGATGCCTGATATTATGGCTTATTTAATGCAGCAACTTTGCTAAATTGTTCATTCATATGCCTCATGTTGACTTACACATGTGGCATCATTTATTATTATAATTCAATGTCCATAGATACTTACTTCACTCACACTAGACATAGTCTGACCCGTGTGATTTGTTTTGTTAAAACAATCCTCGGGTCAGGTTGAGGATTGTTTGCAGGTTAGGTTGCGTGGACTGTAGCAGCGTTCTTATCTTTTTCCACGTTTTGGGGTTTTGGACTATGCAACTTCAGACTATCAGAAGCGTGTAGTATTATGGTATGTACACTATTATGTATTTTGGGAGGCGATATTATGTATGATGGACCATGTATGCTGGACATCTCTATTATGATATGTATTATGTATTCCGCTGTTGTTATTGTGCGGTGCTTGATTCTATTATATTTTGCACTATGTGCCTGGGAAATTTTCTTGTACCATTTCTTTGAACTTATACTGAGCACAAAGGGTAAGATGAGAAGTTTTAAATTCTCGTGTCAGTGTTCGTTCAAAGGAATGAGAACAACTTTTAGCCCTATCGAGTCCCATTCTCCGTGCTTTCCGACAGTAACACTTAGTGTTGCTCTTGGTTAGCATGGGTCTAGGGGCCGGGCGTTACAGCCATGGCCGCGTTATGGCCTGAAGCGTCGTTTAAATAAATGGGCTATTTTTAAATAAATAAAAATAGCGATAAATAATTTCAAAATATTATAAATGATATGGAATGGAAATAAACTGAATTTACTCGATTTATTGGATATTTGATGGTTGAACGTGTTTGACATGAAAATTACATTAATGAACTGAATTATGGATGTCAAATAATTTAACCATGGAAATGAATTGATTAGAATTCTAAATATACGTGAATTATTTGAAAAGGCCGAGTTAAATCTCATTTCAAATAATTGGTCCTCGATTAGAAATCGACGATAAAGACGGTGGTTGAAGACCGGAGGTCTTCACATCGTTTGGATGATTGCTTATGTCTTGATTGGAGGCATTCCAAGACAAGGTAATAAGTGGTGGTCGTCCAGACGTACTTGGAGATCGACCGGATGTGTGAGGACCTCTCTCCTATATTGGGCATATGGGACAAGGAATAAGGTGCCTCCGGTTTCGTTCAGACCCAAAACAGACTTGTAAAAGGACTGATAAGGCCCGTAAATCCATACCAATTTGAGCTGACTCATATCCCACACATTCAACTCAAAGTGCACGAAAATACAGATCTTTAATAGAAAAAAGTTAAAGGATGAGATAGGAAATATAGAACTTATAGAATAGAAGAATAAGAAGAACATCAGAATCAGAGTGAACATGAATCTCATAGCATAACGAATAACATATATTACGCAACTTTGAAATACAAATCTAAATTTGTACACATACCATATCAGACTATAACTCATATACATTACAGCGAAAATAATCTCTACATAACTAACAGTGGAGCCTCCTGCTTCGAGCTCCTCCAAGTGAATCTGCAAAATCCTTAAACACTTGACTTCCCGTACAAATTTGGCACCCAAGAGTTTAGGGAAAACAAAAAAAAAATAAACTCTAGGTCGGTCATGGGACAGGTGCGAGTAAACTCAAATCATATTATTTAACTTTGGAAATCCTTTTGAAAAAAAGGGTAATAGTAAGACCAACCCACACATAAACATGGATTGTTTTTACCTTACTATAACCAAACCATTTTTGATATCAAAATCCAATAATACTATAATAATGTCAAATCAAATAAATAATCAAATAGCAGGACGCTTGCATCTCACGCTACACTTACATTGTATAAAATCAAAAACTGTAGGGCGCTTATTGGAGTTTGGATTCCAACTATGACAAGGTATGGGACCACCTCTCGATCAGTGTACTCTAGAGAGGAATACATCGGGTTCAACAAGAACGTCTTGCAAATCGGGCCACACATGACCGACCACTCAGTTCTCTTGAGTGTATCGAATATATTGCCACCTACGGTTGGGCCCAAATAACCGTTATCCGAAGATACAGAAACGAAAGAAGAACAAATACGAATTTTCTCTAGATGATGATAATACACCCTAATGGGAGTGACCAACATAGCCATGTTGCCTACCCAATTTTTGTCGTTTCCTGGCTGTAAGGCTTGAGGCTATGCCTATCTTTTCAGAACATCTGTCCACTATTCACTTTGAACGCCACATCGTCAAACCCGTCAATTCACTAATCGATTTCCAAAAATATCATGGGTATAAAAGCTAAGAGGAACGAATTCCTCCACCACCAGACGTAATACCTTTAAGAGATCAATCATACGTGATTTGTTAGGTATACTCTGTCAGACACCCGTCCATACAAGTTGTCATGGGACTGGACAAACAAAAAGTACAATTATGGAACAGAACGACCCTTGCGTTTCACTCCGTCTTCAATTGTCTTCAGCATAATCTAATTCGCAGAGCTTATGCATATACAGAGTGGTTTTTGGATAATAACTCCAACCGGTCTCTCCGTATCGACAACAATGTCAAAAGTCTTCGATAGTCGGTTATTTAACTATCGAAGTAAAAATAAAACATCCATTCAAATGTACAACTAAACATTACACAATCACTGGCCCTTTTTATATAACATTAAGTTTCCAGTTTCCCATATCATCCTAGATATTTCCCCCAAACCTGTTTAACCCTTCACATTTCTTGGAAAACATTTCTAGTTATTTTAACTCTTGTTTTCCCCTATTTCAAAATATATGTTATTAACGTTCGAAAACATTCCCCTCTTTCCCATATTTCTTATTTGACTTAAAACCAATGTCGAACGACATAATTTACCATTAATGTTGTTTTTATCAATTTCCAAACTTTGAATATTTCCATTTACTACAGGGAATATATTAAATCTCAATTATTCGTCTTTGTTCCCAACCCAACATAACACTCCTATATTTCTTTGGACAAACATCGTTACTTATTCAAGTGGATTTCAAACCAAACTGTTTCCATTTTCTAGGGAATAGTGCTATATATAAAAATCACGCTTAAGCGTGGTCAACAACGTAAATTTATCGTTATATTTTTAACTTGCAATACGGTGTAATATTACCCTTTTTATACTAATGCAATACGCTGTAATATTACCACTTTTATAGTAATGAAATACGCTGCCGTATTCCCCTTTTTATAGCTAATGCAATACGCTGCCATATTCCCCTTTTTATAACTAATCTCTACATCTATGTCCTTTACAAACTAATACCATCCCTTGATAATAGTAGAGTCGTTCAAGTTGGCGTATTTTATTTACCTCTCAGACCTTGATCGACAACGTTCTTACCTTAGAACAGATATAAGTCCGTAACTCTAAACTCCTTATTACTAATACATCAATTAAACCATATTTCTTACCTTATTTTAAACATGGTTTTATGATGCCATATCCTTATTTTGAAAACTTTGTTGTTTATAATGGTTTACATTAGTCATTAATTCTTTGCTTCATCTTCCTTATACAAATCCATTTACTTCTCTTATCATACATCAATAGCGTTCTTCCTCTTGTGACCATTTCCTTTTTATTCAAATTATTATACCCAATTCTGGTAAACATCTCATCATAAACTCACTACCGTGAAATTCATTAAATAGTGTTTAACTTGATCATTTGCTGAAGTAAAACAGTTTACTTCATTATTAATGAACAATACAAATTATATTAGTTCAAATAATTATTTAAACTTCATTCATTAAAAAGGTAAATAAATCTTATTAACTTTGATTAATTTATTTCTAAACTATTTCCATTATATTAATTGAAGACCAAATAATCTAAAAATCAATTTCAAATAAACAGCTGATATAATCAACTTCAAAACATCAGTTAATTTGTTAATTGATTTTAATTATTTCTCTTCATTTGATTGATATAATTAATCCAACAATATTCTTTAATCGATTGTCTTTACAATAATTATCCAATGTTTACTCGCAGGATAATTACAGCTTTATAACTTATCAAATAATCGTTTATGTTTACTTTATAAAACGAACCATAAAATACCAGTTTATAATAGAATGTCTATTGTAATTTAAAACTTTTCTTTAATTATAAAAATATAATTCTTTTAACTTCGTTGATTCGCCTACTGGCAAATCAACTTTTTACAAAGAGATGGGTTTATGGTCGGTGCTGCCACTTTCTTAATCAATATTGTCTATAGATTTAATCGAAATAACATTGAATTTCCATTCAATCATAAATATCCACACAGGGTTTTGATGTCATTTGGGTTCAAATAGTGAATATATGAATAACATAAACAAACATTACATATAAATATTTGAGGAATCCGATTGGATTCCTCCAACCGTTTTCCTGTATCCACCGATGTTAGTCAACACAATCAACATAATTTCCATAATATGGAATATTATAATCGATAGGATTTATCCAGCTAATGATGTACATATATGCAACGATATATATATATATATATATATGATTTAACCAATTAAACTATAATCTATATAAATGACCATCACACAGCATACAAACACTTTTTAAAATATAATTAGAATATCTTAAAAAAAGATCAGAGTTGGTGAATTTACTCACCTTTGCGCGTTAACCGTTGAATAACGATTTGCGTCAGTTGATTTGCATCAGTTGTTTTATTTCCCCATAATTCTAACAAGCTCCAAATGGTTCCGATCCGGCTTCATAACGTAGTTCGCCTTTGTATGGCTCCAACAGAATTGACGGCTTTAAATTCCGCACAGATCTTCCAATGCTAATCTACAAAACGTCTGCTCCATTTCACTTAAAAATCCAAGCTCCTCTAAACATTGCCGGTTTAATTACGTTGCCACATCATCCCTGTTTCCTCATTCCAGTTTTTGTAGAAATGAATTGGTCTTCCATCTCCTTTCCTATCGCTAAAACCAGAGAAACCTGCTCACTTTCTTTGACCGCCGGCGGCTTCTCCACTAAAACTCCTCTCCACATAAAAACTCCGGTAAGCAAAACAAAACACTCCAGTATTTACTCCATAACCGAACCTTATGAATCCAAATACACTTATCGTAACTTGAGTTGGTGTTCCCTGTTCACTTCACTTTCATGCTTGCATGCGTGGCCTCCTATGGTTCCGTTCCTTCTTTGGTGTGTACATGTAATCGTTTTTTTTCTTTCTATTTAAAAACAAAACAGAAAGCCTAAAGCCCATACACTTTGCTCCCTTCACCAATTCCTGGCATGTGAACTGTCTTTCCACTCATCTCCCCTGCTAGCGGCTTCAAAAAAAAACCCTTCCCACTGTACAAATGAAGTCCTCTCACTCCATTCCTGTAGCCTCTTCTTTCCAAGACCAAAAGGAAACTGCATGCCCCTTTTATCCACAATGTCCATAGCTGTATATTTACCAATCCATTATCCTCTTTCATATATTTGCCAATCCGTTTTTAGAACCATTTGGGTTTCTAAAATAATTAAATCATCCCACTTCAAATTCCTTTGGCCCATCCATTTACAAACCCGCACCCTCTATGTAAGTCTTCTTCTTCAATTTGAAAATCACATGATGCCTCCTGCAATCCGAATACTCCAGTAATACATCTCCAAAGCCACTCCCTCCCGTAAAATCCCTTTCGTGTTCTCATCTGCTACCCCAAAAGTAATTACTTCTCTACAACCCTCCTTCCAAAACCATTGCCAAATCTTTGTCTGTCATTATCTCCCTCCACGCGCCATTATTTTTCTTCAAATCAATTCCATTCTCTTCCTCTTCCGGGCCTCCTTCTCCTCCCCCCAATCATCTGCAGCTCGCACCTTCTTCCTTTTCAACGCGACAAAGCGCTACAGGAGGGAGTGCACCCCCTTATCACTATATTTCTCTCGACGTCGCGCCAAGGTGCGCCTCCTCGCCTCGAACCCGTCTCGTTTGTTGGAAAAGACGCGAACAGATAGCTCTCGAAACCCAGGAGCATGGGTATGTACATGAAGACCATGGTCTTGGGATCCTAGTGAATCCAAAGCCACCACTTTTCATTGAAAGCTTATGGTATTACCTATACATATGTATTTCTTAATTAACCATGAAGTATTTGGTGTGAAATGGATTTTCTTTTAGATCCTGAACAATTTATGGTTCACTGTGTTCTATCATGGTTTTTAGTGAATGAGAGACGGAAAGAAGAAGGCTCATGTATTTATAGGAGGAAGGAGTGAGGATAAGATCGTTGTTATTTCATAGCATGTGCAAAAACTTTAGGGTAGATCCGAGTTTCGAAACATAGCTGTGTGGAAATGAAAGCTGCGGATGTACGTTAGGGAAGCAGAAAGAAAAAGGTCTGTATTTCCTTTGTCTTGAAGTATTACAGGAAGGACGGAAGACATAGGTTAGGCACAGCTAAAAAGAAAATAGGACCGTGCTCTTGAATATTTGTTTGCCTGATATATAATAGGGTAGCTGATTGAAATAATTTAATCAAAGTAATCTTCTTAGGTATGTAGGCTTTTTCATATTTCTTAACAGTGAAGAAAACGAAAATGAATTTAATATACAGGCTAATATTTCATTTCTAAGGTACGTGGCTTACCTATATGAAGAGCGGACGTGATGGTATCAAGGTACAGTTTTGCATGTGATTTCATTATATAGGGTATGGTTTTAGATAGAATGGGGAACATAGGCTTGTTGTTGATGGAACCACTCCGTGGTATACTGTTTCTATGATGGAAAAGGGACATAGGTCGCTCTTATCTAGAAAAGTAGCTGATCGGCAGTACTACCAACAACCATGGGCTGCATATGTATATTTTGTTTTGACCGGTTAAAGTTTATACGATAACCGCTGCAAAGAATTACAATTAATTTCGGACTGTTACAGACAAGTACGAGAATACGGTCGTGTCTAGTAAGATGCCACGGTTCTAAAAATATAATAATATCGGTAGGTTAACTCATTTTGTGAAACCCTGAAATATCGATATATGTTGCAAAATACTCCAAATAAAAAAATTGCTTATTTAATTAATTAAAAATTACAGTAAAATTCTAAAAATTTAATTATCACTATGTCTCAACAGAATCTTGTCCAAATTCGAATCCGATATATAATTATATCAAATAAACTATTACGGTCGATATACGATTTCATAGCGACTTTCTGAATATTTGATTTGGACATATCTTGCAACATATACGAAGAAAATTCCATTTTCCACTTTGGTTGGAAAAATACAGTTCAATGGATTCGAACGTTTCTTGTTTCAAAGAAGTGCGATAAATAACGGATCTTGTACAGTCAATTGAAGTTCAGAACGTTAAATTACGAACTACCGCGATATTACAGGCTTGATTATATTTAATATATATTTTTAAACGTTCAACTTCGTTTTAATTAATATATAAATCCACTTATATTACGAATTCAATATTTAAACTGATTTTAAATATTCAAATGCAAACCGATAAAAATGCGGGACGTTACATTCCTTCCCCCTTAAAAGAATTTCGTCCCCGAAATTACTAAGGTAGGGAAAATGATACAATCCATATTACAACCAGGTTAAAAATCCTTTATTTAATTCCTTACATTCAGTTTTCAACAGAACCGATTAATTCAAATTAAAAAATTACTTCCTTTTTATTAACAAATAATTTTAGAAATTCTGAAAATTTCGTAATAGCTTAAATTTTCAGATAATTTCGCCAGCAATTCCTCTCCACGGATCATTTGGTATTACTACAACTTGCCTCTATGTGCCATCTTCAACCCAAGAGAAAATAAATAACTAAGCCTCTTTCCAAACGAGATGATAAATCTCATATTCCATTAAAATCTAACCGTGACCCTTTTTGGTCGGGCATTCAACTCTATCGCTTCCATTTGCAATCGATTCAGCATACGCAAGTGCATTTCCAACTGATCTCCAACCAGTTCAACCTCAACCACTAATTCTCTTACATCCCAACCCAAATTTCTTTTTCAAACTCATGTTTCAACCTCAAATTCCAAATCCTTACTTGGTAATCCAATTCCAATACCAAGTTACGTCCCATTTCCACATTCTATAAATTCTTAAATCTGCTATCCTCATCTCATAACTCAACTCTAATTTTATTTCAAATATCAACCCATTTCAACTCACATAAGTTCATATTCATCTGATTGCGTTAAATCCTTATTAATTACTACTTAACTGGTCTTAGTTAAATACCTATTTGCTTTTACATAACCTTCTTAAGTTAAATTTTGCCCATCATTATAAATTCATCTTGTATATTTGTTTTTAATTCAACAATACCATCCTAGGAGCTTAAACAACTTTGCTTTCAAGAATCAAATAATTCCTTTCGGAAATCAAAACAGCTGTTTCCTCAAAATGATTTAAAATCTTTGGTAGTAATCCATCACTTAGAAACTCGAAAATGCTCACTGATAATGCGGCCGTCATCATTAGAATTTATTTTCCAATGATCAAAATGAGCTCAATATTATATCACTTTCAAAATTCATTTTGAAACACTTCCATTTTGAATTTTACTTCAAAATATACTTTCAACACTTGGAAAACATTTCCAAATCTCCCAGAATTTTAAAATTCCCATATATTTAATCCAAAAATTATTTCCAACTCTTTTCCAAGTTCTAGAGTTTTATTTCAATTCTAGTTTTAAATTTAGATTCAGTTCATCTGATTTTGCATATTATACTTATATAATATTTCGATTAGTTATTTATATAATCAACTCAATTATGAATCTTATTTGATCATAATAACGATCAACACTATATTAATCTCAAGATATATACTCTTTTTATATCAAAATATATTTAGGGTAAAATTATTTCACTTACCCTCTTTTCAAAACATACTGTGTCGAATTACTCTGTTCAAGAGTTTAGAAATACCTATCGACACAATTTGCATTACTGTTTCGACCAGAATTTATAAACCACTCGACTGACCAGTCAACAGAATATAAAATAGTTTTTATATTAATTTACAAATACGCACTCATATATATACACTCATACTCAATCTAGGGTATTACTAACCCCATCTCTATTGAGTTACGCCACAGAGCGAAGGTAAGCACTTAACCTTCAGCTCTGATACCAACTGTAAAGGCCCGTAAATCCGTACCAATTTGAGCTGACTAATATCCCACACATTCAACTCAAAGTGCATGAAAATACAGATCTTTAATAGAAAGAAGTTAGAGGATGAGATAGGAAAGATAGAACTTATAGAATAGAAGAATAAGAAGAACATTAGAATCAGAGTAAACACGAATCTCACAGCGGAACGAATAACATATATTACATAACTTTGAAATACAAATCTGAATTTGTATACATACCATATCATAGTATAACTCATATACATTACAGCGGAAATAATCTCTACATAACTAACGGGCGAGCCTCCTAATTCGAGCTCCTCCAAGTGAATATGCAAAATCCTGAAACACTTGACTGCCCGTACAAATTTGGCACCCAAGAGTTTAGGGAAAACAAAACAAAATAAACTCTAGGTCATTCATGGGACTGGTGTGAGTAAACTCCAATCATATTATTTAACTTTGAAAATCCTTTTGAAACAAAAGGGTAATAGTAAGACCAGCCCACACATAAACATGGACGGTTTTTACCTTACTATAACCAAACCATTTTTGATATCAAAATCCAGTAATATTATAATAATGTCTAATCAAATAAATAATCAAATAGCAGAACGCTTGCATCTCACGCTCTACATACATAGTATAAAATCAAAAACCACAGGGCGTTTATTGGAGATTGGATTCCAATTATGACAAGGTATGGGACCACCTCCCGATCAGTGCACTCTAGAGAGGAATACGTTGGGTTCAACAAGAATGTCTTGCAACCCAGCCCACACATGACTGACCACTCATTTCTTTTAAGTGTATCGAATATATTGCCACCTACGGTTGGTCCCACATAATCGTTATCCAAAGATACAGAAACGAAAGAAGAACAAATGCGAATTTTCTCTAGATTACCTTAATAGGAATGACCCACATAGCCACGCTGCTTGCCCGATTTTTGTCATTTCCTGGCTGCGAGGCTTAAGGCTATGCCTATCTTTTCAGAACATCTGTTCACCATTCACTTTGAATGCCACATCATCAAACCCGTCAATACACTAATCGATTTCCAAAAATATTATGGGTATAAAATCTAAGAGGAACAAATTCCTCTGCCACCAGATGTAATACCTTTAAGAGATCAATCATACATGATTTGTTAGGAGTACTTTGTCAGACACTCGTCCATACAAGTTGTCCTGGGACTGGAAAAACAGAAAGCACGATTCTGGAACAAAACGACCCTTGCATTTCACTCCGTCTTCAATTGTCTTCAACATAATCTAATTCGCAGCGCTCATGCATATACAGAGTGGTTTTCGGAGAATAACTCCAACCGGTCTCTCCGTATCGACAACGATGTCAAAACACTTCGATAGTGGGTTATTTAACTATCGAAGTAAAAACAAAACATCCATTCAAATGTACAACTAAACATTACACAATCACTGGCCCTTTTTATTTAACATTAAGTTTCCAGTTTCCCATATTTTCCCAGATATTTCCCCAAAACCCGTTTAACCCTTCACATTTCTTGGAAAACATTTCTAGTTATTTTAACTCTTGTTTTCCCCTATTTCAAAATATATGTTATTAACATTCGAAAACATTCCCCTCTTTCCCACATTTCTTATTTGACTTAAAACCAATGTTGAACGACATAATTTACCATTAATGTTGTTTTTATCAATTTCCAAACTTTGAATATTTCCATTTACTACAGGGAATATATTAAATCTCAATTATTCGTCTTTGTTCTCAACCCAACATAACACTCCTATATTTCTTTGGACAAACATCGTTACTTATTACTTTAGAATAAGTGTATTTCAAACCAAACTGTTTCCTTTTTCTAGGAAATAGTGCTATATATAAAAATCACGCTTAAGCTTGGTCAACAACGTAAATTTATCGTTATATTTTTAACGTGCAATACACTCTAATATTCCCCCTTTTATACTAATGCAGTACGCTGTAATATTACCACTTTTATAGTAATGAAATACGCTGCCATATTCCCCTTTTTATAGCTAATGCAATACGCTGCCATATTCCCCTTTTTATAACTAATGTCGACATCTATGTCCGTTGCAAACTAAAACCATCCCTTGATAATAGTGGAGTCGTTCAAGTTGGGGTATCTTATTTACCTCTCAGACCTTGATCGATAACGTTCTTACCTTAAAACAGATATAAGTCCATAACTCTAAACTCCTTATTAATAATATATCAATTAAACCACATTTCTTAACTTATTTTAAACATGGTTTTATGACGCCATATCCTTATTTTGAAAACTTTGTTGTTCATAATTGTTTACATTAGTCATTAACTCTTCGCTTCATCTTCCTAATATAAATCCATTTACTTCTCTTATCATACATCAATAACGTTCTTCGTCTTGTGACCATTTCCTTTTTATTCGAATTATTATACCCATTTCCGATAAACATCTCATCATAAATTCACTACCATGAAATTCATTAAATAGTGATTAACTTGATCATTTGCTAAAGTAAAACAATTTACTTCATTATTAATGAACAATACTAATTATACTAGTTCAAATAATTATTTAAACTTCATTCATTAAAAAGGTAATTAAATCTTATTTACTTTGATTAATTTATTTCTAAACTATTTCCATTAGATAAATTGAAGACCAATTAATCTAAAAATCAATTTCAAATAAACAGTTGATTTAATCATCTTCAAACCATCAGTTAATTTGTTAACTGATTTTAATTATTTCTCTTCATTTGATTGATATAATTAATCAAATAATATTCTTTAACAGATTGTCTTTATAATAATTATCCAATATTTACTCGTAGGATAATTGCAACTTTATAACTTATCAAATAATCGTTTATATTTACTTTATAAAACGAACCATAAAATACTAGTTTATAAAAGAATGTCTATTATAATTTAAAAGTTCGCTTTAATTATAAAAATATAATTCTTTTAACTTCGTTGATTCTCCTACTGGCAAATAACCTTTTTACAAAGAGATAGGTTTACGGTCGGTGCTGCCACTTTCTTAATCGATATTGTCTATAGATTTAATCCAAATAACGTTGAATTTCCATTCAATCATCAATATCCACACAGTGATTTAATGTCATTTGGGTTCAAACAGTGCATATACGAATAATATAAACAAACAGTACATATAAATATTTGAGGAATCCGCTTGGATTCCTCCAACCGGTTTCCTGTATCCACCGATATTAGTCAACACAATCAACATAAATTCCATAATATGGAATATTATAGTCGATAGGATTTATATCCAGCTAATGATGTGCATATATGCAACGATATATATATAATTTAACCAATTAAACAGTAATCTATCTAAACGACCATCACACAGCATTCAAATACTTTTTAAAATATAATTAGAATATTTAAAAAAAAAATCAGAGTTGCTGAATTTACTCACCTTTGCGCGTTAACCATTAAATAACGATTTGCGTCAGTTGATTCACTTTAGTTATTTTATTTCCCCATAATTCTAACAAGCTCCAAATGTTTCCGATCCGGCTTCATAACGTAGTTCCCCTTCGTATGGCTCCAACAGAATTGACGGCTTTAAATTCCGCTTAGGTCTTCCAATGCAAATCTACAAAATGTCTTCTCCATTTAAGTGTAAAAATCCAAGCTCCTCTAAACATTTCCAGTTTAATTACGTTGCCATGTCATCCATGTTTCCTCATTCCAGTTTTTAGAGAAATGAATCGGTCTTCCTTCTTCTTTCCTATCGCTGAAACCAGAGAAACCCGCTCACTTTCTTTGACCGCCGGCGGCTTCTCCAATAAAACTCCTCTCCACATAAAAACTCCAGTAAGAAAAACAAAACCCTCCAGTATTTACTCCATAACCGCACCTTATGAATCCAAATACACTGATCGTAACTTGAGTTGGTGTTCCCTTTTCACTTTACTTTCATGCTTGCATGTGTGGCCTCCGAGGGTTCCGTTCCTTCTTTGGTGTGTACACGTAATCATTTTTTTATTTCCATTTATAAACCAAACAGTAAGCCTAACGCCATACACTTTGCTCCCTCCATCAATTCCTAGCATGCGAACTGTCTTTCCACTCATCTCCCCTGCTTGCGGCTTCAAAGAAACCCCCTTCCCACTGTACAAATGAAGTCCGGTCACTCCATTCCTGTAGCCCGTTCTTTCCGAGACCAAAAGGAAACCGCATGCCCCTTTTATCCACAATGTCCATAGCTGTATATTAACCAATCCATTAGCCTCTTTCATATATTTACTAATCCGTTTTTAGAACCATTTGAGCTTCTGAAATAATTAAATCAGCCCACTTCAAATTCCTTTGGCCCATCCATTTACAAACCCGCACCCTCTATGTAAGTCTTATTCTTCAATTAAAAAAGCACACGATGCCTCCTGCAATCCGCATACTCCAGTAATACATCTCCAAAGCCACTCCCCCCTGTAAAATCCCTTCCGCGTTCTCATCTGCTTCCCCAAAAGTAATTACTTCTCTACAAACCTCCTTCCAAAACCATTGCTAAATCTTTGTCTGCCATTATCTCCCTCCACACGCCATTATTTTTCATCAAATCAATTCCATTCTATTCCTTTTCGAGGTCTCCTTCTCCTCCACCCAATCATCTACAGCTCGCACCTTCTTCCATGTCAACACGACAAAGCGCTATAGGAGGTAGTGTGCCCCTTATTACCGTATTTCTCTCGACTTCGTGCCAAGCTGCGCCTCTTCGCCTTGAACTGTTCGTTGGTTGGAAAAGACGCGAACAGATAGCTCTCGATACCCAGGAGCATGGGTATGTACCTGAAGATCATGGTCTTGGGATCCTAGTGAATCCGAAGCCACCACTTTTCATTGAAAGCTTACCTATACATATGTATTTCGTAATTAACCATGAAGTATTTGGTTTGAAATGGATTTTCTTTTAGATCCTGAACCATTTATGGTTCACTGGGTTCTATCATAGTTTTTAGTGAATGACAGACAGGATGAAGAAGGCTCATGCATTTATAGGAGGAAGGAGTGAGGATAAGATCATTATTATTTCGTAGCATGTGCAAAAACTTTAGGGTAGATCAGAGTTTCAAAGCATAACTATGTGGAAATGAAAGCTATGGATGTACATTAGGGAAGCAGAAAGAAAAAGGTCTATATTTCCTTTGTCTTGAAGTATTACAGGAGGGATGGAAAACATAGGTTAGGCACAGTTAAAAAGAAAATAGGACCGTGCTCTTGAATAATTGTCTACCTGATATATAATAGGGTAGCTGATTGAAACAATTCAATGAAAGTAATTTTCTTAGGTCTGTAGGCTTTTTCATATTTCTTAACAGCCAAGAAAACAAAAATAAATTTAATATATAGGCTAATACTTCATTTCTAAGGTACATGCATTACCTATATGAAGAGGGGACATGATGGTATCAAGGTACGGTTTTGCATATGATTTCATTAAATGGGGTATGGTTTTAGATAGAATGGGGAACATAGGCTTGCTGTTGATGGAACCACTCCGTGGTATACTGTTTCTATGATGGAAAAGGGACATAGGTCGCTCTTATCTAGAAAAGTAGCTGATCGGCAGTACTACCAACAACCATGGGCTGCATATGTATATTTTGTTTTGACCGGTTAAAGTTTATACGATAACCGCTGCAAAGAATTATGTTTAATTTCGGACTGTTGTGGACAGATATAAGAATATGGTCATGTCTAGCCAGATGCCACGGTTCTAAAAATATAATAATATCGGTAGATTAACTCATATTGTGAAACACTGAAATATCGATATATGGTGCAAAATACTACAAATAAAAAAAAAGTTGCTTATTTAATTAATAAAAAATTAAAGTAAAATTCTAAAAATTAAATCATCACTATGTCTCAACAGAATCTTGTCCAAATTTGAATCGGATATATAATTATATCAAATAACCGTTACAGTCGATATACGATTTCATAACGACTTTCTGAATATTTGATTTAGACACATCTTGCAACATATACAACGAAAATATCATTTTCCACTTTCGTTGGAAAAATACAGTTCAATGGATTCGAATGTTTCTTGTTTTGAAGAAATGCGATAAATAATGGATACTGTACAGTCAATTGAAGTTCAGAACGTTAAATTATGAACTACCACGATATTACGGGCTTGATTATATTTAATATATATTTTTATACTTTCAACTTCGTTTTAATTAATATATAAATCCACTTATATTATGAATTCAATATTTAAACTGATTTAAATATTCAAATACAAACCGATAAAAATGCGGGACGTTACAAGGACTGTGTGTCTGACATTGGATTTCATTTTGTGTGATTGGTATACGTCAGTTGCATGGCATGAATTGCCTATGTGGCATGCTGAGATGCAGTGATCGAGGCTTTTGTTGAAATGCAGAGCCTTTTGGTTGATGATCAAAGCATAGCTTTGATATAGCTTGCTTTTTTTATGGCGTTGATTCGTGGGCCTCACACCCCGATATGGACCAGAAACGGGAGAGAACATCAGGGAGGACAAGCGTTTCCTTCTAGCTAGAAGTTGTGTCTGGGTTTTACACGCCCGTATGATTTACTTATGTGGATGATGGATAGCGAGGCGCCTTAGTTATATCGGTCTCTGCGGAGCCGATGGATGGGTTTGTAAATATACCAGCCAGTCTGACGCCCCATAGGGCGGGGAAACGCAATGTTCAGGAATTTTAATCCACTTCGTGTGGACCGGCCCTGACGATCCAAGGTGCAGTTACGGCTGTTCCTGATACACGGGCTAGAGCGTCTCGAAGTGGTAAAAACGATCCCTTGCCTTGGTTCATGACGGAAATCCAATTTTCAAATATGACATTATGCGGTTTTGATTGCAAACCTATATATAGCGACATAGTGGTATGGGGCACTTATGCGGTCTATGATTGATACTTAGGATTGAAATTATTTTCGAAACATATAAACACTAGTAATAATATCAAATGCTTTTGTTTTATACGTATCAAGCATATTTTGGCCATTATAAGGTAAAACTCTATCCTCCAGCTTGCATTGCATTGTGTGATGGGACTTGAGTCTTACAATGGCTTCATTTTTGTAAAAAGAGTTATGATGTTTAAATGGTTTACTTGTTTTAAGCACTGGCAATCCAATGGAGTAAACACATTCCGCGTTAGCGGTGTTGTCCTTTGATTGGCTTTATTATAAAGTAAGTTTAGTAGATTACTCAAACCAGTCCCATGACTGACTCGTAGTTTGTTTCACTTGCAAACTCCATTGCCCTATATTCTACACGGGCACCCTTGTATTCAGGTTTTAGCAGGCTCTCTCTGGATAGCTATGGAGCTGAAGATGGATACTATCACTTCTTTTATGTTGTTCAGCTCCTGTTATCTATATTATGTTTGATTCCGCTGTAGACATTTTATATAAAGCTGAAACTGTATGTTGTACTAAGTGTGATCCTATATACTGTGTAACTCTGATGATTATGTTTATCCAATGTATTCTGTTGTACATTATATGGTGTAATTATATATATTGGTTCTGCTGTTACTGTTTATGTGTTATATTCCAAAGATTACCCTTGCCACCATGGAACGGGGGGTTTGGGGTCATCACACGTGGTATCAGAGCTTTGGTTAAGCTTAGTTTTGAAATATAACATATTAACGAACTCGTCAGAAATAGAATCTATAGTATTCTAGGACGAATAACTCATTTCTGATAGGATCAGTAATATCCTAGAATGAGTGTAGCAGAATGAAATACACCCCTATAGACACATTTACACTCAAGTATATGTATCTTTGTTTTAAAATACCTTTTATGTTGGCCTGACACTTTGTCTACTATTTGCAGACATAGAAAATGAGTGGCAGAAGTAGAAGAGGTAGGTCGCAACCAGATATTGAAGCTCTATTAAAGAAGTATCGAAATCCGGGTAGAGTACCGTTCTCAGCCAATGAATCTATTATTCAAACACAAGCATGGATGCGCTCTACTGAGAATAATTTTGAAGGTTCAAAGCTGAGAGATGATCAAAAAAGATTATTGGCATCTTGGGCACTCAAAGACGAAGCTTTACTCTGGTGGGAAACCGTTATTAAGGATAATCCAGAAGGTAATATTACCTGAGATAGATTTAAAGAAATTTTCAATGAAAGATTTATTCCTCTAGAAGCGACTGAGCGGTTAAGCGATGAATTCTATTGTTTGATTCAAGGAGATATAACCATTCCATGCGACGGTCTGAATTCTGATAGAAAAGGCTTTTGGGCAGCTCTTGATGTTTCTCCAAGTCCCATAGAAAATATTCCTATCGTTATAGTGGATACTCCGGTCGACATAGGAAATATTTCGATTGTTAAGAATTATGTGGATGTGTTTGAAGAATCAGTTAGCTTATCTCCGCATAGAGAAATCGATTTCAAAATCGCTTTAATTCCAAATGCAAGGCCAGTAATTCATGCTATTCGAAGAATGACCTTGAAGGAGAAAGAAGAGTTAGACAATCAAACTCGACAACTTGTATGGAAGGGTCCGATCAGGCCTAGTTTCTCTGATTGGGGAGCAGCAGTGGTGTTTGTCCCAAAGTCAGACGGTACTCTCTGACTATGCGTGGATTATTGTGACTTGAATAAGCAGACATTAAAGAATAAATATCTATTGCCGCGAATTGATGGTTTATTGGACCGATTGAATGGCACGCAAGTATTTTCACGAATGGACCTAGCTACAGGTTTCCATCAGCTTTGTATTGCCAAAGAGTGCGTTCCTTTGACAGCATTCAGAGGTCCAGATTTATTCTACGAGTGGTTAGTAATGTTGTTTGGCTTATGTAACGCTCTAGCTTATTTTGTCGATCTAATGAATAGAGTATTCAGAGAAGTATTGAATAAATTCGTACTAGTTTTCATTGATGACATATTAATCTTCTCTAAGTCAGAAAGCGAGCATGCAAAACATTTGGAACAAGTGTTAGAGATTCTGAGAAAGAATGTTTTAAAGGCCAAATTTTCCAAATGTATATTCCGGTAAGAAGAAGTCAAGTTTCTTGGCCACGTTGTATCAAAGGAAGGAATTTTTATGGATCTCGGTAAAATCACAGCTATTCAAGATTGGAAGCAGCCAAGTACACCTACAGAAGTCCAATGTTTTCTTGGATTGGCTAGTTATTATCGGAAATTCGTTAAAGATTTTTTGAAGATATCTAGTTCTTTAACACATCGTATTAAGAAGCATTCAAGGTTCAATTGGGCTCCAGAATGTGAGACAACTTTCAAAGAGCTGAAGTTAAGATTGACAACAGCTCCAGTGTTAACAATTATCGATGGCAATCAAGACTTGAAAGTCTATACAGATGCATCTAAAGAAGGCCTTGGTGCAGTATTAATGAAAGAGGCCAAGTAGTGGCTTATGTTAGCCGTCAGTTGAAACCGCATGAGAAGAATTATGCAACTCACGATGTTGAATTGTTAGCCATCGTGTTTGCTTTGAAAATATGGAGACATTATCTATTGGGTGAGAAGCGAATTATATACCGATCATCAATCATTGAAGTATTTATTCACCCAGAAAGATCAAAATATGAGGCAGCAGAGTTGGCTAGAATTTCTCGCGGCATATGATCTTGGCATTTTGTATACTCCGGGGAAAGCCAATGTTGTGGCTGATGCACTCAGCAGGAAGAATGTGATCATTGACATTCTTATCATTACGCCTTTGTTGATTGATAAAATATCCATTCTTCAGAAAGACGATAATTTTGTTGAAGAGAAGATCAAAAGAATTCAAACGGGCGAAGTCTCTAGTTTCCAAGTGGATAGAGCAGGAGTTCTGAGACTAAAAGGAAGAATTTGTGTTCCCGACATCTTGAGCTCAAAACAGAAGTATTCGATGAGTGTCACAAGTCCAAGCTAAATATCCATTCAGGGGTTAGAAAAATGTATATTGACCTCAAGCAAACATTCTGGTGGAAGGCGATGAAAAGAGACATCTCTATATATGTTGGCAGGTGTTCTACTTGTCAACAGGTCAAGAGCGATCAACAGAAACTCGCCGGATTGTTGCAAACGTTGGAGATTCCAAATTGGAAGTGGGAACAAATTTCTATGGATTTCATAGATGGTTTGCCCAGAACCAGAAGAGGAAATGGCAGTGTATAAGTGATCGTAGATCGCTTCACGAAGACAGTCCATTTCATACCTGTTAGTTCAAATAGAACCGCTCAAAGTCTGACACAGATTTATTTTAAGGAAATTGTTAAACTCCATGGAGTTCCCATGAGTAACATTAGTGATCATGTCCCGATTTTTGCTAGCAAATTCTGGGAAGCATTCCAAGCATAATTGGGAACAAAACTGAACTTGAGCACCGCTTATCATCCTCAAACAGATGGCCAAACTGAGAGGGTGAACCGTATACTCGAAGATTTATTACGGGCATGTGTTATTGATTTTGGCGGATCATGGGAAGCCTACTTGCATTTGGCTGAGTTCTCTTACAGCAACAACTACCAAGCAAGCTTGCAAATGTCACCATTCAAAGCATTGTATGGTCGACCGTGCAGATCTCCCGCATGTTGGGTAGAACTTGGCAATAGACTTGTATTGGGACCCGATATGATTCGCGAAGCTTCAGACAAAGTCAATTTCATTAAGAAACGATTGCAAACAGCTCAAAGTTGACAGAAGAGCTATGAAGACTCGAGAAGAAGAGATTTAGCATTTTTTGTTGGTGACTATGTGTATCTATGAGTTTCTCGGATGAGAAGAGTAGTCCGATTTGGCAAAACAAGGAAATTGGCGCCCATATTTATTGGTCCATTTCCTGTGTTCGAACGGATTGGAACTCTTTCTTATAGGGTCCAATTTCCCGATTGGTTACCTGGAGTACATGATGTGTTTCACGTATCTCAACTTCAAAAGTATGTGCATGATCCAGACTTGGTCGTGGATGAAGCCGCGCAACAAGATTTGGAAATTACTCCAGAATTGGCAGTAAGGAGAGGTCCGATAAAGATTATTGGCAAAGAAAATAAAGAGCTGAGGAACAAGAAGGTTCACTTAGATAAAGCGCAATGGAGTGGAGATCCATGAGACTGTACTTGGGAAACTGAGGAGAGCATTAAGAAAGCCTATCCCAATTGCACAGTGGATATCTCCGATTAACTCTGGTGCAAGGTACATTTACCATATTTTGCATTTCCATATTGTTTTCTACTTGTTTGTTGTTTCCTTTTCATGGATGTAAATTTTTTAATTATATAGTCTGATCTTAGCAATTATGATTTTAAAAAGAGTATATGAATTAATTAGTATATTTTTGAAAGGTTAATCAACAAATTGATTGTTGTTTGTATTGTGTGATTATGAATTAGATTAATTAAAATATTGGAAAGATAATTAATCCGATCAATAGGAAAATAAAGGGTAAATTTATGCAAATTGAATCAAATATTGAATTGATTTGAAAATATATAGAAAGACATGCATGTATGTTATATATGTTTGAACAGGTAAATGGATTTGCTATTGAGTAAAGAATTTATTTGCATGCCCGACAAATAGGTAAACCTTAATGAGTTGGATGCGCAGTTTTATTATTATATCAACTTCTGTGAATGCCATTGGATGCGTAGTTCTGGTTGTTCTGTGTGAAATAATAAACGTTGCCATTGGATAGTTACAATTAATTTTGAACTAAACTACATGGCATACTTCTTGAAGATAACATACTATCATATACCACATAAGCATTTGGAGCTTATGTGACGAGGTTGAAGATTTTCCATACGAGCGAGAGGCTTGTATGGCGATGACTATATTACACGTTGAACCGAAGACTGATATGGACTACATAAAATGTAACGGAAAACTGCCAAATTAATAAAAACCCCACACGGGTCTAGAGACGACAATAAACAAGTCTCTCTAGTCATTAAGGCACAAAAACCATTTATAGGGTGACGAGAATTAATTCTCTAGAGTTATGATCTATACACACTCTCTTGTGGACACCGGAATATATCACTATAAATATGTGTATGCTTTTTAGGATTTATTGGGTACCTAAAACGGCCCAATAAATTTCCAAACCCCTCCCCGTACAAAGGAGGTTATGGTGAAATTTTCCGAAAATTTAGGGTGTTATCCAAATTCTTGAAGAATTAGAAAATTCTTAGAAACTAAAAAGTTGAAGAATTGAATCCAAAATGAAAGTTGGTTGGTTAGTTAAACAACTTTCAACATCGTTCCTTTTTGGGAACAAAAAGATTTTAAGTGGGGGAGCTTGTAACAACCCGGAAAATCAGAACCAATTTAAAAATTTTAATTTGGCTATTTTAGTGGATTTTGAATATTTAAAATAAATTATTTTAAATAATAATGACTACAAATTCTTTTGGATCAAAGTTACAGTGAAAATATTTATTTTAATTATAAGACAAGGCCTGAAATGGCACGATAGTTTGAAAATTTGAATTCGAACTTTGACTGACTATACAGGATGCAAAATAAAACGAATTTTAGTGAAACAAAAAATATTTAAATTTATTTAAAAATATCTTTCTAACGAATCTGAGAAATCGAAATTTCATAGCGGGAATCAAAAGTTATGGTTAAATGAATTTTCAGAAAGGTCGCTATGGAATTAATATAGCCCTTGAAAATAGACATTTTGCAAACAACCTCCATTTTCGACGAAACCACTTTTGTTGGATCCGGAAAGTCAAATTATTGCTTGATTCCAAACTCCACAATTTTTGGAGTTAATATGTGAGAGTGGCAAAAGAAAACGTGTTTGGTTAATTTCAGTCAATTTGGATAGACCAGAAAATGGCCATTTTTCAAACAGTCTCCAAATTCAACAAAACTAGTTTTGTTGGGACCGTACCGTCCTAACATAGCCAGATTTATTTTTCTGGAATTTTTGGAATCAGTATGTGCCCCTGGCAAATTGAAATGTACGTTAAAATCCATGTTTGAATGTTTTATATTTTAATTCGAAGAATAACTAACTGAAACAGTCGAATGGGCCTACGAAACATATTCCATTATGTCCGGAATGGGGGTATTTAGCTAGGAATGACAATCATAGGGTTTGAATTGGAGTTCGTTTGGAAAAACATATATTTTTGGAATTATAAATAGTATGGACCAATCAGAATTTTTATAAAAAAAATTCTCTCTCCCTGTAACCCTCGCGCGACGATGGAAATCAACAACCTTCTCTCCTCGATTCCGTCCAAACCACTGAATAAAATTCAAAGCTCCAGTTGGGGATTTTGTAGAGCTCCTCTTCCTCTTCAAATCCATACCTAGTTTACCAATTTTCATTGTGTATTTCGTTCGGATCGATCACTCGAAGTCCCGGACTTTAACCCACCGTCGCGCCTGCCACGTCACCTCAAGCTGCACGCCACACCATGTGCCGCCTGTGCCTCTCCTTCCTCTTCATCGCTACAAAGGCTGATCGTCCCATCGCTTCACGGATTTCGTGAAAATCGCAAACCTAGTTTTGAACACTTCAGCTGAGGTAACGGCCGTTATATTTTAAGCTGTTTATAGTACTTTAAAGCGCTACGAATTATGATTTTACAATAAAAATCATATCTTTTAGCTATTTTGTCGATATCCAGCGAAACAAGAGACATCGGACTCATGGCGACGTCTTCTACATTCTAGAAGAGACCAGAGAACTTTTGGAGCTCCCTGCAATTTTTGGAGGAGTGGAACCCAAGGTGAGATTTCTAAATTCAAATTTGAGTGGAATGGCGATGTATAAATTATATGATCGACGTATAAGTTATATAAGCGTTGTACACCTCATGTATAAGCGTTGTATAAATTATATGTGTGATTTATAAGTTATACACGCGTTGTAAAACCCATATGTGCATTGAATGGAATTGAAATGAAATTGAAATATATTTATATACCTACACACACACAGACATATATATATATATATATATATACATACTCCCCTCGTCCATAGACCATGAACTATATATATTGGTTGTGATTGTTTGGATTTTGGTTGACGTGAAATTTAGTTGATAAATGCAAATGGTTGATAATGATTGTTTGTGGTTGAAAGAAAATTGGAATTGCTTATGAAAAAATCCACTGTGATATGAAAATGATCGAAATATTTAGATTATAAGGATAAGCCCCTTAGGGAACGCCGCGAGGCGTAAGGTAGTGCGAGGAGTCATACTCGGGACGGTGGCGATTTTAAAACCCCTACCGTTATGCTGCCGAAATTTTCTAAAATATTCATGTATTTGATTTATATTCAGGTGTTAAAATATATTCATGTGTTGGAAAAATATTCATATGACGAATAAATTGTTTGAAAGACAAAAATCACATTTTTATCATGTATATGAAGTATATAAAATATTCATGTTTGAAATAAATTGTTTTAACAATAAAAATCACATTTTTATTATATATATGAATCGCTAAAATATTCATATTTGAAATAAATTCTTTTAACAATAAAAATCACATTTTTATTATATGTATGAAGTGTTAAAAATAGTCATGTGTTGAAATAAATATTTGTTTGGTAAAAATATTATTTTTATCGAATATATGAAATGAAAATGGTTTGGAAATCAAAGAACGGATTATATATATAATTAAAATAAAATGAATAACGACGCTGCAGTTCGTATTTTGAAATCGTGATTTTAAACGATTATTGCGGGAGATCCGATCGTCGGTTTTCCCGAAACCGAAACCGTTGGGTCCGCTTTGAAAATATCTTTCCAACGATACCAAATTTGTAAAAATCCAAC
The DNA here is from genome assembly GCA_030737875.1 of Allium sativum. NCBI lineage: Eukaryota > Viridiplantae > Streptophyta > Magnoliopsida > Asparagales > Amaryllidaceae > Allium > Allium sativum. Next base: position 940,473,429 of record CM060924.1, read on the forward strand.
AATTCGATTGTGTGAAATGTTTAATTCAAATCTGAATAAAAACATCGCCAGAATGGATTTTATTTATATATATATATATAATTAAAATAAAACAAATAACGACGCTGTAGTTTGTATTTTGAAATCGTAACTTCAAACGATTGTACTTGGAGATCCGACCGTCGGATTTTCCTAAAGCTGGAACCGTTGGATCCATTTTGAAATTATCTTTCCAATGGTATAAAATTTGTAAAGATCCAACGGTTAGATTTTCAGATATGTGTAAATCAAATCTGAAGAAAAGCTGCGCCATGGCTGCGTTATGGCTTGAAGCGTCATTTAAATAAATGGGCTATTTTTAAATAAATAAAAATAGCGATAAATCATTATAAAATATTGTAAACGATATGGAATGGAAATAAACTGAATTTACGTGGTTTATTGGATATTTGAAGGTTGAACGTGTTTGACATGAAAATCACATTAATGAACTGAAGTATGGATGTCAAATAATTTAACCATGGAAATGAATTGATTTGAATTTTAAATATACATGAACTATTTGAAAAGGCCGAGTTAAATCTCGTTTCAAATAATTGGTCAACGATTAGAAATCGACGATGAAGACGGTGGTTGAAGACCGGAGGTCTTCACATCGTTTGGATGATTATTGATATCTTGATTGCGTGGCATCCTAAGACAAGGTAATAAGGGGTGGTCATCCGGACGTACTTGTAGATCGACCAAATGTGCGAGGACCTCTCTCCTGTATTGGACATATGGGACGAGGAATAAGGTGCCTCCGGTTTAGTTCAGACTCATAATGGACTTCTAAATGGACTGTGTGTCCGACATTGGATTTCATTCTGTATGATTGATATACGTCAGTTGCATGGCATGAATTTCCTGTGTGGCATACTGAGATTCAGTGATCGAGGCTTTTGTTGAAAAGCAGAGCCTTGTGGTTGATGATCAAAGCATAGCTTTGTGTATAGCATTGATTCGCGGGCCTAACACCTCGGTATGGACCAGTAACAGGAGAGGACATCAGCGAGGACATGCGTTTCCTTCTCGCTAGGAGTGGTGTCTGGTTTTTACACGCCCAAATGTTTTACTTATGTGGATGATGGATAGCGAGGCGCCTCGGTTATATCGGTCTCTACGGAGCCAATGGATGGGTTGGTAGATATATCGGCCAGTTTGACTTCCCACAGGGTGAGGAAACGCAGTGTTCAGGCATTTTAATACACTCCGTGTGGACCGGCCCTGATGATCCAAGGTGAAGTTGCGGCTTCTCCTGAGACACAGGCTAGAGCGTCTCGAAGTGGTAAGGACGATCCCTTGCCTTGGTTCATGATGGAAATCCAATTTTCAAATACGACATCGTGCGATTTTGATTGTAAACCTATATATGGCGACATAGTGGTATGGGACACTTATGCCGTCTATGATTGATACTTATGATTGAATTGTTTTTGAAACGTATAAACACTATTAATAATATCAAATGCTTTTGTTTTATACGTACCAAGCATATTTTGGCCATTATAAGGTAAAACTCTATCCTCCGGCTTGCGTTGCATTATGTGATGGGACCTGAGTCTTATAATGGATTCATTTTTGTAAAAAATCATTGCGATGTTTAAATGATTTACTACTTTAAAGCACTGGCAATCCGATGAAGTAAACCCGTTACGCGTTAGCGGCGTGGTCCTGTGATTGGCCTTATTATAAAGTAAGTTTAGTAGATTTCTCATACCAGTCCCTTGACTGAATCGTAGTTTTTTTCACTTGCAAACTCGGGTGCCCTATTTTCTACACGGGCACCCTTGTATTCAGGTTTTAGCAGACTCTTTCTAGATAGCTATGGAGCTGAAGATGGATACTATCACTTCTTTTATGCCATTCAGCTCCTGTTATGTATATTATGTTTGATTCCGCTGTAGAAATTTTATATAAAGCTGAAACTGTATGTTGTACTAAGTGTGATCCTGTATACTGTGTAACTCTGATGATTATGTTTATCCAGTGTATTTTTTTTGTACATTATATGGTGTAATTATATATTTCGGTTCTGATGTTACTGTTTGTGTGTTATATTACAAAGATTACCCTTGCCACCGTGGAACGGGGGTTTTGGGTCGTCACACGAACAGATTTCAAAAAGTCAAGACGACAAGTTTTGGGTCAGGCCAAAACAAATGGTTTAACAAGTTTTAATAGGGGGTGAACCAAGAACAACTAAAACCAGGATCGAGTACAAGCGCAAGACCATATGGAGCGGAAGCGTAATGAAAATTGGTGCCGGTTTATAGCATGGGCAAAATGGCATAGAAATTTCAGTTCAAACATACAACAGCATAAATATGAATGCTAAAGGGGGAATTTCAAATGTAGCCAAGGCTCAGGCAAAGGGGACAGTGCATAATAATAAAGAAAATAATAAATATTGATGCAAGGGTGTCAATATATGTAACACCCCGTATTTCCTGTGGATATTAAGTAAACGAATTAAAGAATAAAATTGGGAATTAAGGGAAACGGGTTAATCCATTACGTTCGTCGCGGAATTGTGCTTGAGATAGAGTCTGAGTTTGCATAAATCGGACACCGTATGAAGAAGTTATAAGCCTTAGAAGTTTGTATACGCCCAAGGAAGTATATATATATATATATATAAAATGATTCCAGAAGTCAAAATAGGGTTCAAATCTCGAATTTGGGTCAAAGCAGGCTGAGCAGGAAATTTCCCACTTTGGGGTGTCGACCCCCCCCCCCCCGGGGGAGTCAACATAGGTGGTGTCGACATAGGTGTCGACCCCTATCGGCCCAGATATGCCCGATGACGTGTTTCGCCACGTGTTGCCTTCTGATTCACTGTGTGACGTGGTACTCTGCTTGGACGATTCTGATGACTTCTAGACTGATCTGAAGGCTCTAAATCTCCCTTTACACCTATAAAAAAGACCCCTAAACCAATTGTTTTCGACACATGAATTCGTAGGCGTCTATATGCTGCTAAAACCTGAAGTGACCTAGCCTCCACCTTTATCAATACAATAGAGTTTTCAAGTTAACAATCAAAGTCTACATCAAAGGAATAGCTAATCAAATTCAGAAATCAGATCCCAGAATTCAAGATCGTTCTGTAATTTGTGAGTTCATGTTACTTTCAGAAATAAAATTTAATTGTGATTCTGACATTGTAATAAATCTGAATATGAGATTATGCCTATTTCTATTTGTCTTTCTATATCCATTGGATCTATCTCATTGATATTATTATGTCCATTCTTTCCTTATTCCCTCTTAGTTTTTATAGCCAGGCTACTGCGAGCCTGAGCCAAATCTCATAAGAGAAGAACGTACACTGGTGAAAATTAGGCGTAATATATGATTTGGATATGGCCAGCGCTAAAATAGGGAAAATATTAAATTATGTATAATTGGGCATAACTGATTTGTAACGGATTTGAGGACATAACACATGTTGTATTTAAAACATAAAGTGTATCGTAGGTATGACTTGAGATTTGAGGCATAAAGTATATTGGACATATGACTTGGGGTATGGGGCGTAAATTGAACTGTAAACATGTAAGACATAGTACATGTTGTGGTTTAAGACCTAAAATTGGGGCATATTATATATGATAGTTTATGACTTGGAAGAAGGAGATTACTGTGTATATTGATATATGGCTTAGGCATGAAAACCTATAGTAAGATAGGGATAACTGTTAAATGTGAACACGCCTAAATTGGGATTTTGGGTAATTGGCATGCACTGTAATTAAAGGCTATAATTTGGCATAGTTTATACTGTGAATCATGATTGGGGGTTTTTGGAGAATATTTTGTACGGTGCAATATGACTAAACCTTAGGGCATGTGTAATATTGTGAATTATGACCATGATTTTGGGCATGTAAGTTTATAGGCTTAATTTATGATTAGGCTAGATACGTTAATGGAACTTTAAGTGATGTTTAAATTGTTAAACTAACTAATATGCTGAAATATGTTGAAAGTGAATACTGTAATTGGAAAGCCTACAATGTAGATGAATAAATTGACATAACTAGCCTGAAGTTGGAATAATCTGTAAATGAACCAATCGGCTAAGATAAACATGCCGAGACACGAGATTAGACTCCATTTGCAGTAGAAACCTGCCCGGAACCAACCGGGCTAACCAGTAACCGCAAACGGTCAATCTAATGTGAGAGGTCGTAGGCATAACTAAGAAATGCCACGAGGTTAGGTTTGGCTTGTATCAGAAGTCTGTCCGGAACCGCTCAGCACATCTAGCGGTCGCAAGCTATCGACCTAATGTGAGAGGTTTCTGCATTAATGATTAATTAATGTTGATCAAAGATGAATATGATACCTAAAACATGTTAGGTGGGTAGGGTTAAGTTAATGAGGAACACTTAACCAATATAGCTTGATGAATGAGTAGGGTTAAGTTAATAAGAAACACTTAACCAATATAACATGATGAATAAGTAGGGTTAAGATAATAAGAAACACTTAACCAATATGATATGATGAATGAGTAGGATTAAGTTAATAAGGAAACACTTAACCAATATGTGAATGAGTAGGGTTAAGTTAAGGGAAAACACTTTACCAATATAACAAGATGAACGAGTGGGGTTAAGTTAATAAGAAACACTTAACCAATATAACATGATGAATGAACAAGTTTAAGTTAATAGGAAACACTTAACCAATACAACATGATGTGTGGGCGGGTTAAGTTAACATGAATGGTCAACACTTAACCAATATTACATGAACGAAGCGGATAGTGTTGAGGCAAGCTTAACCAATAATACGTATTGACTTGATCAGTGGGAGGGTTAAGTAATTCTCATGTAGGTGGGTAATATTAGTATATATAGGCCCACAAACTTAACCGTTAAATAAACATGCCTGAATCGGTGGGAGGGTTAAGTACATCTCGTGTAGGTGGGTAATATTTGTATATATAGGCCCACAAACTTAACTAGTAGGAAACCCTAGTAACGGGGACCCATTTCAGCAGAAACCCACATAGATGTATTGATTGACATAGAAATGTGTTCATTTTATGCTCTTATATCTTATCTTTTGTATATAAATAACTATTACTTGGGTAGTGTTTTGTTGCTTTTACAGATATTCCAACCCAGCCCGCATGCAACCAGAAAAGTAGAGAAATAGAGATCAAATTGCTGTGTATTTGCATTTTGAAGAATTGTAGATGAAGATCTCACATCTAGCTGCTGTTGGACAAGAAAATGACTGATTTAGAGGCCTTACACATCTCAAATCAAGGAAGGCTTATCAAAAAAAAAAACCAAGAGAAAAAGAAGAAAGGTCAAAAATTTAATAGATTTAACTAAGGCCCATTTGAAACTTTCATTGTAAACACTTTTCCCTAAGGCCCATCTATCATAATATTAGGGTTAGGGTTAGGGTTTGGCTATCTATCGTATAAATACCCTTGTAATGTCAATGTAGCCACCATCTCCATTATTCTGTATTCTCTTCTCCATTAATAAAAGTTCTTCTTCTTTTTACTATTTCTGCATTTTTCTTTCTTAGCAATCGGTGTTGTCTTCACAATTAGCTTTGGAAGACCACCAATTGTATTTTACATTTTTTGTTAGTGATTGGTCGTTTGATTAGTTTCAACGACAATCCTACTTTACTTTTTGTTGTTCTTCTTTTCCTGCAATTTTAATTTCTGCATTTTATTTCTGTTTCGCATTTTAATTTCCAATTGATAGTTGTGATTTGATCGTCGGTTCAATTAGATTTGTTCTGAATCGGATCGCAGTTTCAATTTTTATTGTTTTCAAAAACCATCCTCGAAAATCGTCTAACTCGCCCAAGAGATTAAATAAATAATTTGATTTTAATCTATCTCCCTGTGTTCGACCTGTATGCTACACACCTGTACGCTTGCAGTATTTAATTTAAAATATCACGCTTTTCTAGCGTCGATCAAGTTTTTGGCGCCGTTGCCGGGGAGGTAACGATTAAATTTTGTTATTTATTTAATTTCTGATTCGTGTTAGTTTTTATTTTATTTTATTTTCCCTTTGTTCATTCGTATATACAGAAAAAAACTCTTGACTAGTAATGTGGTGTATCAATTACATTGATATGGTCATGAACTAAGCAAGAGAAAAAAAATAACTTGCCAAATTTCTTTGATTCCTTACCTGCTTTTAGTACATAGCATTTCTTTCTTCTTCTTTAAAAAAAAAAACCAAAAAAAAAAAAACAAAAAAAAAAATATGCAATTTCTTTTTCCCTCTTTGCTGCCTGATTTCTTTCTGATCACCCAACCCAGACTTGCCTCTTTTTCGAATTTCCTTTGATTTCTTTCCTTACAACCCTCCTTGCTGATTTCAGTACATATTTTTTTTCCTATTTTGATTTACAATTTCTTTCCTAAAAACAATAAAAAAAAATCTTTGCAATTTTTTCTTCTCCTTATTTTGATTTCTTTCCATTTTCATTATTCCACCTCTTTACATCTCCTCTGTTATTGACCAAATCCCCACAAACCTCCCTCCATCTTATTGCCGCTACGATACCGGATTCATCCCCATTCTCATCATAACAGAGTATTACACCACCACTACTATACATAACCACGCACACACCCCTCCGGAACTTCATCCTTCATCACACCCCTCATCTTCACAACACAATCCCGATCATCTCCTTCACCCTTTTCAGTAACTCACAATGTCCATCCCACCACAGACCAAAACTACATTGCAACACCCAGATCCGATTCCATCAGTTCACCATACAAAATCATCTCAATCGCCAAAACCAAATCTTCACAGCCAAATCTTCTCCACCGATAATAAACATCATTAACCCCACGATAACAACCCTTCACCACCGCACTACCATTTCATCACCAGAACATCATCTTGACAACGCTCCACAAAACCTCATTCACAGTATACCGAAGCAACTCCTGTCCATGCAAAACAGATTGCCATCTTCAAAAAGAACAACAACTCCATCACCATTCTTGCCGCTGCCATCTTCCCTTCACACAATCTATCATCTTCAATCGGATCTGCACAGCTCCTTAGCCTCATCACAACACAACCCATCTCCACGACCGCAACCATCCTGTCTTCACGGCCTGTACAAAATCATATCATCACAAACCAAAGATCCAACAACCTCTCAACCCCTACCACCCACGACTTTAACACAGACCGCACACAATTCAAAAACCGAAACCGCTAAAGAGTTCGTGACCCACAACGATCGCGAAAACCTGACCAGTCCCGATCACCAACAGTCCAGATCGACAACCGCAGTCCCTTCATCGCAACTTGCCGAACCCTAAATCCAATACCAAGTCACAGACCCCAAAAGAAAACCCAATTGTTCGAACTCCTCACAAACCCAATTCGAATCCAAAACCCGAAACAACCAAATCGAAGTAGTTCAAAACCCTATTCGGACCCGCATCTGATTCAACTCCAAGCTAGACCACATCAGACACAAAAGCCGAGAAAAAAAAGAGAAGTTGCAGTTTTGATTTTTCCGGTCGATTTGGGAAAAGTGGTTTTGCGTCTATCTGCGTTTTTTTTTCGAAGAGGAGGGGTCTGAGTCCTTGTGTGGTTTGTTTCTAGAAATAAAGAGGAGGGCGTCTGTGGTTAACTTATTTCGGTGTGAAACGTTTTTGTTGTTGGCTAGGAAAGTTTTTTTTTCTATTTATTATTGGATTGGTGTGATTTTGTTACTTATTGAGAGATCCTTTCTTCTGTTTAACTAGAGGGGTTTGGTTTTGCTTAATCGTTGTTGAGTTTGTTTTTACACTTTTTTTTTCTCCTTCGAACTTTAATTTGTTGCATCATTTCTTTTGTAAAAAAAAAGGATTGAAATCCCAAACAAAGGTTCAAGCTACAAAGAAGGATTTGGAGTTCAAGCGACAAACAAGTAACTTGAGATCGATCAATTTGCAAATAGTGAGATTTCAATCATTGACGCTACTCAGTCGTTTTGGACGGACAGCCATACCCCACTGTAAATTCCTTTTAACTCTACAGGTGCTCTGCTGCAAAGAAAAACATATAGACAATTGTTGTAAGAATCTTCTGCGGGGGCAGCGGCTTGCAATGTACAATTGTTAATTTCTGCAATTATTCTGTCTGATTGTTGTGAGTTGAAATTTCCATAACTACTGTCTCTCATTGTTTTCAACAATAAAAATAGACGTTGCAAAAGAATATAATTGAAAAGTGGTGTTTTGTGAAGTTAATTGTCTCGTATAATTGGATCGCTGATATATAGTAGTTCAATTTATTGAACTACTAGCAAAAGAGGTTGCATACTACCTGTAAAACATTGATCGTATCCCTTACTTTATACTATACGTGAACGACCATAAGACCCTCTTCCCCCTTCCAATTGAGTCAGTTAATTAATAGAGCACAACTTATTATTTTATAATATTTTGAAGTGAGAATAATTTCTGTTTTGTCGTGATTTCTTTAAAATGTCTGATTCAAAAAAATTCATTGAGAGAAATGTGGGATAATAATTAGAGTAGACGTCCTCTTGAGGAGTATGATTTTTAATTACAACTCATGAAGCAAGATTTTCCAAAATTTCACGACCCAAATGTCAACAATTTTCAAAATTTTCAAAATGACCAACATTTTCAAAGTTATGATCGAAATGGCAACTTCAATTCAAATTTCAATAATTTCGTTTATGGGCCACAACCATATCAAAATAGCTTTGAACCCCAAGTTGGAAACTAATTCGAAAATAATTTTGAAAATGATTTTCAAATCGATAAAAAATTTCAAAACTACAACCCATATCCACATCCTCAAAATGACCAAAATTGCAATTTCCACTCGAATTTTAACAGTTTTGGTTACGAGCATAATTTTTATGATCAAAATGATATCCAATATCATTGTCAGTTTTCTGAAAATTCAAACAACTACCACATTGGAAATAATATTGATTGTGAATTTGATGTGGACTATAATTTTGAGAATCAAGAAATCCAAAACGAGAGCTCTCAAATCAACGACTCTGAAGAATGTAATTTCGTTGAGAGGGCGGAAAGGCTAAATAAAAAGATGGATGAACTTCTTTGTTTAATGGCGTCTTATAAAGAACAACAAGAGCAACAAAATCAAATTCAAACAAGCCTTGAATCAGAATATAATTCAACTCTTAGTGACAACGAATATTTTCAAATAACGACTTTTGAAATTGAGAATAACCATCTAAATGAAGTTGTTCACAATTCAGCAAGTGATTTGGACTTCAATTCTTTTCAGGAAAAAGATGTAAGCTTAGATTTTGATCTTCCTCTTCTAGGCTGCGAGGAACTTGAAATTTTTTAAACTGAACAGAATAGAAATGTTGAATTTTTCGAAAACTCAAAATTGGAAAAGGATTTTAACGAACATGAATTCTTTGGATTGTATGAGGAAGAGTTGCCAAATGAGGAAGAAATAGATTCACATCATGAGTTCAAAAATTTTAACTTTGAGAAAATTTCAAACGAACTTGAAATTATCAGTGTCGAAAATACGTTGTCAGTTAATGATGAGAAATGTGATCACATAGTCTTGAACAACACTAAGATTTAAAATTTCACTGAATTTATATACGATCGCAAATTTTTGAAAAATTACACTGATAAATTTGTTGAACACATTTGGAATGTTAGATTTGTTGAAAAACTTCATGTTAGGACGACCCTGAACATTCATTACTAGACTATAAATCGAGGTATAAAGATGAGATGGTTTTCAAAAACTCTTGCTTGTTAGAAAACATGGCTAGACACAGTGGGAATGGGACTTATAGGGCAAGAACCAAGTGTGGGGGGAAAAGTTGGTGAAATTCTTTGCATCGCATGCATCGTAAACACATATATCATTGTACATATGATCCATTCTTACATATAGCTAGACTGCATTTCATTCTTCAAATAATTTTGCATCTCATCCATCTTTGGGTTCTATCTTTCACATTTAGGAAACGTGTTTACATTGTGGACACTGCTTAGTTCTAGTGTGGGGGGGGGGGAGTCTGCATTTCACTCATCTTCGTTTTTTCTTTATTTTTCCTTCTTTTTCATTTTTCAGCCATTTAAATAGGACCATCATGCATTTTAGATTGTAGTAACATGCCATTTTTCTTTTTTTTGAAAATACGACTCATTTTAGATTTGATACAACAAAATAAGTTAAGGATTATTAATCAGTTGATAGTATTTTTTTCTCTCAGCTTAGATCGAATAAGAAATATAATGAAAAGTTTAATTTTGAGGGATAATAGTGTAACCGGTACATAGGGAGATTCTTAGGTGATGGCCATGAAATCTATTCTATATTGTAGTCTTTGTTTAAATAAGTGGAGGACTTAAAATACTTATATTGGCTTTTCGAATCTTTAAAACTAAGTTGTGTTAAGTTGAATTCGCGTAACCCTCTTTTGTGCTTATATTTTCAATAATAATAATAGTAATCCAAGGGTATCCAACATTGCTTGTATATCAAGCGTTTGTGTGCAAACCCGCCAAGCTCTATCTGACACGTTGTTGACAAAGTCAGCGTTGGAATATCTTGGTCTCATTTCATGAGATTGGACACCTAAGGATTACCGACACGTTGTTGACAAAGTCAAAGTCGGCATGCACAATCCGCCAAGCTCTTTACCCACTCTCCGTTGGTCCGCGAGGCAGTGCATGGGTGGTAAACCTTGGTCTTCTAAGTTAGGTGTATGTACTTAATCATAAATTTTAAAATTTTATAGAATAAAGAATAAGCGATGATGCCCAAACACTTCTTGACCTTATTGATTTGACTAGCCATACATGAGAAAATAATAATACCACTTTTGTAAACTGTGCCAAGCAAACTAAAAATCTATTTCATGGCTGCACTATGTTATCGACCGAACCAACTGGCCAAACTAGAATTTAACATTTGAAAACTTGATTTATGTTGAAAATTTGTGACAAGTTGAGGTATTTAAAATAAAATCAACTGATTAGAAATTGTTAATTTAATTTGTTGTATCACTTCAGAAACAAGTCTTGTGTTCATGTTTGTTTTTATTTTGCATAGGTCCATTGCATTCATGTAGTTACATTAGAACCATATCATACTGCATTTGGATTTTGTGGGTAGTATCCGCTGAAAACCGTCACGAGACACCACTCGTCCTACTAGGGACACCTAGAGGTTTAACGGCTTGTTGCATACGCTCAATGCAATCGTGTTTCCTACGAAAGTGTGACCTATCTAGTTAGTTTTTCATTTTCTTTTTACTCGAGGACGAGTAAAAGATAAGTGTGGGGGTATTTGATTGACATAGAAATGTGTTCATTTTATGCTCTTATATTTTATCTTTTGTATATAAATAACTATTACTTGGGTAGTGTTTTATTGCTTTTACAGTTATTCCATCCCAGCCCGCATGCAACCAGAAAAGTAGAGAAATAGAGATCAAATTGCTGTGTATTTGCATTTTGAAGAATTGTAGATGAAGATCTCACATCTAGCTGCTGTTGGACAAGAAAATGACTGATTTAGAGGCCTTACACATCTCAAATCAAGGGAGGCTTATCAAAAAAAAAAAACCAAGAGAAAAAGAAGAAAGGCCAAAAATTTAATAGATTTAACTAAGGCCCATTTGAAACTTTCATTGTAAACACTTTTCCCTAAGGCCCATCTATCATAGTATTAGGGTTAGGGTTAGGGTTTGGCTATCTATCCTATAAATACCCTTGTAATGTCATTGTATCCACCATCTCCATTATTCTGTATTCTCTTCTCCATTAATCAAAGTTCTTCTTCTTTTTACTATTTCTGCATTTTTCTTTCTTAGCAATCGGTGTTGTCTTCACAATTAGCTTTGGAAGAGCACCAATTGTATTTTACATTTTTTGTTAGTGATTAGTCGTTTGATTAGTTTCAATGACAATCCTAATTTACTTTTTGTTGTTCTTCTTTTCCTGCAATTTTAATTTCTTCATTTTATTTCTGTTTCGCATTTTAATTTCCAATTGATAGTTGTGATTTGATCGTCGGTTCAACTAGATTTGTTCTGAATCAGATTGCAGTTTCAATTTTTATTGTTTTCAAAAACCAACCTCGAAAATCGTCTAACTCGCCTAAGAGATTAAATAAATAATTTGATTTTAATCTACCTCCCTGTGTTCGACCTGTATGCTACACACCTGTAAACTTGCAGTATTTAATTTAAAATATCACGCTTTTCTAGGATCGATCATGTATCATGGTACCCTGAACTAGGCAGGGTGGGGCTCGATTACTGGGTTGATTATAAGCGGTCAAAATAGCATTAGGGGGTATGTCAGTGTAGGTTCTGACGGATTACGGGCGTGCACGTACTCCGGAGTGGAAAAAGCAGGCACCCAGTACTAGTAGTTATACACTGTGCATCTTGAATTGTGTCGGGTTGCTATCATATGGACTGATACACCTTATGGTGGGACCAGCACAGGGTATCTACATGCAAAAGAGGACCGATTGGCACAAACACAAGGAAAATTATTAAGGGTACATTGGACATATTCATGGAAATTAGGAAGACTGAGGTGGAATCCTCACAATAGATGTACACTTGAAGGATACCACAATTGCGGGGATGGGGATCACCTTATCATATGATCATTTTATACAGATTACTGGTCAGGACACTAGTTAGGTGGTGCAGAGATATAGAAATCAGAATAACAGGGTAGTAGCGAAGCAGAGAAAGAGTAGAAGTGCATTCAGTTTATTTCGCCTTATCATATCTTTGCAAATAGTAGGTTAGCTTGTTATCCTTGTTATCACGGTATTGTCTTATATTTAGTTTATTCATGTCATGATGCTTTTGCCTATTTACATGCTGAAAGTCACTGGACTTACCAGACTTATGTCTGACCTAGTTTGTTTCGCCTATTTTCATCTGTTTCCCCCCTTGGTTCACAGGGAGGAAATGTTACCACTTAGCTAGGTTTTCTTTCCAAACTCGAAGATAGTCGATATAATGCTTTGGACTCTCTCTTCCACTGCTATGGTTGGTTCATGCTTTATTGGGGAATATCATTGTTATTTTTATGCTTCTTTTATACTTGGAAGTTTTTGAATCAAGACAGAAGTTCTACGTATTACTTTTAAGACAATTGTCATAAAAGCTTGACTGAACCACATTGTTTATAAAATGACTTTATTTTCCGCTGCTTTATTTGACTGTCTTGTAATTTGTTTGCATCTTTTACCTAAAATGCTCCATCGAAGTTAAGGCATTCCCTTTGTGAGTGACCTTAACGGAGGTGAGGTATTCCACTTGGTATCAGAGCTGAAGGTTACTGGATCAGATAAATGATTTAAAAAATTATTTTCAAGATGGTTTTAAAAGAAGCCATTTCTAAAGAAAAGTTTTGTTTCGAAGGCATATTCCTAAAGCCATATGCATTATCTTTTGAATCCTTGTTTTCCTTCTTTACTGAGTCTCTGGGGCTCCTGGCTTTTTGGGAGGTAACCTCATCGCGATATGGTTCCGTAGGCTTGATGAGACCATGACACCTGTCAAATGGCGAAGAAGTGCCCAACTTCCTTCTATAGCCGCAGTAGTTTCACCTACGGCTAATTTTCTTTCAAGCTTTGTAGGGTTTTCCTTGCGATGGAGGAAGCTTTCAAGAGACTTGTCAACAAGTTACACAAGGATGGAAAAGATGAGAATGAGGGAGTTTAGCTAAGGAGCACAATCCAAGGATGAGGAACTCATGGATATAGACTTGGTTCACAAAGGAGGTAAAAAGAAAGAGGTGTAAGTGGAAGAATTACAGGACAAGAAGGGAAGAAAGAATAGGAAAAACTAAGACAAGAGGAAGTGTCTTTATAACGGGTCATATAATTAAGGACAAGGGCAAGAACTAAGGACATGATTTTCAGGAGGGCAAGAGCATGCTCTCACCGCCAGCGTACCTGAGAGAGGTAGTAAAGTTTTTGTTGAAAAAGTCTAGTTTTTCTTTTTGATCATCCTGTTATTACTCTTTTTGTTTTTGCACTTCACATTCGTTTATATATGCTTCCATAGTTGAGTCTCTACACCTTAGTGCTTGTATAGTAGAAGATCCCATTATTGTCTCAAATCCAATTCGTGGTTCGACTCATTAACTTTGGTTTGTAAGTATTTTAGAATAGCTATATTAAGTATTGAGTCTAAGTGTAATGCTTATGTTTTTGGTTTCATGGGCCATGGGTTGATTCTAGGCATGGATTGGTTAGCTAGTAATTGTGAAAGGAGGGTAGTTAGACTTTTGAATTGCCTTGGGAATACCCTCGAGATTTCGTGCGATCCTAAGGGATCAGTTTGTCTTAGCTACATAGAATCACTTGATGCATCTATCGACAATTTGCGATCCGTTGGAGTAGTCCATGAGTACGCAGATGTTTTTGACTAGGTTAGGGGTTTGTCCCCTAAGACGTGAGATAGACTTCCGCATATATCTAGTTGACAATGCAAAGCCAGTTGCATTATCTGTATGACACATGACTCCAAGGGAAAGGAAGGGTTCAGTAAACAAGTAAAAGAGTTACTTGAAAAACGGTTCATAAGGCAAAGTATTTCTAAATGGGGTGCTCTAGTCGTTCTCGCTACGAAGGCGGATGGTTCACTTTGCTTGTGCATAGATGATATTTTGGTTTTCTCTAAGAATGAGGAAGAACATACTTTGCATCTAAGGGAAGTCTCGGATACCCTCCAAGCGCATCAACTTAAGGCGAAGTTCTCCAAAAATGTCATTTTTGGAGAGAAGAAGTAAGGTTTCTAGGACATGTGGCAACCGCAAAAGTAGTTGTTGTGCAAGACTGGAAGGTCCCAAGGAATGCAACAGAATTAAGAAGCTTTCTTGGACTAGCGGGCTAATATAGGAAGTTCATTATGAACTTTGCGAAGGTATTAGCCCCACTTACTGGATTAATGAAAATGGATCTAACCTTTACTTGGAATATTGATTGTGATGTCACTTTCCAATGATCGAAGAGGGCTCTTGCAACGGCCCCAGTTTTGACTTTTACCTTATGGTAATAAAAGGCTTACGGTATACACGGATGCATGCGGCATGGAACTAGGCGCCATTTAGATGAAAGGGTAAGGTCGTAGTGGATGCCTTAAGAAGGAAAAGGTTGACTTCCTTTTTATGTGAAAAGGAAAAGTTCAGAATACATATCAAACTTTGATTTTAAACCTTCGGTTAAGATTGCAGTTGGCATCCTAGGAGTAAGACCTACGCTTTTGGGATCAAATAAGGACTTCACAAAGAAAAGACTCTTAGATAGTTGATGCAATGGATAAATTAAGAAAGTCATAGCACAATGGAGTGAAGCTCAAGAAGATGCGACTTAGAAGACTGAAGACTAGATACGTGCATCATACCCTTTTTGAGGGTATATCCTTGATCTCTCTTTTTCTTTAATGTTTATTTGCTAGTCTTTATCTTTTAAGTATATCCTCACGGTCCTATCCTCGTTCCTTAGGTAGAAGCCAATGGATGTAAACATGTGTTTGAGACATGTTATGTTTGGTGGATGCAAGTGGACGTAAGTGTTTGCTAGTGGTTGCTCGTGGATGCATATACACACACACACACATTAGGCACTAGATCGGCTTCGTCACTTCCATATTGCATATGCATGAGTTAATTTTTATATATATGGATTGAAACTTGATGTGTTATCATATGGAGGTTGCATTTGTATGAATGATTGAGCACTCATGTAGAAGTTATAAACTACGATTAGGAATAATTTCATACATGATGGACTCATGGCACTAACATAAATTCGCATTAAGGAGGTCAACTGAATCGGTAGACCGCCTGATTTTGCATATCATGATAGCAATAGAAATCTTTTTTTAAGGACAATGGACGCCTGTGATTCAATGGTTGAGAAGATGGATGTTGGATGTTAGGATACATTCTCCTTGATTGGAGATTTTAGGGACGAAATCCTTTAAAGGAGGGGAGAATGTAACACCCCGTATTTGATGTGGATATTAAAGTAACGAATCAAAGAATACTTAATTTTAAAAGTGGAAATTAAGGGAAACGGGTTACGCCATTGCGTTCATCCCGGAATTCTGCTTGGGATAGAGTCTAAGTTTGCGTAAATCAGACACCGAATGAAGAAGTTATAAGCCTTAAAAGTTTGTATACGCCCAAGGAAGTATACATATACATATAAAATGATTGCAGAAGACAAAACAGGGTTCAAATCTCGAATTTGGGTCAAAGCAGGCTGAGCGGGAAATTTCCCGCTCAGGAATGTCGACCCCCCCCCTCCACACCCAAGGGGAGTCGACATAGGTGTCGACCCTCCTATAGGGGTGTCGACATTGGTGTCGACCCCCCCTCTAGGGGAGTCGACCCCTATCGGCCTAGATCTGGCCGATGACATGTTTCACCACGTGTCGCCTTCTAATTCACTGTGTGACGTGATACTCTGCTCGGGACGATTCTAATGACTTCTAGTCTGATCTGAAGGCTCTAAATCTCCCTTTACACCTATAAAAAAGACCCCTAGACCTATTGTTTTCGACACACGAACTCATAGGCATCTATATGCTGCTAAAATCTGAAGCGACTTAGCCTATACCTTAATCAATCAAATTAGAATTTTCAAGTTAACAATCAAAGTCTACATCAAAGGAATAGCTAATCAAATTCATAAATCAGATCCCAAAATTCAAGACCATTCTGTAATTTGTGAGTTCATGTTACTTTCAGAAATAAAATTTAATTGTGATTCTTACAATGTAATAAATCTGAATTTGAGATTATGCTGATTTCTATCTTCCTTTCTATATCCATTAAATCTATCTCATTGATATTATTATGTCCATTCTCTGTCTCTTCTTTCCTTCTTCCCTTTTTGTTTTTATAGCCAGGCTACTGCGAGCCTGAGCCAAGTCTCATAAGAGATGAACGTACGTAGGGAAAAATTGGGCATAATATATGATTTGGACATGGCCAGCGCTAAAATTAGGAAAAATATTAAATTATGTATAATTGGGCATAACTGATTTGTAATGGATTTGAGGACATAACACATGTTGTATTTAAAACATAAAGTGTATCGAACATATGACTTGAGATTTGAGCCATAAAGTATATTGGACATATGACTTGGGGTTTGGGATATAAATTAGACTATAAACATGTAAGGCATAGTACATGTTGTGGTTTAAGACCTAAAATTGGGGCATATTATATATGATAGTTTATAACTTGGAAGAAGGTGATTACTGTGTATAGTGATATATGGCTTAGGCATGAAAACCTATAGTAAGACAGGGATAACTGTTAAATGTGAACACGCCTAAATTGGGATTTTGGGTAATTGGCATGCACTATAATTAAAGGATATAATTTGGCATAATTTATACTGTGAATCATGATTGGGGGTTTTTGGAGAATATTTTGTATGGTGCAATATGACTAAACCTTAGGGCATGTGTAATATTGTGAATTATCACCATGATTTTGGGCATGTAAGTTTATAGGCTTAATTTGTGATTAGGCGAGGTATGTTAATGGAACTTTGAGTGATGTTAAATTGTTAAAGTAACTAATATGCTGAAATCTGTTGAAAGTGAATACTATAATTGGAAAGCCTACGATGTAGATGAATAAATTGACATAACTAGCCTGAAGCTGGAATAATCTGTAAATGAAACAATTGGCTAAGATAAACATGCGGAGACACGAGGTTAGACTCCATTTGCAGTAGAAACCTGCCCGGAACCAACCGGCCTAACCAGTAACCGCAAACGGTCAGTCTAAAGTGAGGGGTCGTAGGCATAAATAAGAAATGCATAGACACGAGGTTAGGTCTGGCTTGTGTCAGAAGTCTGCCCGGAACCGCCCGACACTTCAAGCGGCCGCAAGCTATCGACCAAATGTGAGAGGTCTGTGCATTAATAATTAATTAATGCTGATCAAAGATGTATATGATACCTAAAACGTGTTAGGTATGTAGGGTTAAGTTAATGAGGAACACTTAACCAATATAACATGATGAATGAGTAGGGTTAAGTTAATAAGAAACACTTAACCAATATGATATGATGAATGAGTAGGGTTAAGTTAATAAAGAAACACTTAACCAATATGTGAATGAGTAGGGTTAAGTTAAGGGAAAAAACTTAACCAATATAACACGATGAACGAGTGGGGTTAAGTTGATAAGAAACACTTAACCAATATAACATAATGAATGAACAGGGTTAAGTTAGTAGGAAATACTTAACCAATACAACATGATGTGTGGGTGGGTTAAGTTAACATGAATAGACAACACTTAACCAATATTACATGAACGAAGCAGATAGGGTTAAGGCAAGCTTAACCAATAATACATATTGACTTGATCAGTGGGAGGGTTAAGTACTTCTCGTGTAGGTGGGTAATATTAGTATATCTAGGCCTACAAACTTAACCGTTAAATATACATGCTTGGATCGGTGGGAGGATTAAGTACATCTAGTGTAGGTGGGTAATATTTGTATATATAGGCCCAAAAACTTAACTAGTAGGAAACCCTAGTAATGGGGACCCATTTCAGTAGTAACCCACATAGATATATCATGGTACCCTGAACTAGGCAGGGTGGGGCAAGATTACTGGGCTGATTATAAGCGGTTAAAATAGCGGCAGGGGTACGTCAGTGTAGGTTCCGACGGATTACGGGCGTGCATGTACTTTGAAGTGGAAAAACTAGGCATTGGGTACCAATAGTTATACACAGTGCATCTTGAATCGTGTCGGGTTGCTATCATAGGGACTGATACACCTTATGGTTGGACCAGCACAGGATATCTACACGCAAGAGAGGGCTGATTGACAGAGACACAAGGAAAATTAATACGAGTAAGGAGCCGATCGATAGGGTAGTCAGGGTAATCTGACATATTTATGGAAATTAGGCAGATTGAGGTGGAATCCTCACAATAGACGTACACCTGAAGGCTACCACAATTGCGGGGATTGGGATCACATTATCATATGATCATTTTATATAGATTACTGGTCAGGACACTAGTTAGGTGGTGCAAAGATATAGAAATCAGAATAATAGGGTAGTGGCCAAGTAGAGAAACAGTAGAATTGCGTTCAGTTTATCTTGCCTTATCATATCTATGCTAATAGTAGAATATCTTGTTATCCTTGTCATCACGGTATTGTCTTATATTTTTAGTTTACTCATGTCATAATGCTTTTGACTATTTACATGCTAAAAGTCATTGGACATACCACACTTATGTCTGACCTAGTTTTTTTCGCCTTTTTTCTTCCGTTATCTCCCCCTCCCTAAGGTTCACAGGGAGGAAATGTTACCACTTAGCTCAGTTTTCTTTCCAAACGCGAAGATAGTCGATGTATTGATTTGGACTCTCTCTTCCACTGCTATGGCTGGTTCATGCTTTATTGGGGAATATCATAGTTATTTGTATGCTTCTTTTATACTTGGAGTTTTTGAATCAAGACAGAAGTTCTATGTATTACTTTTAAGACAATTGTTGTAAAAGCTTAACTGAACCACATTGTTTATAAAATGACTTTATTTTCCGCTGCTTTATTTGTCTGGCTTGTAATTTATCTACATCTTTTACCTAAAACGCTCCACCAAAGTTAAGACATTCCCTTTGTGAGTGACCTTAATGGAGGTGAGGTGTTTCAATATATATACACAAGAGTGTATACATGTTCAATTATCACATTCAAAATAGGAACCAGATTCAAGTGCATAAGCACAATGCTACATCAACAAATTCAAAGTCGACGCAAGTCAAAATATAGGATCTGTTCATATCATATTGTTTGAAGCGAATCACAAGTATTAAAAATGTTCAATGGCACAACAAAATGGTGCAAGATGGGCAGAGTTCAAGTACCAGTTCACATACCAAAAAATCACGAGCATATCAAATGCGAAGAAATCAAGTACAAAGAACCATATGGAAAATAAAGTATTTGTTTATATCTGTAACACCCCACGTCCATTAATGTCACTCACAAAGGGAATGCATTAACTTCCATGGTGGTTATAAGTGAATATAGAACAGAAAAATTACAACAAGACTGATAATAAATAGTACTTGGAAATCTAAAACTTCATTTTATTGCAGCGGAAATTAAACATGTTTGTTACATCATAAAACCATAGATCATAACCAAGTACAATATCCATCTTCATAAAAACAAAATATATAATCCCATTACATAAATAGCCATTAAAAAGATAACAAGCTGGACTTTACTTCAACGCTCCAAGCTTTCCAAAGAGAGATGAAGCAATTCAATCAAACTCCACTAGAGCTGGGCCCAACCTGAGGACCTGGAGGGGGGAAAAAGGATAGAAATAGAGGGGGTCAGACATAAAGTCTGGCGAGTATGATAATTCTAACAATACTATTATCAAAATAACTAGACTAAGCCATAAGCTGGAAGACAAGTAAATGTCTATGAACTCTTAGGCAGATAAAGATAGCGTTTAAGATAACGTTAAAGATAACGGTAAAGGCACACCTAATTACTAACGAATGATTACTACACTGCACCGCACATTACTACACTGCACCACACCAGTCACCCTATTGTTTGACCCCACTTGCTTCACACAGAAACTTTATAAATAGCCTTACGTACCCCTAGCTGACTACATAGGTGCCGTCTGCCCCTATCTCCACTAGGTGTACCCCACTACCCACTTTCGATCGGCTCCCTACTCGTAGATACCTGTGCTGGCCCCATAGTGGGGTGTATCACTCCCCTAAAGTGGCAACCCGATACAACTTGAGAATGCACGGCTTATACCTACACGATGCAACAACGTCTTACCTACCAGCCCGGGTCCACACACGCATATGAAACCCGTTGGACTTGCGTTGCCACCGCTCCCCGTTTTGGCCTCTTACAGTCAAACCCAGCATGCGTGTCCCGTCCTCGACTTGGGTCGAGCCCACAAAGATACGTTTGGGATACTGGTCGAAATGGGCCCCCACAAGCTACCTACCTAAGCTTGTCACTAGTATATCCCACTTAACCCTCTTAGTCATGATCATTTACATGTGTGTTTGGTTAAGTGTTACTAATCGCATTTCACATGCCACTAAGGGCACCCCCTAGATTCCTCATGCCACCCAAGGCACCTACTTAACCCCCATGTCCCACCTTACATGTTTATCTGGTTAAGTATTTCTTAATTCATTCAGGCCATAACCACATAAAGACCTCTCACATTAGACTGGCATTTATGGCAGTTGGATTTGCCGGGTGGGTCCGGGCAGTCTTACACCATCAAAGAGTCTAACCTCGTGTCTTTACAACCGTTATGCTTTAGTTTAGGGCTAGGACCTCTCACATTGGGCTGACATTTGTGACCACTGGATTTTCCGGGCGGGTCCGGGCAGGTTTACGTCACAAACGAGTCCAACCTCGTGTCCTATGCATTGATTAACATTTAAAATCTTTTACCCCAGTTTTAATAATTCCCTATTCAAATTATTAACTAAGTCAACTTTTAATGATGTCCATAATTGACTCAATTATGGCCATCCACTTATGGCATGCAAAATCATATCAATTGCACCTCAACTTTTTAATATTAAATCCTTAATATTACCCCTACCCCACGTTTATACGTTCGCTTATTCAAAGCATAATATAGGCTAGACTTGTATAGTCTAACACCTAGCACAAAGATAAATTATCACAAAATATAGACAATTAAAATAAATCTAATCGTAATAGGGGTGAAACTTGCATAAACTACACATGTTAAGGATCAAAAGGTGTCAACTTGTTAAATGTCTCAATTTATATGATATGATCATAGCCCAAACCTATACATACAATTGCATATGGGGTTTTCAGGCAACATAATGATGGTGTGAACTAGCATAGGATATCACATATGTCATAGCATAATTCTAGATGTCATAATAAATGTCTTGGTATATGTTCATAACTTTTATAATCAATCTAACTTGCATATGTGACTTGTCATATAGATCAACATAATCCAAACATGATGATTTAATTAATATGAACTAACTAGCATAGATGGTAACATCATGGCCTTTTTAACATGTATGATTCATCACAACTTAGCATAGAAACTTTCAACATACATAACATCATCATAGCATGATTTACAACATATAAGATATCATCATCACATAACATTGGATTTACAATATACATGATAGCAAAAGGGGTTTACAACAACATATATGATAATTCACATCGTCTACTCATAATCCATTCATAACTCAACCTAATTAAAATGATAATAATCTTGTTAAGATCATCATACTCACAATTTAGAGAAGAAAAGAGAGAGTTTTGCTTTGCTTTAGGGTTGAGAGAATTAGAATTGAATTTGCTTTTCTTCTTTCTTAGTTGGCGGCGGCTCCAATGATTTCCATGGCGATGGTATGATGGTAACTATTCTATTTTAATTAGGTTTAGGGTTAGCATTAGGATGTATTTATAGGTGTAGGAAGTTATTTAGGACCATTAGATTAACCCTGAACCATGAGAACCAATCAAATGCAAAATCTGCATTTGAGCGAATCGGCCCACGGGTTGACAGCTAAACACCCTGGATTAACCCCTAGTCGACCAAGCAGAGCACGGGTCGACCTCAAAAATGGGCCGGTTCGGTTATTCCCCCTCCCAATTCGCTGTTTTGAACTTTTTCGCATATTTATTTATTTAATTTTTAATTTATATTCATATATATATATATATATATATATCAATATATATATATATATATTTCTCTGCGCAACCCATTTCACTTAATTCTTTTCTAAAAATTAAGTATACTTTAATTTGTGAATTTTAATGTTATAAAATTACGGGGTGTTACATTCTCCCCTCCTTAAAGGATTTCTTCCTCGAAATCTCCAAGTCAAGAAGAATGTATATCCTACCATCTAATCGTCCATCTACTCAACCATCAAACACCAGCATCCATTGTCCTTAAAAGACTTCTAATGCTTTAATGTTTATATGCACAGCGTGTGTATATGTCCATATCTAATGCAAAATTAGGCGGTCTACTGATTCAGTCGACCTCCTTAGTGCAATTCATGATAGTGTCATGCGTTCAATATGTATGCAAAAGATTCCTAATGCTACATATTAATTCTATATGCGTGCACAACCATCCACCCGAATGCAGCAACTATATGATAATACAACCATTATACATCCATTTTACTAAATATATCCATATATATGCAATATGTAATATGAAGTGACTGAGCCGATCTGGTGCCTAATAGTGTGTGTATATGCATCAACGAGCAACCACTAGCAAACACTTGCATCCACTTTGCATCCACCATACATAACATGTCTCAAACACATGTTTCAACCATAGGATTATCCTAACTAAAGGTCAAAGATACTAGCGAGAGGATATACTAAAGATAAGATAAGTACAAGCTAAGCGATAAAGGAGAAATTAAAAGACATACCCTCAAAAAGAAAAGGGTATCGTGAACGCATCTTCTCTTATGTCTCCCAAGTAGCGTTGCTCTCATCATCTCCCCATTTCACTTTGACTAGTCTGACCTCTCGATTCCTTAACCTCTTGATCTCCGACCCAAGAATGCGAGTAGGAGCTCGTTGAATTGTCGCATCACGCTCTATCTCCACCTCTCTAAGAAAGCTCGGCTCTACCACTTCCGCGGTCTCGTGCAAGCACTTCCTCAAATGTGACACATGGAATACGTCGTGTACACCACTAAGTCTCTCGGGCAACTCCACTCTATACGCCATCCGTCCAATCCTCTCCTTAATAGGAAACGGCCCTACAAACCTTGGTGCTAATTTCCCAATGGACCCAAAGCGAACAACGTTTCGTAATGGAGACACTTTGACAAAGACCATGTCCCCAACTTCAAACTCGAGATCTGTCCTCCTCTTATCCGCATAAGATTTCTGCCTATCCTGTGCTGCTTTCATCCTCCTACGAATCAAATCGATCTTCTCCGAAGTCTCCCTGATCATATCGGGCCCAAGTAAGATCTTATCCGTAGATTCCCACCAACATGTAGGTGAACGACAAGGTCGTCCATAAAGAGCTTCGAATGGTGCCATACCAATGCTGGACTGAAAGCTATTATTATATGCGAACTCAACCAATGGAAGATGCTCTTCCCATGTACCCCCAAAGTCTAGGATACATAGCCTCAACAGATCCTCTAGAATGCGATTCACCCTCTCGGTCTGGCCGTCCCTCTGAGGATGATATGCGGTGCCCAAACATAACTGAGTCCCTACCGCCTCTTGTAAGCTTCTCCAAAATTCGCTAGTGAAAATAGGATCGCGGTCGCTCACTATGCTAGAAGGAACACCGTGCAAACGAACTATTTCTCGAACGTATACGGAGGCTAACCATGGAGCAGTCCCCTTACTCTTTACGGGAATGAAATGGGCGCTTTTAGTAAGTCTATCTACTATAACCCAAATTCCCGTATTACCCTTCCTTGATCACGGTAACCCATCCACAAAATCCATCGAGACACTTTCCCACTTCCATAGTGGAACCTCCAATGGGTGAAGCAACCCACCGGGTTTCTTTTGCTCCGCTTTTACTTGTTGGCACACCAAGCATCTAGCGACATACTCGGCCACATCTTTCTAAATGTCGGCCTAAAAGTAAACTCTCTTCATGTCTTTGTACATCTTGTCCCCACCGGGATGAATGGTCATCTTCGAATGATGTCCTTCGTCAAGAATATTCTTCCTTAGGTCATCGTCTTTTGGTACACAAAGTCTACCGTCCCTACGTAACCAACCCTTATCGTCTAGGGTATACCTACGGAGATGGCTTGATGACTCCCCTCCTTTGAGTTTTTCTACTAACTCAACCAACTGTGGGTCGTCTCGCTGTGCCTCGCCAATCCGTCCCAAAAGCGTAGGTCTGACCTCCAAGGATGCTAGCAAACCGGGTACGAAGTCAACGGAAGGTCTAAAGTCAAACATCGAAATGAATTCTAAACTTCGCCGCTCAACAAACAAAGGACTTAAGGATAATCCTTTTCTACTTAAGGCGTCTGCCACCACGTTACCCTTGCCAGGGGTATAGGCTATTTCGAAGTCGTAGGACGCTAAGAACACCATCCACCTTTGCTGCCTTAAGTTCAAGTCCTTTTGAGAGAATAGGTATTTTAAAGACTTGTGGTTAGTGAATAATTCGAATTTCTCGCCAAGAAGATAATGACGCCAAGACTTAAGCGCGAAAACAATAGCGGCCAATTCTAGGTCATGTGTAGGATAATTTTGTTCATGCGCTCTCAACTGCCTTCCACCATAGGCTATTACCCTACCCTCTTGCATTAAGACTGCGCCTAGTCCTGTCCCACAAGCATCAGTATAAACGGTAAACGGCTTACTCCCGTCTGGCAATACTAAGACTGGGGCTGAAGTCAAAGCTCTCTTCAAACATTGGAATGCATCATCACAATATACGTCCCATGTGAAAACTAGGTTCTTCTTCGTCAAGCGTGTCAATGGAGCTGATATCTTTGCGAAGTCTTTGATAAACTTCCTATAGTAGCCAGCCAACCCCAAGAAACTTCTCATTTCGGTAGCATTTTTAAGGACCTTCCAATCTTGGATGGCCACCACCTTCGCGGGATCCACGGCTATCCCTTCTTTGGAAACCACGTGCCCCAAGAACCGTACTTCCTTCCTCCAGAAGTAACACTTAGAAAATTTAGCCTTAAGGCTATGCACTCGTAGGGTCTCCAACACTTCCCTAAGATGTAGGGCATGCTCTTCGTCATCCTTAGAAAAGATCAAGATGTCATCTACAAAGACTACCACGAATTTGTTAAGGTACTCCCTAAACACCCTACTCATCAAATCAACAAAATATGCTGGGGAGTTTGTCAAACCGAAGGTCATCACTAGCCATTCATAGAAACCGTCCGGAGTCCAAAAGGCGGTCTTGTCTATGCTATCCTCAGCCACTCTCAACTGATGGAACCCAGTGGCTAAGTCCAACTGCGAAAACACTGAGGCGCCAACTAACTGATCGAAGAGATCGTCAATCCTCGGCAGTGGGTGTCTGTTCTTCTTAGTAAGTTTATTAAGTTCTCTATAGTCCACACACAGTCTAAGGGACCCATCCGCCTTCGTGGCAAATACTACTGGAGCACCCCACTCCGATATACTTCGTCTTATGAACCCCTTCTCAAGCAACTCCTTCACTTGCTTACCGAGTTCCCTCCTTTCACGTGGAGCCATGTGGCGTACTGGAATACTGGTTTCGCATTATCCACAAGATATATTCGAAAATCTATCTCCCGCTTCGGAGGCAAGCCCTTCACCTCCTCAAACACATCCGAATATTCTCGGACCACTCTAACAGATCGTAGATTTTCCTCAGACGCGTCAAGCCATTCTAGATAACTTAGCATAACCGAATTTATGGGATTACAGAAGATTTCGAGAGTGTTGCCAAGGCGAGTCACGAGCCTAACTACTCTCCTTTCACAATCAAGAACGGCCCCATTTCTGGATAACCAATCCATTCCTAAAATTAGCCCATAGCCCGTGAAGCCCAACACATAAGCATCACATCTAAATTCAACGCTAAGTATGGAAATTTTCAAATCCAAACACATCATGGACAAATAAGCTGAGCCCCCTATTGGATTCGAAACAACTAAGGGATCCTCTACTAAACTGGTGTTTGAATGCAGTGATTCAACTAATGATGTAGAGATAAACGAATGTGACGCGCCCGAATCGAATAAGGTACAGACAGGATGATCAAACAGAAAAACTAAGCTTTCAACAGAAATGGTTCTACCTCGTTCTTGCAGCGGTGGGACCGCGAGAGCCTGAACTTGTCCCCTAGCCTGCCCTGGTGCCATAAGAGCCTGCACCTGTCCTCCCGAGTAGCTCCTGCCCTCTGCCCCTTCTTTGGGCAGTCCTTCACTAAATGTCCCGCATCGCCACAATGAAAACAGCCTGTCTTCTTTTTCTTTCGGCAATCCTTACTGAGATGGCCTGGGGTTCCACAGTTAAAGCACTTATTCTTTCCCTTGCCATTATTGTCTTTTCCACCCTTCTTGTTTTGCTGTTGTGGTTTCTTCTGACCCCCCTTCTTCTCGGGTTCCTTATCAGCTTTAGCGCTTTTCTCCTCATGCATGAGCGCCATTTCTACTAACTTCTCAAAGGTGGCCCCCATCGGGATGTGGGTCATAGCCAACCCTTGCAATGGTTCATTCAAGCCATTCACGAACCTCAGCGCCTTCTTCTCCGGCGTGTTTACCAAGTCCAAGCCAAACCTTGCTAACTGATTAAATTTATTGACACATTCTTTCACTGATGAGCTTCCTTGCTTCAATGTCAAGAACCTTTCCATATATAGATTTTCTTCCGCCCTTGAGAGAAACTTCGCCTCGAACCTACGTCTGAAATCCGCCCAAGAGTCAACAGGACGCTCCCCATTAGTTACCTCCCACCAAAACGAGGCCTCTCCCTTCATCAACCAAGCGGCTAAACGAACTCTCCTCCCTTCTTCTACTTCAAAGATTTCTAGCAATTCTTCCACCTCCTTAAGCCAATCTCTAGCTTCCACAAACGTTTCTGACCCTTGAAATGGTTTTCCACCCATAGCCTTGAATTCCTTGCACGTCTTTGCAAAAGTATCTACGCGAGGAGGAGGAGGAGGAACGGGTGCAACTGGTGGTGGAGGAACATTGGCTGGACCTGCAGCGGCCCTAGCCTCCAATAGCCTCGTATACCATCCTGGTATCGTTACACCATCGGGTAGATTAAGATCTTCAGCCATGCTGAAACGAAAAAGGAAATATTCAAAATGGAGAATTCGAAAGATAAAGATATGTGGATATTGGGGATTATGTTTTTCTTAAAAACTTTTCTCTTTAAATTTCTCATTAAAACATGTTTTTGAAAACACTTCTTCCAAAAATAACTATTTTTCTAAAGTATTTTTATCTATTATGGTAACCTTAAGCTCTGGTACCACGTGTAACACCCTACGTCCATTAATGTCACTCACAAAGGGAATGCATTAACTTCCATGGAGGTTATAAGTGAATATAGAACAGAAAAATTACAACAAGACAGATAATAAATAGTACTTGGAAATCTAAAACTTCATTTTATTGCAGTGGAAATTAAACATGTTTGTTACATCATAAAACCATAGATCATAACCAAGTACAATATCAATCTTCATAAAAACAAAAAACATAATCCCATTACATAAATAGCCATTAAAAAGATAACAAGCTGGACTTTACTTCAACGGTCCAAGCTTTCCAAAGAGAGATGAAGCAATTCAATCAAACTCCACTAGAGCTGGGCCCAACCTAAGGACCTGGAGGGGGAAAAAGGATAGAAATAGAGGGGGGCAGACATAAAGTCTGGCGAGTATGATAATTCTAACAATACTATTATCAAAATAACTAGACTAAGGCATAAGCTGGAAGACAAGTAAATGTCTATGAACTCTTAGGAAGATAAAGATAGCGTTTAAGATAACGTTAAAGATAATGGTAAAGGCACACCTAATTACTAACGAATGATTACTACACTGCACCGCACATTACTACACTGCACCACACCAGTCACCCTATTGTTTGATCCCACTTGCATCACACAGAAACTTTATAAATAGCCTTACGTACCCCTAGCTGACTACATAGGTGTCGTCTGCCCCTATCTCCACTAGGTGTACCCTACTACCCACTTTCGATCGGCTCCCTACTCGTAGATACCTGTGATGTCCCCACAGTGGGGTGTATCACTCCCCTAAAGTGGCAACCCGATACAACTTGAGAATGCACGGCTTATACCTACACGATGCAACAACGTCTTACCTACCAGCCCGGGTCCACACACGCATATGAAACCCGTTGGACCTGCGTTGCCACCGCTCCCCGTTTTGGCCTCTTACAGTCAAACCCAGCATGCATGTCCCGTCCTCGACTTGGTTCGAGCCCACAAAGATACGTTTGGGATACTGGTCGAAATGGGCCCCCACAAGCTACCCACCTAAGCTTGTCACTTGTATATCCCATTTAACCCTCTTAGTCATGTTCATTTACATATGTGTTTGGTTAAGTCTTACTAATCGTATTTCACATGCCACTATGGGCACCCCCTAGATTCCTCATGCCACCCAAGGCCCTACTTAACCCCCATGTCCCACCTTACATGTTTATCTGGTTAAGTATTTCTTAATTCATTCAGGCCATAACCTCATAAAGACCTCTCACATTAGACTGGCATTTAGGGCAGCTGGATTTGCCGGGCGGGTCCGGGCAGTCTTACAGTATAAAAGAGTCTAACCTCGTGTCTTTACAACCGTTATGCTTTAGTTTAGGCCTAGTACCTCTCACATTGGGCTGACATTTGTGACCACTGGATTTGCCGGTCGGGTCCGGGCAGGTTTACGTCACAAACGAGTCCAACCTCGTGTCCTAAGCATTGATTAACACTTAAAATCTTTTACCACTGTTTTAATAATTCCCTATTTAAATTATTAATTAAGTCAGCTTTTAATGATGTCCATAATTGAATCAATTATGGCCATCCACTTATGGCATGCAAAATCATATCAATTGCACCTCAACTTTTTAATATTAAATCCTTAATATTACCCCTACCCCACGTTTATACATTCGCTTATTCAACGCATAATATAGGCTAGACTTGTATAGTCTAACACCTAGCACAAAGATAAATTATCACAAAATATAGACAATTAAAATAAATCTAATTATAATAGGGGTGAAACTTGCATAAACTACACATGTTAAGGATCAAAAGGTGTCAACTTGTTAAATGTCTCAATTTATATGATATGATCATAGCCCAAACGTATACATAAACTTGCATATGGGGTTTTTTGGCAACATAATAATGGTGTGAACTAGCATAGGATATCACATATGTCATAGCATAATTCTAGATGTCATAATAGATGTCTTGGTATACGTTCATGACTTTTCTAATCAATCTAACTTGCATATGTGACTTGTCATATAGATCAACATAACCTAAACATGATGATTGAATTAATATGAACTAACTAGCATAGATGGTAACATCATGGCCTTTTTAACATGTATGATTCATCACAACTTAGCATAGAAACTTTCGACATACATAACATCATCATAGCATGATTTACAACATATAAGATATCATCATCACATAACATTGGATTTACAATATACATGATAGCAAAAGGGGTTTACAACAACATATATGATAATTCACATCATCTACTCATAATCCATTCATAACTCAACCTAATTAAAATGATAATAATCTTGTTAAGATCATCATACTCACAATTTAGAGAAGAAAAGAGAGAGTTTTGCTTTGCTTTAGGGTTGAGAGAATTAGAATTGAATTTGCTTTTCTTCTTTCTTAGTTGGCGGCGGCTCCATTGATTTCCATGGCAATGGTATGACGGTAACTATTCTATTTTAATTAGGTTTAGGGTTAGCATTAGGATGTATTTATAGGTGTAGGAAGTTATTTAGGACCATTAGATTAACCCTGAACCATGAGAACCAATCAAATGCAAAATCTGCATTTGAGCGAATCGGCCCATGGGTTGACAGCCAAACACCCTGGATTAACCCCTAGTCGACCCAGCAAGGCTCGGGTCGACCTCAAAAATGAGCCGGTTCGGTTATTCCCCCTCCCAATTCGCTGTTTTGAACTTTTTCGCATATTTATTTTTTTAATTTTTAATTTATATATATATATATATATCAATATATATATATTTCTCTGCGCAACCCATTTCACTTAATTCTTTTCTAAAAATTAAGTATACTTTAATTTGTGAATTTTAATGTTATAAAATTACGGGGTGTTACAATATCAGTTTTTTTTAAAAGGGAGAAGTACTGAAAATGCGAGGCAATATCTGTTCATTGTTGTTAAGGAGCAATTTTTGGAATGGTCAACAAAAATAAAGAATCAAAATCAAAGGAATTCACTCCAATTTAAATTCATTATTTCAAAATTCATCTCGTCAGCTTTTATTCAGAAAGTTTGAACATTTCAAATATCAACCAATTTTTCCAGAATTCAAGATTCAAGACCAATTTCAAAGTTCAGAATTTTACCACGCAGTTATTCCATAAAGTATGGACATTCCAGACTCAATCAAAGTCCAGAATTCTCACGCAAAGTTTGAAGATTTCAAAGTCCCACGAATTTAAAGCTAAGGGCCAAGATTTAAGCAATATGTATTCAGGTTTAAAATCGAAAGGAAATTCCAGTATATACGAAAATTCCAAACAAAAATACTCGAATATATCACGACGGAGTCTAAAAAGAAATCAGAGAATATTTAGTATTTTTAATCCTGTAAATACACCAAATCATCACCGGTTTTAATCCATCCAAATTCAAACAGATCAAAGCATAAAATCGATTAGCAAATTCATACCAAAAAAGTGGCAAGCTTGGATCCAATTCTACGTTCAAATCAAAGAAAAGATTGTCATTGGAGATTCGAGATCATCACACGAGAGAGCAGCGACTTCTGATACAAGGGGAATCGAAACCGTATTGCAATCGCCTCTGCCATCTTCTTCCAAAAGCAAACCCTAGGGGCCGCTATTTTTTTCTCAAATAAGAAAGTTATTGGGAGAATACATATAGGTGCAACACTTCAAAAGAGGCCGGCCAAGATTTAAAAGGGAAAGGACTTATAAACTAGGGTTTTGATTTTAAAAGGGGTATTTTAATTAAAACTAGGGATTTATTTTAATTGTTTTAATTTTTTTTCAATTTGTAATTGTCCTTAGAGTTTTCTAGTTTGTCTCTAAAACTAAGGGGACGAATTATGGGATTTGTTATTGGGGGAAATCTGGTTTTGGGGATAGAAACCAGTGTGGGGTTTTCAGCGTAGGGTTAAGAGTAGTTGGGAGCGAGTGTCGCGATTTTACAGGAGATTGTAAGCATAGAGATTGTTTTAACTCCTAGTAGAAACCTTGGGGAATGCAGGAGTAGGCAGGGTTTGCCAAAGCTTGGTATATCTGTGTGTTATTTATTTTCCGCATTTATTCTGATTATTATCTGTGCTGTTATTGTTTAACTACTCTGTTAAAATCTACGATAACCCCATTCACCCCCCTCTAGGGTTAATTTAGATCCTACAAGTGGTATTGGAGCAGACATTTTTTTTATTTTATTTTAACTTTAGAGCCATGAATCTGTCTAATAACGCTTTTTCTGAGGGTTAGTCCATAGCTAGGCCACCAATGTTTAATGGAACTGATTATGATTTGAGTTCAGTCGATTATGTTGTGTGGAATATTATTGAAACGGGTTATAGATCTCCCACTATTATTGTTAATGATGCTGAAATTCCTAAATCAAAAGACAGGTGGGAAGCTAATGATAAAAAACTATTTTTAACTAATGCCAAAGCGATGAATGCTTTAATCTGTGCTCTTGATAAAACAGAATTTAATCGAATTTCTCATTGTGAAACTGCACAGGAAATATGGCATATGTTGGAGATCACACACGAAGGTACATCTCAAGTGAAGGAATCTCGTCTCGCTCTATTCAGCGATGAATTTGAAAATTTCTCTATGCAAAAAGACAAAGATATAAAAGAGATGTATGGACGCTTCTCACCACTAGTCTACAATGCATAAGCTCTTAGAAAAACTTATATCAAAGTGGAATTGATTAGAAAAATATTGAGCATGCTACCAATGAATTTTGAAGCTAAGGTGATGGCGATTCAAGAATCAAAAGATTTGAATAAAGTAAGCACGGAAGAGTTGATCGGAAATCTGATTACTTACGAGATGGAGTTAAAAGCTAGAGAAGAACGAAAGGATTCTTAATCAAAGAAAAAGACGATCGCTCTAGTTAATTCTGTCGAAAGTAATGATGATGATCCCGCTGAAGAGCTAGCAATGGGTTTAAGAAAGTGGGCCAAAGAAAATTACAAGCCACAAAAGAAGAATTCAAAAACTAACAAGCCCAAAAGTTCAGAAAGTTCAGACGATGAAGTGTTTTGCTACAATTGCAAGAAACCCGGACATATTAAACCAAATTGCCCTTGGCTTAAAAAAGAAAAGAAGAAGTTTGGAAGGAAAAAGAAGGCTTTTGCTGCTATATGGGATGACGAGGAAGGAGAAGAAGTTTTTGAAAGTGATGAAGAGGAAGCTAATTTGTGTCTTATGGCATGATCTAATCTGGAAAGTAGTGAAGAGGATTCATATGTGGTCTCGAATTTTACTTATAAAGATTTAATTTTAATGTGTCATGATCTCATATAAACCGTTGATTTTCTTGAACTAAAAGTTAAGAAATTAAAATCTGATAGGTCAAAAATATTTCAAGAAAATAACGGTTTAGAAAGAAAACTTGAAAAAGGTAAGAGTTCACCTTTTTCTGAATGCGAAAAAAGACAATTTTTGAGTAATGATTTTTTGAATTTCAAAACTGATTTTGAGTTACTTAAAGGTGAAAACGTGAATTTGAAGAACAATAATCGTGATTTTGATAAGGAGATTGAAAAACTTAAAGAATCTGAAAAACTTGATTTTGAAAAGTGAAAATAATTTGAATTTGAAATTTCAAAGTCCAATGCTAAAATCAAAGCACTTGAAAATGAAAATTTGGTTTTGAAACAAACTGATGCTTGAAAAAAGGAAAATCGCTATTAATTGTTGTTCAAATTTAATGAAAGAAAATAGCGATCTTAAATTTAAAATTCAATGACTTGAGTCAACATTGACTAAATTTTCTAAAGGAGAGAATCTTTGAATATGTTGTTAAAAAACATTTTTTTGTTCAGAATAAAAAAGGAACTGGTTTTGGATTTGACCAAGTCGAAAAACAAAATTCAAATGATATCCTTTAAACGACCGAATTGAAATTTTGAGATCTAACAATTTCAAAGGGTTTTTAAATCATAAACAAAATAATAACTCGTTTAAAAACAATTCATTTAAACATGTTTGGATTCCAAAAAATAACAAAATGATTTTGAATTAGTATAAACAAATTTGGGTTCAAAAGGGTACTATAGTGGATAGTGATGGATTGTTATATGAACGGGTTTGGATACCAAAACGTATAAACGAAGATAAGAGTGGTAAAACAACTTTTGTTAGACCACTCGATCCTATAATCATTTAGGTACCGAGGGAGGCTAAGGAACAACCATGCTTAAAAGAGATAAAATTCAAGTTGTTCCACTTTATTGAATTGTTTGAAGTTCGTTAGCCATAGATTTCAGAGTTGGAGATTCATTGGATCACATTGATTATGGTAAGTCAGGTATGATCTCTAAACTCGTATTTTTATTTTATTCTATTTCTTTTTTAGTTTATTTTCCTTTTTTAGTTTATTTTCCTTTTTTAGTTTTTATTCCTTTTATTTTTTTTGAATAAGGCCACAATTTTTTTTGAGCATATCTTGAACATGGTAAATTGAAATTTTAAAATTTATGATGTTCTTGTATGCAAATGAAATTTCACACATTTTTAGCTGTTTTGAGTTTCTTCTTATTAACTTTGGATAATATTGAAAAATCGAACTCAGTACAGTAGACTACTTGAAATCCATGATTGACTAGTTGTGAAAATTTCATTTTTTTTACTTGGCTTGATTTTGAAATCATTCATTATTTATTATTGAATTTCTTGAACTATAAAAAAAACTTGATTTACTTTAAAGTGATTTCAAATAATTATCTTCAGATTTGACCGTTGACTATTTCTTGTGCCTATTTTTTTTTAAAATCTCTAAAAAATTTCACTTGTGATTCCTACTTTGAAAATGATGTTATGTGGCTCTGATAAGGAAATTGATTTGATTCATTTGAATACCTTGGTGATTGGACGATGAGTTGAAAAATTAGTGATTAGATTTCTTTAAAATTTGAATTTCATATACAAGTATTTTTTAAAATTGTCTTGGAGCAATCAGTGTTAAAAATATTAGAAAATTCCATATTCTACTGATTGATTTTTGAAAATAATTTTCAACTTGCATTGATATTTTCAAAAACTCCTCTTGAAATTGATATTTTCAATTTTAAAATTATTTTTGATTATTTATTCAAAAATTGAAATTATTGATTGATTTGGACAGTTTTGTGACTCATCAAAATTATTAATAGATTTATAAAACTATGGTGAGTCGTGACTATGTTATAATTCATAACTAGAGGAGATGTTATTTTAAATCTCATGATGACTGGACTGATTTTATAACATCTTTGAATTAGATCTTATTTCACGACCATCTTCTATGTCTATCATATTTCTGTCATCCATCATGGTATTATTTTGGAGAGTTCAAATTATTTTTGGAAAGAAAAATATCTTAGAAATAAAAACAAAGAAAAAAGAAAAAAATATAATTTATCCTTGGTATTCACTCCCATTTAAAAGTCCTCGCGGTTATGTGTGGGTGAATTACCTTAATCTCTATGTGCTTCCATTCTTACTTAAAATACATTTGGGCTGTGCATTGATGGAACTCATTAGAGAGGATAAAGTTAAGTTACTATTAACCCCATTTAAAAGACCTTTGGGCTGTGCGTGGTTAGCAAGTACTTAACACATTTTTGAGCATATTTAAAATCTTCAAAATTCGTACTCAAATATTAAATTTTTATTAAACTCTCCTCATTCTATAAATCCATCGTAAATCCATTCATTCTGAAAGTGAAATTTGCTTTCGATTTAAAGATTATTATGATTTTTGTTTGATTAAATGGGATTTGCGATATATATTCTGTCTCTTAATTTAAAATTATATTTATGGTCTAAATTAATCACTGTTTCGATCTCTATTATTCTTTTGATGATAACAAAAGGGGGAGAATGGTTAATATTTTGATTGATGAGTATTTAATTCAAAAATATTTTAAGACTGGAAATTAAATATCTAGAGGGAGAATGGTCAATTGGATTTCATCATTCATATTTTCCACATATATAGGGGGAGTTCAGTTGTAGGGGGAGCTAATAAATAGGGAGAGTTCAATATTCACTGTCAAACACGTTTATTATGCTCAAAAACTTTTATTTGTTTGTCATCATCAAAAGGGGGAGATTGTTGTATATGACGTAGTTGTATACACAATTATATGATTTTTGTTTGATGATAAAAACCAAATAAATAATATTTTACATGTGTTTGTTACTGTACCGGTCTACATATACATCACACTCAGGAATATAATATTTATATTTAAATAGAATACGATTGTACAGACATTCATATATTCATACAGTATTTTATTTAAATTAAATATTATATTTCAAACATTCAAACAGTACAACTATTTATAACTCCACTATTTATTCAATTTACATGAGATTGTACATGTAAATAAACTGAATATGATAGAAAAGTTTGTTTGGCAACAATAAAATAATATTTTATTTCAATCAAATTTGTTGATTACATATATCAGTACAATTCTCTCACAACTCCTCACTACGGTTCATTCATCATTCAGTACATTTTTATATACACTACACTCAGTTTACAGGCTGACTCGTATACAGGCACTTATAACTCATTCACTGTCTTCTGTCTTCACAGCTTTCAGTCAGTCCTGTCTTTATGCCTGTCATATACAGAAACACACACGCAGTAAACTGAAAAAAATAAAATTAAATACAAATAAATAAAAATTTATTTTTAAATTTTATTTGCCTTAGAATTACGGTGCATTTCTCATCGTTTTTCTAGACTTAGTCTGATATGCAGGGACAAGAAAAATTCTCTAGATGGTTGCATATACACACGTGTGCACTGCCTCACCAATTCAATGTGCAACTGAAGAGTAGCCACATGGACCATCTCGACTCAGCACAACAATAATCAAAGTGGTCGAGGAAATTCAGCATACGTGGTCGAACCAGCCCAAACAAATCAGAGCAGAACAATGTATATTAAATCACTAGCAACAAGTAGAAACAGCAAAGGTAAACATAGAAGACCAAGTACATGTCAAATCAGCATGGTAAAGCATCAATAGTTAAGCAACAGTTCAAGTGAATAATTCTAAGAGCACTTCAAATGGCCGAGAAGTAAAAAAGAAAAGAAAATTAAATAAAAAAAATATGAAGAAAGTACCAGAAATTTTGGGTATCAACAAAGCCAAAGAACTAAATTCAACCATGGTACAACACATGTTCGAATACATGCATTAGAAGAAAAACAATGCAAAATGGCCGGCACAACACACAAACACTTCACTATGACTCCAAATACATTAAGAACAGATTTCAAAAAGTCAATACTACAAGTTCAGGTTCAGGCCAAAACAAATGGTGTAACAAGTTTTAACAAGGGATCAAACAGGAACAACTAGAACCAGGATCGAGTACCCGAGCACAAGATCACATGGAGCACAAGTGTAGTAAAAGTTGGTGCAGGTTCATAGCATGGGAAAAATGGCATAGAAATTTCAGCTCAAACATACAACAGCATAAATATGAGTGCTAAAGGGGGCATTTCAAATGTAGCCAAGGCTCAGGCGAAGGGGACTGTACATAATGATAAAGGAAATAATAAATATTGATGCAAGGGTGTTAATACATATACACAAGAGTGTATACATGTTCATTTATCACATTCAAAATAGGAACCAGATTCGAGTGCACAAGCACAATGACACATTAACAATTTCAAAGTCAACGCAAATCAAAATGTAGAATCTTTTCATATCACATTGTTTGAAGTGAGTTATAAGTATTAAAAATGTTTAATGGAACAGCAAAATGGTCCAAGATGGACAGAGTTCAAGTACCAGTTCACATACCAAAAAATCACGAACATATCAAATGCAAAGAAATCATGTACAAAGAACAGTATGGATAATAAAGTATTTGTTTATATCAGTTTTTTTAAAAGGGAGCAGTATTGAAAATGCGAGGCAGTACCTGTTCATTGTTGTTAAGGAGAAGTTTAAGAAATGGTCAACAAAAATAAAGAATCAAAATCAAAGGAATTCACTCCAATTCAAATTCATTATTCCAAAATTCTCTCGTCAGTTTTTATTTAGAAAGTTTGAACATTTCAAACATCAATTAGTTTTCCAGAATTCAAGATTCAAGACCAATTTTAGAGTTCAGAATTTTACCATGCAGTTATTCCATAAAGTATCGAAATTTCAAACTCAATCGAAGTCCAGAATTCTTACGCAAAGTGTAACGACCCGGAAAATCTGAACAAATTTAAAAATTTTAAATTGGTTATTTTAGTGAATTTTAAATATTTTAAATAAGTATTTTAAATAATAACGACGAAAAGTAAGTTTGAATCGACATTTGAAAATAAATATAATTAATTCTAATTATAAACAAGGCCTGAAATGGCGCGGTAGTTTCAAAAATTGAATTCAAACTTTGACTGACTGTACTGGATGCAAAACAAAACGGATTTGGGTGAAACGAAAAATATTTAAATCTGTTAGTGGATATCTTTCTAACGAATCTGAAAAATCGAAGTTTCATAGTGGGAAGCAAAAGTTATAGCCAAATGAATTTTCAGAAAGGTCGCTATAGAGTTTATATAGCTCGAGAAAATGGCCATTTTGCAAACGACCTCAGAATTCGACGAAACCACTTTTGTTGGATCCAGGATGTTAAATTATTGCTAGGTTTCAAATTTCATAATTTTTGAAGCTAGTATGTGAGCGTGGCAAAGGAAAATGTGTTTTGTCGATTTCTATTAAATTGGATCGGCCAGAAAAGGGCCATTTTTCAAACGGTCTCCGAATTCGACGAAACTAGTTTTGTTGGGACCGTATCGTCAAAACATAGCAAGATTTATTTTTCGGGAATTTTTAGAATCAGTATGTGGCCTCGGCAAATTGAAATGTACGTTCAAATCAAATATTGGATGTTTTATATTTTAAATTGAAGAGAAACTGACTCAAACAGTCGAATGGCCTACGAAACATATACCATTGTGTTCGGAATGGGGGTATTTAGCTAGGGACGACAATCGTTGTGTTTGGATTGGAGTTCGTACGAGATAAGGGGTATTTTCGAATTTTTAAAAATTTATAAATATAAAAAAATCATATTTATATATGGCGTGGCGCTCTATGGAGTTGCCACTACCTTGCTCTCAAAAAAAATATAAAAAAATCTCATTGGGCCAACTCATTTTCTCTCTCCCCGCTTTCTCTTTCTTCCTCCCTAGATCGACGACGGAAATCGTCCAAACCTTCCCCCTCCGATTCCTCCTCCTACACGCGATAAAACACCATGCTCCTTTGGAGATTTTTGTAGTGCTATCAACGATCTTCAAATCCATATATAGTTTGGATTTTTTCGTGGCCTGTAGAGGTCGAATCGAGCTTGGGAAGTTCGGGGCTTTCAACCGCCCCCACCATCAGCAGGAACCACCGAGTGGGCCCCCACCACCACGTGCGGAGGCACCCCTCCTCCTTCTTCATCATGGCACTGGCCGATCGTCCTGAAGTGGCACGGATTTTGAGAAAAATGAAGACCTAGTTTTGAACATTTCATAAAGGTATACGACTATTTTAAAATAAACTATTTAATAGCAGTTTAAAGCGCTACAGTTTTTGATTTCACTGTAAAAATCATATCTTTTTCGTTTGTTTACGAAATTCAGTGAAACAAGAGGTAGTGGACTCGTGTGGACGTCTTCTACATTCTAGATGAGACCGCATAATTTTCTGAGCCTTTTGCTATTTTTGGTGGAGTGGAACCCAATGTGAGATTTCTAAACTATAAACGATATGGAAAACGACGATGTATAAATTATATAGTCGATGTATGGGTTATATAAGCATTTTACACCTCATGTATAAGCGTTGTATAAGTTGTACGTTCGATGTATAAGATATATACGCGTTGTAAAAATTATATATGTGTTGAATAGAAGTGAAATATACTTATATAAACAAATATATATATATGCCCCTTGTCCACAAACCATGGACGATATTTGTTGGTTGTAATTGTTGTGAAAATTGGTTGATAGCGAATGGTTGATTGAAATTGTTTATGGTTGAAATTGATTGATTGTGGTTGAAAAATACCCGTTTGTGGTTGAGAATTATTTGGTTGAAACCATGTAGGATTAGTTTGTGGAAATGAAAAAAATATACATGCCGCCTGCGTGCGAACTAGATGCATGAAATCCCCATTGTCAAAAGCTGCGAGGCTTTAAGGTAGGGCGAGAAGCCGTACTAAAGACGGCCACGGTTTTAACTACCCTGCTGTTATGCTGCCAAAATTTTGAATAATATTCATGTGTTAGAATTATTTTCATGTGTTGAAACTATATTCGTGTGTTGAATAGAAAACATTCATGTGTTGAATAGAAATCCATTCGTTGAATAGAAATTCATGTGTTGAATGGTATTCGTGTTTTAAAGAAATTGCTTTAACAATAAAAATCACATTTTTATTATATATATACGAACTATAGAGAACCTTCATGTGTTGAATAGAAATTCATTCGTTGAATAGAAATTCATATGTTGAATGGTAGTCGTGTTTTGAAATAAACTGTTTTATATTAAAAATCCTATTTTTATCATCTATATGAACTATATAAAATAGTCGTGTTTTGAAATAAATTGTTTTATAATAAAAACCATATTTTTATCTCCTATATGAACTATATAAAATAGTCGTGTTTTGAAATAAATTGTTTTATAATAAAAATCATATTTTTATCACCTATATGAACTATATAAAATAGTCGTGTTTTGAAATAAATTGTTTTGCAATAAAAGTCACATTTTT
This sequence comes from Allium sativum, assembly GCA_030737875.1. Taxonomy (NCBI): domain Eukaryota; kingdom Viridiplantae; phylum Streptophyta; class Magnoliopsida; order Asparagales; family Amaryllidaceae; genus Allium; species Allium sativum. The sequence continues at coordinate 940,514,289 of CM060924.1, forward strand.
ACTATATACATGAATTGTTAAAAATAGTGAAGTGTTGAAATAAATGTCGGGTGAATAAAAATATCATTTTTATCAAATGTATAAAAAGAATATGTTTTTGAAATTGAAGAATCGATTATATTTATATATATATATATATATATAATTAAAACATATCGAATAACGAAGCTGTAGTTTGTGTTTTGAAACCGTGATTTCAAACTATTAGTGCGGGAGACCCGACCATCGGATTTTCCCGAAACAGAAACCGTTGGGTTCGCTTTGGAAATATCTTTCCAACGACACCAATTTTGTAAAGATCCAACGGTTGGATTGTCTAGAATGTTTAATTCAAATCTGAAGAAAAACAGCGCCAGAATCGATTATATATATATATGTATATATATATATATATATATATATATATATATATTCGATTGTATATATATATATAATTAAATTAAATCGAATAACGACAATGCAGTTCGTATTTTGAAATCGAAACTTCAAACGAGTGTACCGGGGGATCCGACCGTCGGATTTTCCCAAAAATGGAACCGTTGTATTCGTTTTGAAAAGATCTTTCTTGTGACGATCCCAAAATCCGAGGGGCGGTATTAAGGATAATCATTGGAATATAACACATTAATCATCATCGCAGAGTACAGATAATAGCAGAACAATAAATAGAATAATTTTACATGGATATGACAGCGAAATCACAACATGTAACAACATCAGAATAGCATAGCGTAGGATATAACTTAGTAAATAAAAAAGGAAAGTGATCAGTCATCATCGCTAGAGGCGGAATACATACATGCAGTGAGACATAATAAGGGTATCAGTCTACATCGCCGAAGGCGGTACATATACATACAATAAGAAGTACGGAAAGTAAATCAGTCTGCATCGCCCGTGGCGGGATCATAATATAAGTACAGTAATGGAGGAAAATGTCAAAGTCATCTCTGTGAAGTCAGCCTCGCCATGAGCCAAAAATGCACTCTATGCAACAGTGCAGAGCCAAAAACAACCTGTCGCCTGTGAACTAGGCTGCCCGTGTGAAAATAAGGGCACCCGCGTTTGCAAAGTGAAACAAACAACGAGTCAGTCATGGGGACTGGTATGAGAAATCTATTTAACAGTTAAACAACAGTGATAGTAAATCATAGGACCACGCCACTTTCTCGGAACGGGTTTACTCCAGTGATTGCTAGTGCATTTAAAACAAAGTAAATTCTTTTAAAACAACGCAATGCTTTTTGAAAGAATGAAGCCATTATAAGACTCAAGTCCCATCATACAATGCAACGCAAGCCGGAGTATAGAGTTTTACCTTATAATAGCCAAATATGCTTGATACGTATAAAGCAAAATCATTTGATATTATTACTAGTGCATATATGTTTCAAAAATGAATAGCATCATAAATATCAATCATAGGCGGCATAGCTACCATCTACTATGTCGCCATACTAGTTCTAAAATCGAGTCCGTTATTTCGTATTGGAAATTGGATTTCCGTCATGAGTCGAGGCAAGGGGCAAGCTCCTCTCCGCTTCGAGACACTCTAGCAAATGCCTCAGGACTACGCACTCTGGGCAATCCTGGATTCGGCTGGGCCGGTCCTCTCTTACGTTTGAGGATTAGTTATTCCTGAACACACGTTTCCCAGTCCTTACAGACCTATAATCGAGGCGCCTCGCATTCCAACAACCACAAAGGTGAAAAGTAGATATAAATGTCAGGGCTGGTAAGTCGCTGACACCACCATAGCTAGAAAGAAACGTCGTGCTCTCCCAGCGGTCCGTATCCCGTTTTTAACTCATACCGAGGTGTGAGGCTCGCGAATCTACGAAATACACAAAGCTAGGCCACGTAGACCGTGCTTTGATCATCAACCACAAGACTTTGCTTTGCAACAGAAGCCTTGATCAAAGCATCTTGGCATGCCACATAGGCAGTCCACTCCATACGATTGATTTCCATCGATATATAACCCCTGAGCTCGTACGTCTCAGAGAAGGGCGTTAAGCAAAAGAATAAATTCTCCGCCGCCAAACAGATATATATTTAACAGAGATCAATCTGTATAGAACAAAATCCAATGTCTGTCACATAGTCCATTTACAAGTCCGTTCTGGGTCTGAACGAAACCGGAGGCGTCAATTCCTCGCATATCCATACAATCAACACATACGTTCAGACGGCTACTACTTCCGTCCCCTTCCGGTAGCTACTCCGGTCAGGAACCTCAGTAGCGCCCATCCAACCGATACGAAGATCGTCGATCTTGAATCATCTTTGCATTTTCCAATTCGAATCGCTCGATAAATTATTTGAAATGAGGGTTAGCTCGGCCTTTTCCAATAATTCACGTCATTAGAATTTAAATCGATTCTTTCTATGGTTATATTATTCGACATCCATCTTTCAGTTCTTTAGTGTTATTTTCGTGTCAAACACATACAACCATCAAATACCAAACAATTCAAGCCCAATTGGTTTATTTGCAATCTATGTTGCTTATAATATTTTATAACAATTTTTCGCCATTTTTATTTATTTAAAAATAGCCATATTTAATTAAACGACGTTTCAGGTCGTGCCGTGGCACTGGCGCTGTTTTTCCCCTAATTTGTTTTACACATATCGGAAAATCTAACCGTTGGATTTATACAAAGTCTATATCAGTGGGAAGATATTCCCAAAGCGAACCCAACGGTTCCAGTTTCGTGAGAATCCGACGGTCGGATCTTCCACACTGGTCGTTTGAAGTTACGGTTTCAAAATTCGAACTGCAGCGTCGTTATTCGATTTAATTTAATTATATTTATATTTATATATAAATATAAACGATTCTGGCGTTGTTTTTCTTCTAATTTGAATTAAACATTCCGGACAATCCAACCGTTGGATTTTTACAAGGTTGGTGTCGTTGGGAAGATATCTCCAAGGCGAACCCAGCGGTTGCGGTTTCGGGAAAATCCGATGGTCGGATTCCTCGTACTAATCGTTTCAAATTACGATTCCGAAACACGAACTGCACGGCTTCGATTCCTTTTAATTATATTTATATTTATATATATAAATATAGTTCATTCTATAATTCCAACTATAGTTCATTCCATATTTTCAACTTTGCTTTCACTTCAAATATTTCACTAACGCCTTAATATTTCAAAAAATTTCGCCATAACCTCCTTTGTACGGGGAGGGGTTTGGAAATTTATTGGGCCGTATTAGGTACCCAATAAATCCTAAAAAGCATTCACATATTTATAGTGATATATTCTGGTGTTTACGGGGGAGCATGTATAGATAATCACTCCAGAGAATAAATTCTCGTCACCCCGTTTCCGTGTGGAAATAAATAGTCCATTTGCCGTATCTAATAACTAGAGAGACGTGATTATTGTCAACTCCAGACCCGTGTGGGGTTTTAATTAATCTGGCAATTTATCGTTATATTTTATATAGTCCATATCAGTCATCAGTTCAACCTGTAGTATATAGTCATCGCCATACAAGCCTCTCGCTCGTATGGTAAATCTTCCACCACGTCACACAAGCTCCAGTTGCTTATGTGGAATATGATGAAGTATGCCTATCGTCAAGAAGTATGCCATGTAGTGTAGTTCAAAATTAATTGTTACTATCCTATGGCGATGTTTATTATTTCACACAGAATAACCAGCACTCCGCATCCAATGGCATTCACAGGAGTTGATATATAAATAAAATTGCGCAGCCAACTCATCAAGGTTTACCTATTTGTCGGGCACGCAAATAATTTCTTTACTCTACAGCTAATCCATTTTTCCTGTTCAACACATGTATATATATGCAGAACAAAGCTAATAATAATATTTCTAGCAAACTATTATTTATTTCAACACGTGTGTATTTTTATCAAAGCATATACATGATAAAAGAAATATTTTTATCGTCAAAAATATTTGTTCAACACGTGAATGTTTCTAACACTTCATATTTACAATAAAGGTGTAGTTTTTATTGTCTACTCAATTTATTTTAAAAATACAATAACATTCAACACATGAATTTCAAATCGACGAACGAATTGCAACTCAACACATGAATATTCTATATAGTTTGTATATCTATAAAAATGTGATTTTTATCGCTAAAGCTATTTGTTTAAATTCAAATAATATTCAACACATGAATTTCAACTCAACGAATGAATTGCAACTCAACACATGAATATTCTATATAGTTTGTATATCTATAAAAATGTGATTTTTATCGCTAAAGCTATTTGTTTAAATTCAAATAATATTCAACACATGAATTTCAACTCAACGAATGAATTGCAACTCAACACATGAATATTCGCTATAGTTTGAATATATATATAAAAATGTGATTTTTATCGCTAAAGCTATTTGTTTAAATTCAAATAATATTCAACACATGAATTTCAACTCAACGAATGAATTGCAACTCAACACATGAATATATATTCCAACATATGTAATTTATTTCGACGAATGAAAATTGTTCTAACACATGTATATTTCAGAAAATTTCGGCAGCATAACGGCAGGGTAGTTAAAACCGGGACCGTCCCTAGTACGGCTCCTCGCTCTACCTTAAAACCTCGCGGTTTTTGACAACGGGGATCATGCATCTAGTTCGCACGCAGGCGGCATGTTTTATTTTCAATTCCACAATCCTATTCTAATTTGTTTCAACCACAAGAGGGTATTTTTAAACCACAAAGGTATTTTTCAACCATAATATCCACCACAAACAATTATTTCCAACCATTCGTCATACCATATAATATTACGTCAATCACAAGCAATAAATATCGTCCATGGTCTGTGGACGAGTGCAGTGTATATATATATATATATATATATATATATATATATATATATATATATATATAATAATTCACTTGCATTTCATCACAATTCAAAGCATATATGTTTCATTCAACGCTTGTATAATTTATACATCGCTAATCTAACTTATACAACACATGTACATGAGGTATACAATGCGTATATAATTTACACTTCGCTTATATAATTTATACAACGCGATTTCATTCACACAAATAGTTTAGATTCCTCACATTGGTTATTGCAGTGCTAAAAATCGTAGGAAGATCAGAAAAATCCGCGGCTTCTTCTAGAATATAGAGAGCCTCCTTGCGGTCACAGTGTCTCCTGTTTCATCAAATTTCGTTAAAGAACGAAAAAGATATTATTTTTCAAAGTTTTGCAACACTTAAAAGTGTTATTTTCATTTCAGAAATTTAAATCAGAAAGGTTTGCAAAGCTTCAAAACTAGGTTTTGATTTTCAATCAAAACCGTACCTTGTTGCTCCGATCAGACTACACGGCGTCGAAGGGCTACGAACCACCTTCTGATCGACGGTGGTGGCGAAGAACTCGGTGGCTCCTGCGAGTCGCGGCGGCGCTCCAAAGGGGGCGACTTCCTCCTTGAAATTCAACGCGTACAGTCGATGGTTTGAGGCGAGGCTTGGTCGGATTTAAAGAGGGGGCGAAGGCGATCAGAATCTTCAACTGGCGGAGGCGGCGAAACGGGCTGTGGCGGCGGCAAAAGCGGTGGGAAGTTTCGTGCTCGATGAACCGTCGAGAACACCTGGCGGCTAGGGTTTTTTAAATATTTTCTGAAAATAAAATAATAATAGAAAAAATGTGATTGGCCAATGGTTTTATAGGAAATTTTAAATAGTGTTTTCACAGACGGACTCGAAATCAAACCCAACGACTGTCGCCCCTAGCTAAATACCCCCATTCCGGACACAATGTGATATGTTTCGTTGGCCAATTCGACTGTTACAATCAGTTATTTTTCAAATTAAAGTATAAAACATTCAATATTTAATTTGAACGTACATTTCAATTTGCCAGGGCCACAAACTGAATCGAAAAATTCCAGAAAAATAAATCTAGCTTTGTTTTGACGATACGGTCCTAGCAAAACTAGTTTCGTCGAATTCTGAGCTCGTTTGAAAAACGGCCATTTTTAGGTCGGCCCATTTTAACAGAAATTGACCAATCACATTTTCTTTTGCCCCGCTCACATACTAGCTTGAAAAATTATGAAATTTGAAACCTAGCAATATTTTGACATCCCGGACCCAACAAAAGTGGTTTCGTCGAATTCCGAGGTCGTATGCAAAATATCAATTTTCAAGGGCTATATATGCTATATAGCGACCTTTTTGAAAATTCATTTGGCCATAACTTTTGATTCCCGCTATGAAACTTCGATTTTTCAGATTCGTTAGAAAGGTATTCATAAACAGATTTAAATATTTTCAGTTTCGCTAAAATCCGTTATATTTTCCACCCGGTACAGTCGGACAAAGTTTGTATTCAAACCTTCAAACTGCAATACTAAACCCAATTCTATATTTTATTGAAATAGGCTATTTCAACCATTCAAATTCTTTGGTAATAACCTAATTTTAAAATTTTTAAATTGGTTCACATTTTCCGGGTTATTACAATCTCCCCCACTTAAAACTTTTCGTCCTCGAAAAGGAAATAACAGCTAAGTAGGAAATAAAATGTAAATGCAAAGTATTGTAAAGGTACCTTGCACCGGAGCTAGTCAGAGATGTCCACTATGCATTTGGGGTAGGCTTCTTTAATGCTCTCCTCAGTTTCCCAAGTACAGTCTCTAGGATCACTACTCCACTGCACTTTGACTAGATGAATCTTTTTCCTCCTTAGCTCTCTAGTTTCTTTGCCAACTATCTTTAATGGCTCTCTTCTGAGTGCTAATTCTGGAGTTATGTCAATATCCTGTTGCGCTGCTTCTTCCACAACAAGACCGGGATCATGAACATATTTTCTGAGTTGAGACACGTGGAACACATCATGTACACCAGGCAACCAATCTGGTAATGAAACCCTATTTGCAAGCGTTCCAATCCGTTCAAGTATAGGAAAGGGACCAATAAATCTCGGTGCCAACTTCCCAGTCTTGCCAAATCTGATTACTCCCCGCATTGGGGAAACTCTTAAATAAACATAATCGCCAATGGCAAACAATATATCCCTTCTTCTCGCATCAGCATAACTTTTCTGTCGGCTATGCGCGGTTTTTAATCACTTCTTAATGAAATCGACTTTATCCGATGCTTCTTGAATCATATCGGGCCCAAACACAAGTCCGTTTCCAGGTTCTACCCAACATGCGGGAGATCTGCACGGTCTACCGTATAATGCTTCAAATGGGGACATTCCCAGACTTGCTTGATAGCTATTGTTGTAAGAGAATTCGGCTAAATGTAAGTGATCTTCCCATGAGCCTCCAAAATCAATAACGCAAGCCCGCAGTAAATCTTCTAGAATTCTATTCACCCGCTCAGTTTGGCCGTTTGTCTGTGGGTGGTAAGCGGTGCTTAGATTCAATTTGGATCCCAATTCTGTCTGGAATGCTTCCCAGAATTTTCTAGTAAATAGGGGATCTCTATCACTAACTATATTGAGCGGCACCCCATGTAGTTTAACTATTTCTTTGAAGTAAATCTGTGCTAGACTTTGAGCCGTTCTGTTGGATCGGACAGGTATGAAATGGGCAGTCTTCGTGAAGCGATCTACGATTACCCATATACAGTCGTTTCCTTTTCTAGTTCGAGGCAGGCCATCAATGAAGTCCATCGAAATTTGCTCCCACTTCCATCCTGGAATTTCTAATGGTTGTAATAGTCCAGCCAATTTCTGCTGATCGCTCTTAACTAGCTGACAAGTGGGGCATCTGCTAACATATAATGAAATATCTCTTTTCAAAGCTCTCCACCAGAATGTGCGCTTGATATCGTTATACATTTTGCTCACACCGGGATGGATACTTAATTTGGACTTGTGGCATTCATCAAGTATTTCTCTTCTGAGCTTAGGAAGGTTTGGGATGCAAATTCTGCCCTTTAATCTAAGAACTCCTTTGTCATCGAGTCGGAAACTTGTGGATTCACCTCCCTTGACTCTCTGGCTGACTCTTTGAATAAATTCATCGTCTTTCTGAAGGGTCGAGATCCTGTCTATTAATGAAGACGTGATGACAAAACTGGCGATGATTTCATTCTTTCTGCTGAGCGCATCGGCTACAACATTGGCTTTCCCTGGAGTGTATAAAATTTCAAAATCATATGCTGCATGGAATTCTAACCAACGCTGTTGTCTCAAATTTAGATCTTTCTGAGCGAACAGATATTTCAAGGATTGATGATCGGTAAATAGTTCGAACTTCTCGCCCAATAAATAATGCCTCCAGATTCTTAAAGCAAACACGATAGCTAATAACTCAAGATCATGAGTTGCATAGTTTCTTTCATACGGCTTCAGCTGACGGCTGGCATAAGCGACTACCTGGCCTTTTTGCATTAATACTACGCCTAGCCCTCTAATAGAAGCGTCTGTCCATACTGTCAAGTCTTGGTTGCCTTCTATAATTGTCAATACTGGAGCAGTTGTCAACTTCAGTTTCAGCTCCTGGAAAGCTTCTTCACATTCGGGAGTCCATTTGAATTTCTCATGTTTCTTTGTAAGCTTTGTCAATACACCAGATATCTTTGAAAAATCCTGAACGAATTTCCGATAGTAGCTAGCCAATCCCAGGAAACTTCGAACTTCTGTGGGGGTAGTAGGTTGTTTCCAGTTCTGAATCGCTGTAATTTTGCTTGGATCTACAGCAATCCCTTCTTTTGATACGACATGGCCTAGGAACTTAACTTCATCCTGCCAGAAGACACACTTAGAAAATTTAGCTTTCAAGACATTTCTCCTAAGAATTTTCAACACTTGTTCTAAATGTTTTGCGTGCTTGCCTTCCGACTTAGAATAGATTAAAATGTCATCGATGAAGACTAGAAAAAATTTATTCAACACACCTCGGAACACTCTATTCATAAGATCGATGAAGTATGCCGGAGCGTTACACAAGCCGAACGGCATTACTAACCATTCGTAGAATAAATCGGGACCCCTGAAGGCTGTCAAAGGAACACAGTCTTCGGCTATACGTAATTGGTGGAAACCTGTAGCTAGGTCCATTCTGGAGAATACTGTTGCTCCATTTAATTGATCTAACAGATCGTCTATTCGGGGCAAGGGATATTTGTTCTTCAGTGTCTGCTTATTGAGATCTCAGTAATCAACGCAAAGTCTTAGAGTACCGTCTAATTTCGGGACAAATACTACTATTGCTCCCCACGCTGAAAAGGTCGGTCTGATCAGACCTTTCCAAAGCAATTCTCGGGTTTGACTACTTAACTCTTCTTTTTCTTTCGGGGCCATTCTTCTAATTGGATGTACTACTGGTCGGGCGTTAGGAATTAGATCTATCCTAAATTCAATTTCTCTTTGCGGCGGCAAGTTTTCTACTTCTTCAAACACATCCTCATAGTTTTTCACGACCGGTATCTTTTCTAATGAAGGGGGAGTAACTTCTAAAGAAGACCAAAATTCTGTTCTATTAATTTATGAGCCATGACATGGTATATATATAGGTCCAAGCTTCGTTTCGACTTTGACTATTCTTTCGGCACATCTAACTTCGGCCTTATATTTTGTCAACTAGTCCAGCCCCAGTATAACATCAAATTCGGAAAGGTCCATGCCAATCAATTTAAAAGGAAACCGGTACCGAGAAGAGGAAATAGGTGCTTTACAATATGTACTGAGACTAACAGAACCCCCTATCGGGTTTTGAACTTTAATTGGTTCTTTAAGTTTTCTTCGTTTCAATTTTAACTTATGAACAGTGTTACCAGAAATGAAGCTACGTGATGCACCAGTATCAAAAAGTACAGAAACAGGAATATTTTTAATGTTAAGGGTACCTCCCAAGACGTCGGGTTTACCTGATCCATCGGTGGTAGCTGGCGGGGCCTCCCCGTCGTACACATGAGCCACTTGTGCATTCTGCTTCAGAGGACAGTTCCTGCTATAGTGCCCCTTCTTATGGCAGTTGTAGAATTTGGCTGAGTCATTTTCCTTTGGTTTCCTCGGGGCTTTGCATACATTAGAAAAATGACCTGGCTTCCCGCAGTTGTAGCAATTTCCCTTGGGGATCTTTCCAGGTTTCTGAGTAGCGGCCGCGGTAATGCTAGACTCGGGTTGATCTGCTGAAGCCTTGCGCTTATTTCCAGCTTGGCTTTTGGCGCGGTCTTGGCTGGCGTGCCTTTCATCCATATCTTCATAATTGCAAGCCATTTCTACCAATTCTGAAAAGGAGAGTTTGATGTTGCTCATAGCTCTGTCATGGTACTTGCGCTTTAGCCCAAAAATAAACATCTTGTTCTTTGCTTTGTTAGTCATAATAAGCTCTGGAGCATAGCGCGACAACTGGGTGAATTTATTGAGGTAATCCTGGATAGAGAGATCTCCTTGCTGGAGATTAGCAAACTACTCTCGCATCCTCTCTAGATCCTGTTCAGGTACAAACTTCTCGTTGAACATGGTTTTGAATTGCTCCCAGGTCCTGACAGTACCTGCTGCATCCTCTGAGGTAATGGCATCCCACCACAGCTTTGCTTCCTCCTGTAGGAGCCAAATACCAAGTCGTGCTTTGTTGTTGGTTCCCATACCCATGCCTTCAAAGATTTTCTCACAGGTCTTCAACCAAGCTATAGCCTCGGTCACTGTACCAGTGCCAGTAAAGGGTTTTTCCCCAAGGTTCCTATACCTCTTCGCTACTTTGTCTAGCTCAAAGTCCTCGGGTGCTGGTGGCTGAACAATAGGGCCTTCCACAACTACGGGGATATCCCCCCGTCCTCCTACTACTACTGCTCGGCCTCCACGGCCTCCTCTAGCTGCTGCTGCTCGTGTAGCCATCTAAGAGAATACTGTATAAGCAAGGAAAGAGTCAAGCTCACAGATTTGATAAATTTCATATATGATAAAGCAGGGGAACATAAGGAAAGGTAATGATGTACTGATCAAATTGTTTTGCTAATCTGCTTAGCTCATTCTAGGACATTGCTAATCCTATCTCTAATGAGCTACTCGCATTAGAACACTACTGATTCTCTTCTGACGAGGTGTTTAATGTGCTAGATCCCGGAACTAAGGTTAACCAAAGCTCTGATACCAACTGTGACGATCCCAAAATCCGAGGGGCGGTATTAAGGATAATCATTGGAATATAACACATTAATCATCATCGCAGAGTACAGATAATAGCAGAACAATAAATAGAATAATTTTACATGGATATGACAGCGGAATCACAACATGTAACAACATCAGAATAGCATAGCGTAGGATATAACTTAGTAAATAAAAAGGAAAGCGATCAGTCATCATCGCCAGAGGCGGAATACATACATGCAGTGAGACATAATAAGGGTATCAGTCTACATCGCCGAAGGCGGTACATATACATACAATAAGAAGTACGGAAAGTAAATCAGTCTGCATCGCCCGTGGCGGGATCATAATATAAGTACAGTAATGGCGGAAAATGTCAAAGTCATCTCTCTAAAGTCAGCCTCGCCATGAGCCAAAAATGCACTCTATGCAACAGTGCAGAGCCAAAAACAACCTGTCACCTGTGAACTAGGCTGCCCATGTGAAAATAAGGGCACCCGCGTTTGCAAAGTGAAACAAACAACGAGTCAGTCATGGGGACTGGTATGAGAAATCTATTTAATAGTTAAACAACAGTGATAGCAAATCATAGGACCACGCCACTTTCGCGGAACGGGTTTACTCTAGTGATTGCTAGTGCATTTAAAACAAAGTAAATTCTTTTAAAACAACGCAATGCTTTTTGAAAGAATGAAGCCATTATAAGACTCAAGTCCCATCATACAATGCAACGCAAGCCGGAGGATAGAGTTTTACCTTATAATAGCCAAATATGCTTGATACGTATAAACCAAAATCATTTGATATTATTACTAGTGCATATATGTTTCAAAAATGAATAGCATCATAAATATCAATCATAGGCGGCATAGCTACCATCTACTATGTCGCCATACTAGTTCTACAATCGAGTCCGTTATTTCGTATTGGAAATTGGATATCCGTCATGAGTCGATGCAAGGGGCAAGCTCCTCTCCGCTTCGAGACACTCTAGCAAATGCCTCAGGACTACGCACTCTGGGCAACCCTGGATTCGGCTGGGCCGGTCCTCTCTTACATCTGAGGATTAGTTATTCCTGAACACACGTTTCCCAGTCCTTACAGACCTATAATCGAGGCGCCTCGCATTCCAACAACCACAAAGGTGAAAAGTATATATAAATGTCAGGGCTGGTAAGTCGCTGACACCACCATAGCTAGAAAGAAACGTCGTGCTCTCCCAGCGGTCCGTATCCCGTTTTTAACTCATACCGAGGTGTGAGGCTCGCGAATCTACGAAATACACAAAGCTAGGCCACGTAGACCGTGCTATGATCATCAACCACAAGACTTTGCTTTGCAACAGAAGCCTTTATCACAGCATCTTGGCATGCCACATAGGCAGTCCACTCCATACGATTGATTTCCATTAATATATAACCCCTAAGCTCGTACGTCTCAGAGAAGGGCGTTAAGCAAAAGAATAAATTCTCTGCCGCCAAACAAATATATATTTAACAGAGATCAATCAGTATAGAAAAAAATCCAATGTCGGACACACGGTCCATTTACAAGTCCGTTCTGGGTCTGAACGAAACCGGAGGCGTCAATTCCTCGCATATCCGTACAATCAACACATACGTTCATACGACTACTACTTCCGTCCCCTTCCGGTAGCTACTCCGGTCAGGAACCTCAGTAGCGCCCATCCAACTGATACGAAGATCGTCTGTCTTAAATCATCTTTGCATTTTCCAATTCGAATCGCTCGATAAATTATTTGAAATGAGGGTTAGCTCGGCCTTTTCCAATAATTCACGTCATTAGAATTTAAATCGATTCTTTCTGTGGTTATATTATTCGACATCCATCTTTCATTTCTTTAGTGTTATTTTCGTGTCAAACACATACAACCATCAAATATCAAACAATTCAAGCCCAATTGGTTTATTTGCAATCTATGTTGCTTATAATATTTTATAACAATTTTTCTCCATTTTTATTTGTTTAAAAATAGCCATATTTAATTAAACGACGTTTCAGGTCGTGCCGTGGCACTGGCGCTGTTTTTCCCCTAAATTGTTTTACACATATCGGAAAATCTAACCGTTGGATTTCTACAAAGTCTATATCAGTGGGAAGATATTCCCAAAGCGAACCCAACGGTTCCAGTTTCGTTAGAATCCGACGGTCGGATCTTCCACGCTGGTCGTTTGAAGTTACGGTTTCAAAATTCGAACTGCAGCGTCGTTATTCGATTTAATTTAATTATATTTATATTTATATATAAATATAAACGATTCTGGCGTTGTTTTTCTTCTAATTTGAATTAAACATTCCAGGCAATCCAACCGTTGGATTTTTACAAGGTTGGTGCCGTTGGGAAGATATCTCCAAGGCGAACCCAGCGGTTGCGGTTTCGGGAAAATCCGATGGTCGGATTCCTCGTACTAATCGTTTCAAATTACGATTCCGAAACACGAACTGCACGGCTTCGATTCCTTTTAATTATATTTATATTTATATATAAAAATATAGTTCATTCTATAATTCCAACTATAGTTCATTCCATATTTTCAACTTTGCTTTCACTTCAAATATTTCACTAACGCCTTAATATTTTGAAAAATTTCGCCATAACCTCCTTTGTACGGGGAGGGGTTTGGAAATTTATTGGGCCGTATTAGGTACCCAATAAATCCTAAAAAGCATTCACATATTTATAGTGATATATTCTGGTGTTTACGGGGGAGCATGTATAGATAATCACTCCAGAGAATAAATTCTCGTCACCCCGTTTCCGTGTGGAAATAAATAGTCCATGTGCCGTATCTAATAACTAGAGAGACGTGATTATTGTCAACTCCAGACTCGTGTGGAGTTTTTATTAATCTGGCAATATATCGTTATATTTTATATAGTCCATATCAGTCATCAGTTCAACCTATAGTATATAGTCATCGCCATACAAGCCTCTCGCTCGTATGGTAAATCTTCCACCTCGTCACACAAGCTCCAATTGCTTATGTGGAATATGATGAAGTATGCCTATCGTCAAGAAGTATGCCATGTAGTGTAGTTCAAAATTAATTGTTACATTCCTATGGCGATGTTTATTATTTCACACAGAATAACCAGCACTCCGCATCCAATGGCATTCACAGGAGTTGATATATAAATAAAATTGCGCAGCCAACTCATCAAGGTTTACCTATTTGTCGGGCACGCAAATAATTTCTTTACTCTACAGCTAATTCATTTTTCCTGTTCAACACATGTATATATATGCAGAACAAAGCTAATAATAATATTTCTAGCAAACTATTATTTATTTCAACACGTGTGTATTTTTATCAAAGCATATACATGATAAAAGAAATATTTTTATCGTCAAAAATATTTGTTCAACACGTGAATGTTTCTAACACTTCATATTTACAATAAAGGTGTAGTTTTTATTGTCTACTCAATTTATTTTAAAATACGATAACATTCAACACATGAATTTCAAATCGACGAACGAATTGCAACTCAACACATGAATATTCTATATAGTTTGTATATCTATAAAAATGTGATTTTTATCGCTAAAGCTATTTGTTTAAATTCAAATAATATTCAACACATGAATTTCAACTCAACGAATGAATTGCAACTCAACACATGAATATTCTATATAGTTTGTATATCTATAAAAATGTGATTTTTATCGCTAAAGCTATTTGTTTAAATTCAAATAATATTCAACACATGAATTTCAACTCAACGAATGAATTGCAACTCAACACATGAATATTCGCTATAGTTTGAATATATATAAAAATGTGATTTTTATCGCTAAAGCTATTTGTTTAAATTCAAATAATATTCAACACATGAATTTCAACTCAACGAATGAATTGCAACTCAACACATGAATATATATTCCAACATATGTAATTTATTTCGACGAATGAAAATTGTTCTAACACATGTATATTTTAGAAAATTTCGGCAGCATAACGGCAGGGTAGTTAAAACCGGGACCGTCCCTAGTACGGCTCCTCGCTCTACCTTAAAACCTCGCGGTTTTTGACAATGGGGATCATGCATCTAGTTCGCACGCAGGCGGCATGTTTTATTTTCAATTCCACAATCCTATTCTAATTTGTTTCAACCACAAGAGGGTATTTTTCAACCACAAAGGTATTTTTCAACCGTAATATCCACCACAAACAATTATTTCCAACCATTCGTCATACCATATAATATTACGTCGATCACAAGCAATCAATATCGTCCATGGTCTGTGGACGAGGGGAGTATATATATAATATAATAATTCACTTGCATTTCATCACAATTCAAAGCATATATGTTTCATTCAACGCTTGTATAATTTATACATCGCTAATATAACTTATACAACACATGTACATGAGGTATACAATGCGTATATAATTTACACTTCGCTTATATAATTTATACAACGCGATTTCATTCACACAAATAGTTTAGATTCCTCACATTGGTTATTGCAGTGCTAAAAATCGTAGGAAGATCTGAAAAATCCGCGGCTTCTTCTAGAATGTAGAGAGCCTCCTTGCGGTCACGGTGTCTCCTGTTTCATCAAATTTCGTTAAAGAACGAAAAAGATATTATTTTTCAAAGTTTTGCAACACTTAAAAGTGTTATTTTCATTTCAGAAATTTAAATCAGAAAGGTTTGCAAAGCTTCAAAACCGTACCTTGTTGCTCCGATCAGACTACACGGCGTCGAAGGGCTACGAACCACCTTCCGATCGACGGTGGTGGCGATGAACTCGGTGGCTCCTGCGAGTCGCGGCGGCGCTCCAAAGGGGGCGACTTCCTCCTCGAAATTCAACGCGTACAGTCGATGGTTTGAGGCGAGGCTTGGTCGGATTTAAAGAGGGGGCGAAGGCGATCAGAATCTTCAACTGGCGGAGGCGGCGAAACGGGCTGTGGCGGCGGCAAAAGCGGTGGGAAGTTTCTTGCTCGATGAACCGTCGAGAACGCCTGGTAGCTTGGGTTTTTTAAATATTTTCTGAAAATAAAATAATAATAGAAAAAATGTGATTGGCCAATGGTTTTATAGGAAATTTTAAATAGTGTTTTCACAAACGGACTCGAAATCAAACCCAACGACTGTCGCCCCTAGCTAAATACCCCCATTACGGACACAATGGGATATGTTTCGTTGGCCAATTCGACTGTTACAATCAGTTATTTTTCAAATTAAAGTATAAAACATTCAATATTTAATTTGAACGTACATTTCAATTTGCCAGGGCCACAAACTGAATCGTAAAATTCCAGAAAAATAAATCTAGCTTTGTTTTGACGATACGGTCCTAAAAAAACCAGTTTCGTCAAATTCTGAGCTCGTTTGAAAAACGGCCATTTTTAGGTCGGCCCATTTTAACAGAAATTGACCAATCACATTTTCTTTTGCCCCGCTCACATACTAGCTTCAAAAATTATGAAATTTGAAACCTAGCAATAGTTTGACATCCCGGACCCAACAAAAGTGGTTTCGTCGAATTCTGAGGTCGTATGCAAAATATCAATTTTCAAGGGCTATATATGCTATATAGCGACCTTTCTGAAAATTCATTTGGCCATAACTTTTGATTCCTGCTATGAAACTTCGATTTTTCAGATTCGTTAGAAAGGTATTCATAAACAGATTTAAATATTTTCAGTTTCGCTAAAATCCGTTATATTTTCCACCCGGTACAGTCGGACAAAGTTTGTATTCAAACCTTCAAACTGCTATACTAAACCCAAATCTATATTTTATTGAAATAGGCTATTTCAACCATTCAAATTCTTTGGTAATAACCTAATTTTAAAAAATTTAAATTGGTTCACATTTTCCGGGTTATTACATTTCTGATGATATAAAATTTGTGAAGATCCAACGGTTAGATTTTCAGATATGTGTAAATCAAATTTGAAGAAAAACAGCGCCACGGTCGTGTTATAGCCCGAAGCGTCGTTTGAATGAATTGGCTATAAATAAATGAATAAAAATAGCGATAAATTGTTATAAAATATTATAAAAGATGTGGAATGCGAAATTTAGAAACTAACTGAAGGTTAGCTAAGTCGAATGGTTTCCTGGGTTTTTATCTGATGTTGGTTTCGGCCTTCGGGGTTAATATTTGGGAAATCGTTCTCTTACTGATTTACGGTTAGTGACTGATGAATTGGAATGATGCGTATGTTGTGTTTGTATAGCACTTGTTTATTATATACGCGAGTGTCTCAGAAAGACAGGGTTTATCCCATTTTGAATAACTGAATCGACGATAAGAAATCGAAGACGAAGACGGTGGTCGAAGACCGGAGATCTTCACCTCGGTTGGATGATAACTGATGTCCTGATTGGGAGGCATCCCGAAATATGGATAATGAGTGGTGATCGTCCAGACGTACGTGGAGATCAATGGGTATGCGAGGTATATAGTGCCTCCGGTTTCGTTCAGACCTAGAACGGACTTGCAAATGGACTATGTGTCTGACATTGGAATTCATTCTGTGTGATTGATAGCCATCAGTTGCATGGTGTGAATTGCCTGTATGGCATGCTAAGATGCAGTGATCAAGGCTTCTTTTGAAAAGCAAAGTCTTGTGGTGATGATCAAAGCACCGCCTGTGTGGCGTAGCTTTGTGTATAACGTAAATTCGCGAGCCTCACACCCCGGTATGAACCAGAAACGGGAGAGGACCTCAGGGAGGGCATGCGTTTCCTTCTAGCTAGAGGTGGTGTCAGTGCCTGAACTGGCTGACATTTATATTATTTTCACCTATGTGGTTGTTGCTGTTGTGAGGCGCCTCGGATATATCGGTCGATCCGGGACCGATGGAGTCATTCGTTGGCTCACTCACGCCCCAAAGGGCGGGGAAATGCAGTGTTCAGGAATTTTAATCCACATTGGTGGACCAGCCCTGACGATCCAAAGGGTTGACTGAGTACATGCCTGAGGGGCGGGCTAGAGCGTCTCGAAGTCTGTAAGGACTATCTTCTGCCTTGGTTCATGACGGAAATCCAATTTCCAAATACGTGACTATGCGGTTTTGATTGTATACCTATATATGGCGACATAGTGGTATGGGGCATCAATGTCGCCTATGATTGATACTTATGATTTGAAATTATTTTTGAAACATATAAACACTAGTAATAATATCAAATGCTTTTGTTTTATTCGTATCAAGCATATTTTGGCCATTATAAGGTAAAAACTCTATCCTCCGGTTTGCGTTGCATTGTGTGATGGGAATTGAGTCTTATAATGGCTTCATTTTTATAAAAAGCATTGCGATGTTTAAAAGTTTTACTTGTTTTAAAGCACTTGCAATCCAATGGAGTAAACCCGTTCCGCGAAAGTGGCATGGTCCTGTGATTAGCAAATTGTATAATGTGTTAAGTAGATTTCTCATACCAGTCCCATGACTGACCCTTAGTTTGTTTCACTTGCAAACTCGGGTGCCCTTTTTTCTACATGGGCAGCCTTGTATTCAGGTTTTAGCAGGCTCTTTCTGGATAGCCGGAGCTGAAGATGGATTCTATCATTTATCTCTTTTTATAAGGTTCAGCTCCTATTGTACATATTATGTTTGTTTTCCGCTATAGACATTTATCTATAGCTGAACTGTATTTGTACTAAGTATGATCATGTATACTGTGTAACTCTGATGATTACGTTTATCCAATGTATTATTTGTATTTTATCTGGTGTATTTATTTATTTCTGTTATGCTATTATCTGTTTGTGTGTTATATTCCAAAGATTACCCTTGCCTCCATGGATACGGGGTTTGGGATTGTCACACAAAGTTTGAAGATTTCAAAGTCCCACAAATTTAAAGCTAAGGACCAAGATTTAAGCAATATACATTCAGGTTTAAAATCGAAGGAAAATCCAGTATATACGAAAATTCCAGACTAACATTCTCGAATATATCACGACCGAGTCTAAAAAGAAATCGGAGAATATCTATTATTTTTAATCCTATAAATACACCAAACCATCATCGGTTTTAATCCATCCAAGTTCAAACAAATCAAAGCATAAAATCGATTAGCAAATTCATACCAGAAAAAGGGGCGAGCTTGGATCCAATTGTACATTCAAATCGAAGAAAAGATTGCCACTGGGGATTTGAGATCATCACACGAGAGAGCGGCGGCTTCTGATACAAGGAGAATCAAAACTGTATTGCAATCGCCTCTGCCATCTTCTTCCAGAAGCATACCATAGGAGCCGCTATTTTTTTTCTCAAATAAGAAAGTGATCGGGAGAATACACGAGGGTGCAACACTTCAAAAGAGGCCGGCCAAGATTTAAAATGGAAAGGACTTATAAACTAGGGTTTTGATTTTAAAAGGGTTTTTTAATTAAAAATAGGGTTTTATTTTAATTGATTTAATTTGTTTTCAATTTGTAATCATCCTTAGAGTTTTCTTGTTTGTCTCTAAAACTAAGGAGACGAATTACGGGATTTGTAATTCGAGGAAATATGGTTTCGGGGATAGAAACTAGTGTAGGGTTTTGAGCGTAGGGTTAAGGACAGTTGGGAGCGAGTGTCGCGAGTTTACAGGAGATTGTAAGCATAGAGATTGTTTTAACTCCTAGTAGAAACCTTGGGGAATGCAGCAATAGGTAGGGTTTTGCCGAAGTTGGGTATATCTTTGTGTTATTTATTTTCCGCATTTATTATGATTATTATCTTTGATTTTATTATTTAATTACTCTACGAAAATCTGCGATAAACACTATTCACCCCCTCTAGGGTTAATTTAGGTCCCACAATAATCATTCATTTTATTTTTCCAGTCCCAACCTCTTCATCCCATGGAGCAAAACTGTCAGTACCCCATATCTAACACCCACTGTGTTACCGATAAATTTAATTACCATTTCTCGTTCAAATATAATTAAAGATTTAACTATCGCATTAAGTAAAACTGATGATACTCCATTTTGAACATTTCTCAAATTTGGCAAGTTTAATTACCACATTAACATTTCAATCTAATTAAAGATTCATTAAAACTCCACTTAGTTTTAATCTACGAAAATCATTATTTAATAATTATTCAACTTAGGAAATAAATCTTGTCTTTATTTGGATTAAAGAACTAATGTTATTTAAAACACCTTTCACGATAAACCAAAAATCATCTTCTATCAAAATGGAGTCTACACAGAAATCATAATAGTGTATAATCGATATAAATTCCCTTGTCTGACTAACAGTATAAATGGAATAATGACAAAGCCTTTTAAATTCCATATATAGTAACAGCCTTCCTTCATAGAAGTTCATTTCGATTATTACTAATCGAATTCCATTCAATTCCAATTTGATATATTAAATTGGAAAATTTTACTTTGGAAAATTTCCATTAAATCTTGATTAAAAGATTTATAAATTCCTAATCATATCTTCACTATTAATTAGGTTAAAGAACAAGTGTTATTTAAAACGCAGTTCACGATAAACCTAAAAATCCACTTTTTATTCCTTTTCCATTAAATATTAATTAATCTGGAAAACCTCTCTAAATCTTAATTAAAAGATTTGTTCTTTTTCACTGGGTTTAAGAACGGTGTTAATAAAGACACCATTCACGACAAACCCAAAATCCAATTTGACATCAAATACAAGGCCCTGAATAGAAATTATATTGGCTTGTATTCAATATCAAATTCTGAAACCAACAAATATCGTTTTGGGAATAACGATAAATATATTTTCCAAATTCCTCAACAATATCTGTATAATTACAGAATCCAATATCTAAATATTCCTAGTATTATTTCCATTCAAATCTATTCCAATTTTTTCGTTGGAAAAGTCTGGTTATATTAAAACCCTTTTTTAAATCTTATTTATTAATTTAAAAACCATTGGATTATTATTCTAGTTAATAACTAGTTCATTTCGATAAAAATACATTTTTATCTTTTCGAACTTGGAATTTTTCATCCATAATCTTTCCAAATCATTTATTTTGATTTTACATAATTTTTCCACATTTTTAGTAATTTTATTAAGGCCTTTACAGTCGGTTTCCAATACCGACCACCGAATTGCATTCATAGCGACCTTTTCTGAAATTGATTTGGACATATCTTAAAATATAACCGTTAGATTTCAAACCTCTTATATTCATTGGAAATCTCTTTTCGATACGAACCCAACGATTCTGGTTTTAGGAGAATCGACAGTCGGATCTCCTTTACGTCCATTTGAAGTTAATGATCGAAAATCGCGAAGGGTCGATGTGTGGCGCGTTATATTTAGGCCACTTAATATATATATATCATCGATATCTATTTAAAACGTATTTTATAAATCATTTATAAATTCATTTAAAAACAATTTCAACTTCATTTTTCAATTTTAAATTAAAATTGAATATTCTCTTTCGTTATAATATTACAATGATAATATTTTCAAAATATCTGATTTTGAAATCAATTTCGTTTTCGTATTCATTATAACATGAATAAAATCGATCGATAACCCCGTTCTGGTTAAAATGGTGTTTCTATCAAAGTCATATTTTGATTCTTCACTGAATATTATTTTAAAATATTCGTTATTTCTGAATCGGAATGCGACTTAATCAATTATCATATAATTTCAGTTATATGGATTTCATACATCACATGTATTCAACAATAACGATAAATAATCATCAAGCGGTCAATTCACATCCAAAGTGCAATTTAAAACTGTATAAGCATTAATAATTAAATAATGATTATCACAGTCTGTAAACCCATCGATTGACATATAATTAAATTCAGGGGAGATGCGAATAAATTATCATCCCCAGACCCATGTAGGGTTTCCAAACAACAACAGTCGATTCAAAATAATCACTGGTTAATAAATAGAAACATTTCTTATTCAATTTGAATTATTTTCCTAATTAACCAATTAACTGTTTAAATTATAAATGAATATTTATAATTTAATTTCAACTACCACAAAATAAGATTAAATTATTTTTAATATTTTAAACATTTCAGCATCAGAATCAACCCAAAATACATTTAATTAAATTCATCCATGGTCTATGGATGAGGGAGGTGAGCTAATAGGCACCATATACAATTTATAATGATTAAACTGATAAAAAACTGCATTGCCAATCCTATATATTTTTTATACATGAATACAATAACATGATAAAATATAATTCAGTGAGAAGGAATTCTCACTTTGATTGGTTAGAAATCATTTAATGACGATTGTTCAGTCAAATTAAACTTAACATTTAATTTGACCAAAAATTGTAACTTGCTCCAAATTCCTCCTAGTCAGTTCCAGAATGAAGTACATGCTATCACGATCCCAACGGTATCTGTTTCACTGGATTCCGACACCGTATGAGAAAGTTATGATATTATAAATGTTACTTGCATTATTAAATAAATTAATAATTTAATTAACTAAATTAATTAATTCCACCTTTCGTTAATCACTCAGACAAACCACCGTAACCCTGCTCGATTCCAAGGGCTGAACTTCGCGCCCTCCTAAGTCACGTTGCCGACGATATGGAGTCACCATGCCCTTCACCGCCACGAGCCGTGCCTCCAGCCACCAACCACATCCAACTCGACAGTTTTCTAGCACTACAATTCTCGACCGAACGACGGGCTTTTGAGCTTCGATTTCGAGGAAATTATGGCTCTAGGTTAGATCTCTACCGTGGAATGTGGAGATCACACTGCGCACTTCAATCTTTGCTCAGGAACTTTCTTGGATTAATGCGTGGATTTACATATCAGAGGGGTTTTGGTTTTGAGCGGTTTCCGCCGTGAGTTCGTAGGAGACGGCGCAGTTTTATGAAGAAAATAAATTATGTTTTCTAAAATTTCCTATTGGCCATTTTATATTATTTAATTTATTTAATTTCCAAAAATACCCGTTAAATGATACGAACTCCAAACCAAACCCAACGACTGTCGCCCCTAAGAAAATACCCCTATTCCGGACACAACGGGATGTGTTTCGTAAGCCAATTCGACTATTTCAGTCAGTTTTTCTTTAAATTAAAATATAAATCAATATATTGAATTTTTAAATGTACATTTTAATTTACCAAGGCCACATACTGACTCCAAAAATAACAGAAAAATAAATCTATTTACGTTTTGACGATACGGTCCTAACAAAACTAGTTTCATTGAATTTTGAGATTGTTTGAAGAATGGCCTTTTTGCAGTCAATTAAATTCAAACTAAAATGATCAAATACGTTTAGATTCACCACGCTCACATATTAATTCCAAAAATTATGAAATTTGAAACCTAACAATAATTTGACATTCTGGATCCAACAAAAGTGGTTTCATAGAAAACGGAGGTCGTTTGCAAAATGGCTATTTTTAAGGGCTATATATTATATAAAAAAAATTAAATTCCATAGCAACTATTTTGAATTTTAAACTGACAAAACTTTCAATTTATAAAGTGAAATCTCAATTTTGCACATCCATTAGAAAGATATAATTAAACTGTTTCAAATATTTCTGGTTTTACTGAAATCCGATTTATTTTGAATTCTATACATTCAATTGAAATTTAAAACCGAATTTTCAAATTACCACGCCATTTCAAACTCTATTTAAAATTAAAATAAATTTGTACGTTTTAACTTCATTTAAATAAAAAATTAATCGTTATTATTTAAAATAAATCATGTTAAATATTCAAAATCCATTAAAATAGCAAAGATGATTTTTTTTTAAATTAGTTTAGAAATTTCGGATTATTACAGGACTGCTCCAAAGTTTTATTTTTGTATACAAATAAAAGTGTAAAGATAAGTGGTAGTAATACACTACAAAAAAATATATACTCTATTGCAAATAACATCATATGATAGTTGCAATAATATTTTTTAGCAACTAACATTATGTAGGAGTTGCAATAAATGAAATTAAATAACTGATATTTTCATTCACAATTGTATTTTTCTACTAATTGCGAAAAACACATTTTTAGCAACTGGGCTATTCTACCAGTTGTGAAAAAAATATTTTTAGCAATTGGGCTTTTCTTTCGGTTGCGATAAACATGTTATTGGAAATAGAATTATTTTCGGTTGGGATATAATCGTATTTCTTTACAAATTGCTCTCTTTGTTAGTTGCGGTAAAAGTATTTCTTTACAACAATTTATCTACATAGCAAGTATGATTTAATAATTAGTATACAATTATAACGAAGAAGTTATTATCAATAATTTAAATCTAACCATTTATAAATAAGTAGAACTTTTTAATGATTAACTTTTAATAATTAATTTTACATAATTAACTATTAGTAATTACATTATAATTAAGGTTACTATTCAGTTATAATTTCGTGTTTATAAGATTTATGTAATTCTTGCATATTGTAACAACCCAGAAAATCAGAACCGATTTAAAAATTTTAATTTGGCTATTTTAATGGATTTTGAATATTTAAAATAAATTATTTTAAACAATAACGACCAGAAATCTATTTGGATCGAAGTTATAGCGAATATATTTATTTTAATTATAAAACAAGGCCTGAAATGGCGCGGTAGTTTGAAAATTTGAATTCGAAGTTTAACTGACTGTACAGAATGCAAAATAAAACGGATTTTAGTGAATCCAAAAATATTTAAATTTGTTTATGAGTATCTTTCTAAGAATCTGAAAAATCGAAATTTCATAGCGGGAATCAAAAGTTATGGGCTAATGAATTTTCAGAAAAGTCGCTATGGAATTTATATAGCCTTTGAAAATAGACATTTTGCAAATGACCACCATTTTCAACAAAACCACTTTTGTTGGATCCAGGGTGTCAAATTATTGCTAGGTTCCAAATTCCATAATTTTTGGAGTTAATATGTGAGCGTGGCAAAGGAAAATGTGTTTGGTTAATTTCAGTCAATTTGGATTCACCAGAAAATGGCCATTTTTCAAAAGGTCTCCAAATTTGATGAAACTACTTTTGTTGGGACCGTACCGTCCAAACATAGCTAGATTTATTTTTCTGGAATTTTTGGAATTAGTATGTGGCCCCGGCAAATTGAAATGTACGTTCAAATCCATATTTGTATGTTTTATATTTTAATTTCAAGAAAAACTGAATGAAATAGTGGAATGGGCCTACGAAACAAATTCCATTGTGTCCGGAATGGGGGTATTAAGCTAGGGAAGACAGTCGTTGGGTTTGAATTGGGGTTCATAAGGAGAAAGGGGAATTTTCGAATTTAAAATAAATAAATAAATAAGTATAAACTCCTGGCCAATCACGTTCATTCTCATTTCCGTGTTGACAAGAAGAAAACCGATCCCTCTCTCGTTTGAATGATGGCGAGCTTCTCCTCCTTCTCTCCTCTTTAATTCACAATCCATGCCATAAAATCATCCATTCCAGTTGGGTTTTTTGTAGAGATTCACCTAAGCTACCAATCCATACAAACCTCATATTTTATTGAGCCGTGTTCATCGAGTTCTGAAGCCCGAAAGTCGAGCTGTTTCACCCAGGAATTCCCCTCCGATTTGACGGCGAGTTCACCATCGTCCAGCGCAGTGGTGCGCCACTCCGGGGTCTTCGACGTGAGGTAATCTGATCGCATTCAAGCTACGCGGTTTGAAGAAATCTGAAGACCTAGTTTTGAATGGTTTTCTGAAAGGTATCGATTTATATTATTTAAACTGAATATAACACTTAAAAGCGTTGCAAACTTATAAAAATCATATCTTTTTGCTATGTTGTCGAAATCCAGTGAACCAAGAGACATTTGGCTCGTGTGGACGTCTTCTACATTCTAGAAGATACCGGAGAATTATTGGAGCTTCCTACAATTTTTGGAGGAGTGGAACCCAATGTGAGATTTCTAAATTACAAACGATATGGAATGGCGATGTATAAATTATACGATTGATATATAAGTTATATAAGCGTTGTACACATCATGTACAAGCGTTGTATAAGTTGTATGTGTGATGTATAAGTTATATTTACGTTGTAAAAATCAGATGTGCGTTGAATGAATTGAAATGAAATCGAAATATATTTATATATGTATATATATATATACACACTCCCCTCGTCCACAGACCATGGACGATATATATTGGTTGTGATTGTTTGGATTTTGGTTGACGTGAAATTTGGTTGATTAATGCGAATGGTTGTTAATGATTGTTTGTGGTTAAAACGAAATTGGAATTGTTTTTGGAAAAATTCATCTGCGTACGAACTAGATTATTGAAATC
This sequence comes from Allium sativum, assembly GCA_030737875.1. Taxonomy (NCBI): domain Eukaryota; kingdom Viridiplantae; phylum Streptophyta; class Magnoliopsida; order Asparagales; family Amaryllidaceae; genus Allium; species Allium sativum. The sequence continues at coordinate 940,540,639 of CM060924.1, forward strand.
CCCCTTGTCAAAAGCTGTGAGGCTTTAAGGTAGAGCGAGGAGCCGTACTCGGGGCAGTGCCGGTTTTAACTACCCTGCCGTTATGTTGCCAAAATTTGCTAAAATATTCATATGTTTGATTAATATTCATGTGTTGAAACAGATTCATGTGTTGGGAAAATATTCCTTTTTGAAATAAATTGTTTGAACGATAAAAATAACAATTTTATCAAATGTATGAAATGAAATTGTTTGAACGATAAAAACAACATTTTTATCGAATGTATGAAATGAAATTGTTTGAGCGATAAAAATAACATTTTTATTAAATGTATGAAATAAATTCTTTTAACAATAAAAATCACATTTTGATTATATATATGAATCGCTAAAAATCTTCATTTTTGAAATAAATTGTTTTAACAATAAAAATCGCATTTTGATTATATATATATGAATTGCTAAATATCTACATTTTTGAAATAAATTGTTTTAACAAAAAAAAAATCACATTTTGATTATATATATGAATCGCTAAAAATAACCATGTTAGAATTAAATTGTTTTAACAATAAAAATCACATTTTTATGTATATATGAAGTGTTAAAAGTAGTCATGTGTTGAAATGAATATTTGTTGGGTAAAAATATTATTTTTATCAAATCTGTGAAATGAAATCGGTTTGGAAATCGAAGAATGGATTATGTATATATATATAATTAAAATAAAATGAATAACGAAGCTGCAGTTCGTATTTTGAAGCCGTGATTTTAAACGATTATTGCAGGAGCCAACAGTCGGATTTTCCCAAAACCAAAACTATTGGGTTCGCTTTGAAAATATCTTTCCAAAGATACCAAATTTGTAAAGATCCAACGGTTAGATTTTGTGAAATGTTAGTTTCAAGTTTGAATGAAAACAGTGCCAGAATGGATTATACTTATATATATAAATATAATTAAATTAAATCGAATAACGAAGCTGCAGTTAGTATTTTGAAATCGTAAATTTAAACGATTAAACCGGGAGATCCGACCGTCGGATTTTCCCAAAACTAGAACTGTTGGGTCCACTTTGAAAAGATTTTTCTAATGATATAAAATTTATAAAGATCCAATGGTTAGATTTCTAGATATGTGTAAATCAAATCTAAAGAAAAACAGTGCTATGGTCGCGTTATAGCCTGAAGCGTCGTTTGAATAAAATGGTTATTTTTAAATAAATAAAAATAGCAATAAATCGTTATAAAATATTATAAATGATATGGAATGGAAATAAACTGAATTTACTCGGTTTATTGGATATTTGATGGTTGAATATGTTTGACATGAAAAATTACATTAATGAACTGAATTATGGATATCAAATAATTTAACAATGGAAATGAATTGATTTGAATTCTAAATATACATGAATTATTTGAAAAGGCCGAGTTAATTCTCATTTCAAATAATTGATTGACGGTTAGAAGTCGAAGATATGAAGACAGTGCAAGACTGATGATCTTCACATCAAATGGATGGCTACTGATGCCTTTAATGGGAGTTACTGCCCTGAAGAGGTTATAGTGGTGGTTGTCCAGATGTACTTGTTGATCGTTCGGATGTGCGAGGGCCTCTCTCTGGTATTGGACATACGGGAGAGGAATAAGGTGCCTCCGTTTTCGTTCAGACCTAGAACGGACTTGTAAATGGATGTGACGGCCTGCCCCGCACCAGCCGACATTTCCAATGAAAGTTCACTGTGCCGATGTCCAACCAGCACGGGGCGGTCGCCAAAGGAAGGAGAAAGAAAAGAATTTGAACTAACGAGGAACCTGTAGAATGTCTCATAGCACATGGAACAAAATATAATAAATACATACTTGGCATAAAACAGGCGAGACAGTGCATAAGCTGAAAACTAAAACATAATCATCATAGCAGCGGAAATCCAAAAACACTTATGATACATAACCATTATTACAACTTCAAAATACTGTCTCTAAAACAAAAGAAAGGAGAGGTACACTACTAATGCCCAAAGCAGTGACCATCGACAACACAGGGAGAATATATGTAGATTATACGTAGGAGCCTCCTGCTCGTCCCTGGATCAGCTACTCGTGCATAACCAGCTAACCTATCTCTAGCATGCTCGATTAAGAGCACCCAGAGTAATAAGAAGAGACATAAAACTATGAGTCAGACAAAAGTCTGGTATGAGCAATAAGAAGGAAAACAGAATAATAACAGGTATACTAAACCATAGCTGAACCTGGACCTGCAACTAAAGAGTTAGCACTACATACTGTATAATACACTAAGGTGCCACTAACATATGGTGTAAAGAATACGGGGTGTAGAGGTGTGCATGTCACAGTAATGTCAAACAATCAAGCATAGCAACCATCCTTACATCTCTCACCCAGTGCGTAAAGCGTACGATATCCACCGCTCTGACCACCCATTCCTTGCTATGATCACTTTGCCATATGGTGTCATAATGACACCACTGCACTGATCCATAGCCGCTAGTCCTTGCTATGTCCACTCTGCCCCCATGAAGTCATGACAACTCCACTGCACTGGCTCATAGCCATGCTACGATCACTCTGCCCCATGGAGCAGTAACTACCCCACTGCACTGATACGTAGGCTAACATCCATCTTGGTGGTGGATCAAAGCTATAGACGTCGATAACCCCTTAGCACGCGTCCCGCAGCAAAGTCCAATCACGGAGTTAACTCGTTGGTTCCCAACTAGATCTTGAGTTCTACTTCCTATTTGGACTTCCTTTGCATCTCGGGTTTTGGTCGAATTGGAGTTGGTGTTCAGGAATGTAACACCCCCCGTCTATTAATGTCACTCACAAAGGGAATGCATTAACTTCCATGGAGGTTATAAGTGAATATAGAACAGAAAAATTACAACAAGACAGATAATAAGTAGTACTTGGAAATCTAAAACTTCATTTTTATTGCAGCGGAAATTAAACATGTTTATTATATCATAAAAACCATAAATCAGAGTCAAGTACAATATCCATCTTGATCAACTAAAATACATAATCCTATTACATAAATAGCCATAAAAAAATTAACAAGTTGGACTTTACTTCAACGGTCCAAGCTTTCCAAAGAGATGAAGCAATCCAATCAAACTCCACTAGAGCTGGGCCCAACCTGAGGACCTGGAGGGGGAAAAAGAAAAGAAATGGAGGGGGTCAGACATAAAGTCTGGCGAGTATGATAATTCTAACAATACTATTATCAAAATAACTAGACTAAGGCATAAGCTGGAAGACAAGTAAATGTCTGTGAACTATTTGGAAGATAAAGATAACGTTTAAGATAACGTTAAAGATAACGGTAAAGGCACACTTAATTACTAACGAATAATTACTACACTGCACCGCGCCAGTCACCCTAAAGGTTGATCCCACTTGCTTCACACAGAAACATATAAATAGCCTTACGTACCCCTAGCTGACTACATAGGTGTCGTCTTCCCCTATCTCCACTAGGTGTACCCCACTACCCACTTTCGATCGGCTCCCTACTCGTAGATACCCGTGCTGGCCCCATATTGGGGTGTATCACTCCCCTAAAGTGGCAACCCGATACAACTTGAGAATGCATGGCTTATACCTACACGATGCAATAATGTCTTACCTACCAGCCCGGGTCCACACACGCATATGAAACCCGTTGGACTTGCGTTGCCACCGCCCCCCGTTTTGGCCTCTTACAGTCAAGCCCAGTATGCGTGTCCCGTCCTCGACTTGGGTCGAGCCCACAAAGATACGTTTGGGTTACTGGTTGAAATGGGCCCCCACAAGCTACCCACCTAAGCTTGTCAACAATAGTATATCCCACTTAACCCTCTTAGTCATGTTCATTTACATGTGTGTTTGGTTAAGTCTTACTAATCGTATTTCTCATGCCACTAAGGGCACCCACTAGATTCCTCTTGCCACCCAAGGCACCTACTTAACCCCCATGTCCCACTTTACATGTTTATCTGGTTAAGTATTTCTTAATTCATTCAGGCCATAACCTCATAAAGACCTCTCACATTAGACTGGCATTTATGGCAGCTGGATTTGCCGGGCAGGTTCGGGCAGTCTTACACCATAAAAGAGTCTAACCTTGTGTCTTTACAACTGTTATGCTTTAATTTAGGCCTAGGACCTCTCACATTGGGCTAACATTTGTGACCACTGGATTTGCCGAGCGGGTTCGGGCAGGTTTACGTCACAAACGAGTCCAACCTCGTGTCCTAAGCATTGATTATCACTTATAATCTTTTACCCCAGTTTTAATAATTCCCTATCCAAATTATTAAGTAAGTCCACTTTTATTGATGTCCATAATTGACTCAATTATGATCATCCACTCATGGTATGCAAAATCATATCAATTGCACCCCAACATCTTATTATTAAATCCTTAATATTACCCCTATCCCACGTTTATACGTTTGCTTATTCAACGCATAATATAGGCTAGACTTGAATAGTCTAACACATAGCACAAAGATAAATTATCACAACATATAGACAATTAAAATAAATCTAACCATAATAGGGGTGAAACTTTCATAAACTACACATGTTAAGGATCAAAAGGTGTCAACTTGTTAAATGTCACAATTTACATGATATGATCATAGCCCAAATCTATACATAAACTTGCATATGGGGTTTTTAGGCAACATAATGATGGTGTGAACTAGCATAGAATATTACATATGTCATAGCATGATTCTAGGTGTCATAATAGATGTCATGGCATATGTTCACAACTTTCACAAACCAACCTAAACTTGCATATGTGACTTGTCATATAGATCAACATAGCCCAAACATGATGATTTGATTAACATGAACTAACTAGCATAGGCAATAACATCATGACTTCAAAGCATGTATGATTTATCACAGTTTCTCAACATACATAACATCAACATAGCATGATTTACAACATATAAGATATCATCACCACATAGCATAGAATTTATAACATACATGATAGCATAAGGTTTACAACAACATATATGACATTTCACATCATCTACTCATAATCCATTCATGACTTAACCTAATTAAAATAATAATAATCTTGTTAAGATCATCATACTCACAATTTAAAAGAGAATAGATAGCCTAGATTTGCTTTAGAGTTGAGTAGAGTTAGGATTTGATTAAGCTTTTCTTCCTTCTTAGTTGGCGGTAGCTCCATTGATTTCCATGGCGACGGTATGACGGTAACTATTCTATTTTTCTTATGAATTAGGGTGAGAGACAACCTAGGTATTTATAGAGTTAGGATTTATTTTAGACCGTCAGATCATCTCAGAACTAATCCCAACCAACCAGATTAGGTCAGAAACCCTAATGGGTCATTACTCAATTAAAAACAGGTCAGCCAGAAACCCTAGCCGCCAGACCAGGTCGACAATACAGTCGACCTGGGGGGAGGTCGACATGGTAGTCGACTTGGGAGGGGAGGTCGACACTAGTGTCGACTCCCCAGTCGACCTGCCTGGGCGGGAATTTTCCCGCCCAGCCCGCTTCTGCACTTTCTGTTTGAATTTTAAATTTTCTGCGAGCTATTTTGAATTTTTTGAAACATCCGATGGTCATAACTTCTTCATACGAAGTCCAATTCACGCAAACTCGGACTCTATTTCAACCAAAATTCCGAGACGAACACAATGGCGCAACCCGTTTCCCACAATTCTCACGTTTGAGATTAGTTATTCTTTAATTTGTGAATATTAATATTAATAGAATTACGGGGTGTTACATTCTCCCCTCCTTAAAGGATTTCGTCCCTGAAATCTTCAAGTTAAAAAGAATGTATATCCTAACATCCAATCGTCCATCTACTCAACCATCAAACACAGGCATCCATTGTCCTTATAGACTTCTAATGCTTTCATGTTTAAATGCACAGTGTGTGTATATGTCCCTATCTAATGCAAAATCAGGCGGTCCACTGATTCAGTTGACCTCCTTAATGCAAACCATGATAGTGCCATGCGTCCATTATGTATGCAAAAGTTCCCTAATGCTACATATTATCTCTATATGCGTGCACAATCATCATATGAATGCAGCATCCATCTAATAATACAATCGTCATACATCCATTTTACTAAATACAGCCATTTATATGCAATATGCAGTATGAAGTGACTGAGCCGATCTAGTGCCTAATAGTTTGTGTATATGCGTCCACGAGCAACCACTAGCAAACACTTGCATCCACTTTGCATCCATCATACATAACATGTCTCAAACACATGTTTCAACCATAGGATTATCCTAACTAATGGTCAAAGATACTAGCGAGAGGATACTCTAAAGATAAGATAAGTACAAGATAAGCGATAAAGGAGAAATTAAAAGGCATACCCTCGAAAAGAAAAGGGTATTGTGAATGCATCTTCTCTTCTATCACCCAAGTAGCGTTGCTCTCATCATCTCCCCATTGTACTTTAACTAGCCTGACCTCTCGATTTCTCAGCTTCTTAATCTCCGACCCAAGAATACATGTAGGAGCTCGTCGCATCACACTCTATCTCCACCTCTCTAAGCAAACTCGGCTCTACCACCTCCGCGGTCTCGTGCAAGCACTTCCTCAAATGTGATACATGGAATACGTCGTGTACACCACTAAGTCTCTCAGGCAACTCCACTCTATACGCCATCTATCCAATCTTCTCCTTAATAGGAAACGGCCCTACGAACCTTGGTGCTAATTTCTCAACGGACCCAACGCGAACAACGTTTCATAATGGAGACACTTTGACAAAGACCATGTCCCCAACTTCAAACTCGAGATCTGTCCTCCTCTTATCCGCATAAGATTTCTGCCTATCTTCCGCTGCTTTCATCCTCCTTCGAATCAAGTCGATCTTCTCTGAAGTCTCTCTAATCATATCGGGCCCAAGTAAGATCTTATCCATAGATTCCCACCAATATGTAGGTGAAAGACAAGGTCGTCCATAAAGAGCTTCGAAAGGTGCCATGCCAATGCTGGACTGAAAGCTGTTGTTATATGCGAACTCCACTAATGGAAGATGCTCTTCCCACGTACCCCCAAATCTAGGATACATAGCCTTAATAGGTCCTCTAGAATACGATTCACCCTTTCGGTCTGGCCGTCCGTCTGAGGATGATATGCGGTGCTCAAACATAACTGAGTCCCTACCGCCTCTTGCAAGCTTTTCCAAAATTCGCTAGTGAAAATAGGATCGTGGTCGCTCACTATGCTAGAAGGAACACCGTGCAACCAAACTATTTCTCGGACATATACAGAAGCTAACCATGGAGCAGTCCTCTTACTCTTCACGGGAATGAAATGGGCGCTCTTAGTAATTCTATCTACTATAACCCAAATCCCCGTATTACCCTTCCTTAATCTTGGTAATCCATCCACAAAATCCATCGAGACACTTTCCCACTTCCATAATGGAACCTCCAATGGGTGAAGCAACCCACCGGGTTTCTTTTGCTCCGCTTTTACTTGTTGGCACACCAAGCATCTAGCGGCATAATCGTCCACATCTTTCTTCATGCCGGCCCAAAAGTAAACTCTCTTTATGTCTTTGTACATCTTGTCCCCGCCGGGATGAATGGTCATCATCGGACGATGTGCTTCGTCAAGAATTGTCTTCCTTAGGTCATCGTCTTTTGGTACACATAGTCTACTGTCCCTACGTAACCAACCCTTATCATCTAGGGTATACCTAGGGAGATGGCTTGATGACTCCCCTCCTTTGAGCTTTTCTACTAACTCAACCAACTGTGGGTCGTCTCGCTGTGCCTCGCCAATCCGTCCCAAAAGCGTAGGTCTGACCTCCAAGGATGCTAGCAAACCGGGTACAAAGTCAATGGAAGGTCTAAAATCAAACATAGAGATGAACTCTAAACTTCTCCGCTCAACAAACAAAGGACTTAAGGATAATCTTTTTCTACTTAAGGCATCGGCCACCACGTTACCCTTGCCAGGGGTATACGCTATCTCAAAGTCGTAGGACGCCAAGAACTCCATCCACCTTTGCTACCTTAAGTTCAAGTCCTTCCGAGAGAATAAGTATTTTAAAGATTTGTGGTCAGTGAATAATTCAAATTTCTCGCCAAGAAGATAATGACGCCCAGACTTAAGCGCGAAAACAATAGCGCCCAACTCTAGGTCATGCATGGGGTAATTCTTCTCATGCGCTCTCAACTGCTTTCCACCATAGGCTATTACCCTACCCTCTTGCATTAAGACTGCGCCTTGTCCTGTCCCACAAGCGTCAGTATATACAGTAAATGGCTTACTCCAGTCTGGCAGCACTAAGACTGGGGATGAGGTCAAAGCTCTCTTCAAACGTTGGAACGCATCATCACAATCTACGTCCCATGTGAAAACTAGGTTCTTCTTCGTCAGGCGTGTCAATGGAGCTGATATCTTTGCGAAGTCTTCGATAAACTTCCTATAGTAGCCAGCCAACCCCAAGAAACTTCTCACTTCGGTAGCATTTTTAGGGACCTTCCAATCTTGGGTGGCCACCATCGTCGCGGGATCCACAGCTATCCCTTCTTTGGAAACCACGTCCCCCAAGAACCATACTTCCTTCCTCCAGAAGTGACACCTAGAAAATTTAGCCTTAAGGCAATGCGCTCGAAGAGTCTTCAACACTTCCCTAAGATGTAGGGCATACTCTTCTTCATCCTTAGAAAAGATCAAGATGTTGTCTATAAAGACTACCACGAATTTGTTAGGGTACTCCCTAAACACCCTACTCATCAAATCAACATAGTATGCGGGGGTGTTTGTCAAACCGAAGGGCATCACTAGCCATTCATAGAAACCGTCTGGAGTCCTAAAGGCAGTCTTGTCAATGCTATCCTCAGCCACTCTCAACAAATGGAAACCAGTAGCTAAGCCCAACTGCGAAAACACTGAAGCGCCAACTAACTGATCGAAGAGATCGTCAATCCTCGGCAGTGGGTGTCTGTTCATCTTAGTAAGCTTGTTAATTTCTCTATAGTCCACACAAAGTCTAAGGGACCCATCCGCCTTCGTGGCAAATACCACTGGAGCACCCCACTTCGATATACTTCTACTTATGAACCCCTTCTAAAGCAACTCCTTCAATTGCTTATCGAGTTCCCTCCTTTCACGAGGAGCCATGTAGCGTACTGGCAAAGATACTGGTTTCGCATTATCCACAAGATATATTCGAAAATTTATCTCCGGCTTCGGAGGCAAGCCCTTCACCTCCTCAAACACATCCGAATACTCTCGGACCACTCTAACAGATCTTAGGTTTTCCTCAGACGCGTCAAGCGATTCTAGATAACTTAGCATAACAGAATTTATGGGATTACAAAAGATTTCGAGAGTGTTGCCAAGGCGAGTCACGAGCCTAACTACTCTCCTTTCACAATCAAGAACGGCCCCATTTCTGGATAACCAATCCATTCCTAATATTAGCCCATAGCCCGTGAAGCCCACACATAAGCATCACATCGAAACTCAACGCCAAGTATAGAAATTTTCAAATCCAAACACATCATGGACAAATGAGCTGAGCCCCCAATTGGATTCGAAACAACTAAGGGATCCTCTACTAAACTGGTGTTTAAGTGCAGTGATTCAACTAATGATGTAGAGATAAACGAATGCGATGCGCCCGAATCAAATAAGGTACGGACAGGATGATCAAACAGAAAAACTAAGTTTCAACATAAATGGTTCTACCTCGTTCTTGCAGCGGTGGGACCGCGAGAGCCTGAACTTGTCCCCTTGCCTACCCTGGTGCTATAAGAGCCTGCACCTGTCGTCCCGAGGTAGCCCCTGCCCTATGCCCTTCCTTGGGCAGTCCTTCACTAAATGTCCCGCATTACCACAATGGAAGCAGCCAGTCTTCTTTTTCTTTCGGCAGTCCTTGCTGAGATGGCCTGGGGTCCCACAGTTAAAACATTTCTTCTTTCCCTTGCCATTATTGTCTTTACCACTCTTCTTGTTTTGCTGTTGGGGTTTCTTCTGATCCCCTTTCTTCTCGGGTGCCTTATCAGCTTTAGCGCTTTTCTCCTCGTGCATGAGCGCCATTTCTACAAGCTTCTCAAAGGTGGCCCCCATAGGGATGTGGGTCATAGCCAACCTTTGCAACAGTTCATTCAAGCCATTCACGAACCTCAACGCCTTCTTCTCCGGCGTGTACACTAAGTCCAAGCCAAACCTTGCTAACTGATTAAATTTGTTAACATATTCATTCACTGATGAGCTTCCTTGCTTCAATGTCAAGAACCTTTCCATATATAGATTTTCTTCCGCCCTAGAGAGAAACTTTGCCTCGAACCTACGTCTAAAATCCGCCCATGAATTAACAGGACGCTCCCCATTAGTGACCTCCCCCAAAACGAGGCCTCTCCCTTCATTAACTAAGCTGCTAATCTAACTCTCCTCCCTTCTTCCACTTCAAAGATTTTTAGCAATTCTTCCACCTCCTTAAGCCAATCTCTAGCTTCCACAAATGTTTCTAACCCTAGAAAAGGTTTTCCACCCATACCCTTGAATTCCTTGCACGTCTTTGCAAAAGTATCTATGCGAGGAGGAGGAGGAGGAACTGGTGCAACTGGTGGTGGAGGAACATTGGCTGGACCTGCAGCGGCCCTAGCCTCTAATAAACTTCTTATACAATCCTGGTATCGTTACACCGTCAGGTAGGTTAAGATCTTCAGCCATGCTGAAACGAAAAAGGAAAGATTCAAAATGGAGAATTCGAAAGATAAGGATATATGGCAATTTGGGGATTATGTTTTTCTTAAAAACTTTCCTCTTTAAATTACTCATTAAAACATGTTTTTGAAATCACTTCTTCAAAAAAATACTTTAGAAAAATAGTTTTTCTAAAAAAATTATCTGTTCTAGTAACCTTAAGCTCTGATACCACGTGTAACACCCCACGTCCATTAATGTCACTCACAAAGGGAATGCATTAACTTCCATGGAGGTTATAAGTGAATATAGAACAGAAAAATTACAACAAGACAGATAATAAGTAGTACTTGGAAATCTAAAACTTCATTTTTATTGCAGTGGAAATTAAACATGTTTATTATATCATAAAAACCATAAATCAGAGTCAAGTACAATATCCATCTTGATCAACTAAAATACATAATCCCATTACATAAATAGCCATAAAAAAAATAACAAGCTGGACTTTACTTCAACGGTCCAAGCTTTCCAAAGAGATGAAGCAATCCAATCAAACTCCACTAGAGCTGGGCCCAACCTGAGGACCTGGAGGGGGAAAAAGGATAGAAATGGAGGGGGTCAGACATAAAGTCTGGCGAGTATGATAATTCTAACAATACTATTATCAAAATAACTAGACTAAGCCATAAGCTGGAAGACAAGTAAATGTCTATGAACTATTAGGAAGATAAAGATAGCGTTTAAGATAACGTTAAAGATAACGGTAAAGGCACACCTAATTACTGACGAATAATTACTACACTGCACCGCACATTACTACACTGCACCGCACCAGACACCCTAAAGGTTGATCCCACTTGCTTCACATAGAAACATATAAATTGCCTTACGTACCCCTAGCTAACTACATAGGTGTCGTCTGCCCCTATCTCCACTAGGTGTACCCCACTACCCACTTTCGATCGGCTCCCTACTCGTAGATACCCGTGCTGGCCCCACAGTGGGGTGTATCACTCCCCTAAAGTGGCAACCCGATACAACTTGAGAATGCACGGCTTATACCTACATGATGCAACTACGTCTTACCTACCAGCCCGGGTCCACACACGCATATGAAACCCGTTGGACTTGCGTTGCCACCGCTCCTCGTTTTGGCCTCTTACAGTCAAGCCCAGTATGCGTGTCCCGTCCTCGACTTGGGTCGAGCCCACAAAGATACGTTTGGGTTACTGGTTGAAATGGGCCCCCACAAGCTACCCACCTAAGCTTGTCAACAATAGTATATCCTACTTAACCCTCTTAGTCATGTTCATTTACATGTGTGTTTGGTTAAGTCTTACTAATCGTATTTCTCATGTCACTAAGGGCACCCACTAGATTCCTCATGCCACCCAAGGCACCTACTTAACCCCCATGTCCCACTTTACATGTTTATCTGGTTAAGTATTTCTTAATTCATTCAGGCCATAACCTCATAAAGACCTCTCACATTAGACTGGCATTTATGGAAGCTGGATTTGCCGGGCGGGTCTGGGCAGTCTTACACCATAAAAGAGTCTAACCTCGTGTCTTTACAACTGTTATGCTTTAGTTTAGGCCTAGGACCTCTCACATTGGGCTGACATTTGTGACCACTGGATTTGCCGGGCGGGTCCGGGCAGGTTTACGTCACAAACGAGTCCAACCTCGTGTCCTAAGCATTGATTATCACTTATAATCTTTTACCCCAGTTTTAATAATTCCCTATCCAAATTATTAATTAAGTCCACTTTTATTGATGTCCATAATTGACTCAATTATGGTCATCCACTCATGGTATGCAAAATCATATCAATTGCACCCCAACATCTTATTATTAAATCCTTAATATTACCCCTACCCCACATTTATACATTTGCTTATTCAACGCATAATATAGGCTAGACTTGAATAGTCTAACACATAGCACAAAGATAAATTATCACAACATATAGACAATTAAAATAAATCTAACCATAATAGGGGTGAAACTTGCATAAACTACACATGTTAAGGATCAAAAGGTGTCAACTTGTTAAATGTCACAATTTACATGATATGATCATAGCCCAAATCTATACATAAACTTGCATATGGGGTTTTTAGGCAACATAATGATGGTGTGAACTAGCATAGAATATTACATATGTCATAGCATGATTCTAGGTGTCATAATAGATGTCATGGCATATGTTCACAACTTTCACAAACCAACCTAAACTTCCATATGTGACTTGTCATATAGATCAACACAACCCAAACATGATGATTTGATTAACATGAACTAACTAGCATAGGCAATAACATCATGACTTCAAAGCATGTATGATTTATTATAATTTCTCAACATACATAACATCAACATTGCATGATTTACAACATATAAGATATCATCACCACATAGCATAGAATTTATAACATACATGATAGCATAAGGTTTACAACAACATATATGACAATTCACATCATCTACTCATAATCCATTCATGACTTAACCTACTTAAAATAATAATAATCTTGTTAAGATCATCATACTCACAATTTAGAAGAGAAAAGATAGCCTAGATTTGCTTTAGAGTTGAGTAGAGTTAGGATTTGATTAAGCTTTTCTTCCTTCTTAGTTGGCGGCGGCTCCATTGATTTCCATGGCGACGGTATGACGGTAACTATTCTATTTTTCTTATGAATTAGGGTGAGAGACTACCTAGGTATTTATAGAGTTAGGATTTATTTTAGACCGTCAGATCATCTCAGAACTAAACCCAGCCAACAAGATTAGGTCAGAAACCCTAATGGGTCATTACTCTATTAAAATTAGGTCAGCCAGAAACCCTAGCCGCCAGACCAGGTCGACACCCAGGTCGACACTACAGTCGACCTGGGGGGGAGGTCGACATGGTAGTCGACTTGGGGGGGAGGTCGACACTAGTGTCGACTCCCCAGTCGACCTGCCTGGGCGGGAACTTTCCCGCTCAGCCCGCTTCTGCACTTTCTGTTTGAATTTTAAATTTTCTGCGAGCTGTTTTGAATTTTCTGAAACTTCCGATGGCCATAACTTCTACATACGAAGTCCAATTCACGCAAACTCGGACTCTATTTCAACCAGAATTCCGAGACGAACACAATGGCGCAACCCGTTTCCCACAATTCTCACGTCTGAGATTAGTTATTCTTTAATTTGTGAATATTAATATTAATAGAATTAAGGGGTGTTACAAGGAAAGTCGTCATTTAGTAGTCATACCATATGTCCGGTTCGGTTCGAATATGCATAGTGCTCAAGTCATCATCGGCTAAGTTCGGTGCTCCCCTTCTAGCTCGGTTCGGTTCGGATGTCTTCTACCTGGGTTTAGCTCGGGTCTCCCCATCCAGTTCGGTTCGGTCGCTCTCCTCCTTCAAATGCCTGTTCAGTTCGGTGATGGCACTTAAGTCCTGGTTCAAAGCACTTTGCTCCGGTTTTGTTCGGTGGTCCTTCATCTCCAGTCAATCTGATCCGATCCCATGTCCTGCTTTGGTCCAACAACAACTCCAACTCTTATACAAACGGCCTTCCTTTTTTCCAAGCTTCCTTTAGTGCAAAGTCCCGATCCGGATCGGATCCTCTTGCCCACCGATCTGAGCCCCCTAACCCGATCCGATCCGAAACCCTGCACTAATTCCTGCAACTTTTACAGCGACGGTTTTACGCCATATGATGGCGTTTTCGACAAATCTAACATTGCTAATCAATCACAAAGCATACCATACAGTTATAACAACATGTATGATCAACCACAAACACCAAAACAATAATTTGATAGGTTAAAACGAATCAAACATAGCCAAAATCCCATATTTTCCCTTAATCATGTTTAAGCAAAGCTAATGATATGATTAGCAAAACTTAACCAAACTAACCAAATTTTCTAACAGAGGCCTAAAATAATATTTCAAAATTTATAAATATTTTTCCTGATTTTTAGCATGCATAATTTCGTTAATTAACACTAGTCACCCTAATTAACTATAATTAGTGTAAAAACAGTGCTAGTCACTCACCTTGGCCATAATAAAATACAAAATCTGAAATGATTCTCTATTTGGCGTTGTTCCCAAGGCTATACAGCAGTTCTACCTCGATTCTTGTGCTAATCCGCTTTGATTTGATGTAGATTTGGCTTAATCCTTGATTAGAAGGAGGTTTAGAGGTGTTTTAGATGTTGGACGCCATTACTAGTGTTCCAAGAATGGAAGTGGCAGCTGTGAAAGTGAGAAAAGGGTGTTCTCTAAACACTAACAGCCCTTAAATGCTCTAAATCCTGAAATTCGCCTCTGGGCCTAGCTGTTAATTACCCAATTAAGTCTGATTAAGCTGTTTTTCACCTTCTAAACCTTAATTCAGCCTTTTCTCCCAAACACTAAGTCCGTTTTTCACATATGACCACTCTATGGAAAGATAAACCATCACTTAGACCTAATGAAAGTGGTTTCAGGTCAAAACTCCCTTCCAATCAAAAGTTATAGCTGAAACAAATCAACTAGTGGAAAAATGGTCATTTAAAAATCGGCAAAAATCATGATTATGGGAAATGACCCCAATAGTCATTCCCCAAAGTTACATGACCATACGACTTCGTACGTGAAAGAAATAAATATTCTACGATCCTTCGGTGCATAGAATGCAGGTCGTTACATTCTCCCTCCCCCCCCCTCCCCCTTAAGAAATTTCATCCTCGAAATTCCTTAACCCAAAACATACAAAGGATCTCGCATGGCTACCAATCATTAACAACAATCAAACATACAAAAACAAACAAACAAACATGTTTATCCTAGCATGCGGAGAACTAAGTATCAATTAAAATCTTACTAGGCAAAGAGTTCTGGATACTTCCTCCTTATGTTATCCTCTGTTTCCCAATTGCATTCTTCCTCATCACCACCCCACTGAACTTTGACTAATTTCACCGCCTTCCTTTGAAGTTGCTTCGTATCGCTCCCAACAATACGCATAGGCCTACGGTTCCCAACCGCCTCGGGTTCAACCTCGATATTGTCCAACTGATCCAGTGAAATAGTCATATCAGGGTTATGCACGAATTTCCTCAAATGGGAAACATGAAATATGTTATGAACTCCTGCCATCTTCTATGGTAATTCAACTATATATGCCAAATTCCCAATTTGCTCAAGAATTGGGAATGGACCAACAAATCTTGGTGTTAGCTTGCCTCTCCTTCCAAATCGAATCACGCTCTTTAACGAGAAATCTTGACAAACACCAAGTCGCCAACGGAGAATTTCAATTCTCTTCTCCCCTTATCTTTATAACTCTTCTGTCTATCTTGGGCAGCCTTCATTCGCTGTTGAATAATCTTGATCTTGTCTGAAGTTTCTCTTATCACATCTGATCCAAGCACAAACTTCTCACCAGTTTCTAACCAATATGATGGTGAGTTACACGGTCTTCCATACAAAGCTTCAAACGGAGCCATACCAATACTGGATTGGTACCTGTTATTATATGCAAATGGTCATACCATGATCCATCAAAGTCCAATATGCAAGCTCTCAAGAGATTTTCTAACACTCGATTCACCCTCTCTGTCAAACCATCGGTTTGAGAATGATACGCGGTACTGAGATGTAATTCTGATCCTACCGCCTCTTGTAAGCTCTTCCAAAATCCACTAGTGAACAACGAATCTCAGTCACTCACAATGCCTTTGGGTACTCCATGAAATCTCACTACCCATTTCATATATAGCTCAGCTAACTTAGCTGCCATTCTATTTGACTTGACGGGTATAAATCTTGCACTCTTGGTCAATCAGTCCACAATCACCAAAATGCTACCATGGCCCGATCTAGTCCTTGGTAACCCATCAGTGAAATCCATTGAGACTTGTTCCCATTTCCATTCTGGAATTTCTAATGGTTGCATCAGGCCACTAGGCTTCTTTTGCTTAGCTTTAACTAGTTGGCAGTTCATGCATTTGGATATAAACTTCCAAACGTCTCTTTTCATCCCTTCCCAGTAGTAGGTCTGCTTCATGTCTCGATACATCTTGTTACCACCGGGGTGTATAGTTCGTTTTGAGTGATGACATTCTCTAAGCACTTCATCTCTCAATCTATGTACATTGGGTACAACTAGTCTTCCATTCTTTCTAAGCCATCCATCTCGATCAAGCCCATACTCGTTCATCTCCTCATCGATGCCCATCTCTAACTTGGAGATGATTTTCAATAAGTTAGGATCGTCCCTATGACTGGAACCAATCTGCTCAATCAAAGTGGGTCTGATCGTCAAATTTGCTAACATTGCTGGATCCAATTCACACTTTGGTCTAAAATCATACCCAGCGATATACTCCGGTTGCTTCCATTCCAAAAACATAGCCCCTAAACTGGCATGTCTCCTACTCAAGGCATCAGCTACTGCATTGCCTTTTCCTGGTGTATATGCGATATCGAAATTGTAGGAAGCCAAGAATTCTAACCATCTTTGTTGTCGTAGATTTAGATCCTTCTCAGAGAAAAGATACTTTAACGATTTATGATAGTAAACAACTCGAATCTTTCTCCCAAGAGATATTGTCTCCATATCTTCAATGCGAACACGATCGCTGTCAATTCCAAATCATGGGTAGGATATCTTTTCTCATGTGGTTTCAGTTGCCGACTAGCATAAGCTACAACCCTACCTCCTTGCATCAATATAGCACTTAGTCTGGTACCACAGGCATCTGTGTATACCATCATTTCTTCATTCCCTTTAGGGATGACTAACACTGGTGCACATGTCAACTTTTCCTTTAGACTCTTAAATGCATTCTCACACTTTTCGTCCCAGATGAAAGCTTGATTCTTCTTGGTCAACCGAGTCAACGGTGCTGCTATCTTGGAGAAGTCTTGGATGAACTTCTGATAATACCCAGCTAATCCCAAGAAACTTCTTACGTCCATTGCATTCTTTGGTGTAGACCAATCTTGTACCGTAGCCACCTTTGCAGGATCCATGGCAATACCATTCTTTGAAACAACATGGCACAAGAATCTCACTTCCCTCCTCTAGAAGTGACAATTAGAAAACTTTGCTTTCAATTGGTGTTTTCTCAACACCTCCATCACTATCCTCAAGTGTTCCTTGTGTTCTTCCTCTGTCCTCGATTAAACAAGTATATCGTCCACGAACACAAGAACAAACTTATTCAACTGATCTCAGAATACCCTATTCATAAGGTCCACAAAATATGCTAGTGCATTGGTCAATCCGAATGGAATGACCAATCACTCATAAAATCCAAACAGCGTCTAAAATGTCGTTTTAGCTATACTTTCAGCTTCCACTCTAAGCTGATGAAAACATGTCGCCAGATCCAACTGAGAGAACACTCTCGCGTCACTCAACTGATCAAACAAATCATTTATCCACGGTAGAGGATACTTATTCTTCCTCGTCACCTTATTCAATTCGCAGTAGTCCACACACAAACGAAGGGAACCATCTGCCTTGGTAGCAAACACAACTGGTGCTCCCCACTCAGAAACACTTCATCTGACAAATCCCTTCTTCAAAAGGTTGCTTACTTGCACCCTCAAGGTCTCGCTGCTCCCTTGGTGCCATACGACGAAGTGGCATCACTATAGGTCTGGCATCTTCCACTAAATCAATACGGAATTCAATCTCTTGGTGTGGTGGAAGTCCGGTCAGTTCCACGAAGATGTCTGGATACTGGCCAGCCATGGGAACATCTAACAAGTCATCATGCTTGTTGTCGAGGGAATTTAGAAAACTATCCATTGCCCCATCACTAGGTAGACCACCAAACACTACCCTTCACCCGTCATCCGCTTTAACCATCACCAAAAAGCCCTCACAGTCTACCACCACCTCGTATCTTTGGAGCCAATCGACTCCCAATATAATGCCAAACCCAGTAAAGCCCTAAACAAAGCAATCGCAAACAAACTTGCATCCATGACTCGATAAGACCACATTACGACAAATCATTCTAAGGCTAGTTGAGCCACCAATCGGGTTCGTCACTGCTAAAGGTCTATCGACTATCTCGGGTTCCAATCCCAACCTATCTACCAGGTCACTAGATATGAAGAAACGGGTAGCTCCGGTAGCAAACAATACTCGAACAGGAACATCATAAACAGAAAGCATACCTTGAATGACGACATTCTTTCCTTTCTCTGCTGCAGTTGCGGCATTCGACGAAGATGGAACAACATCGATAGCATATGCTTTCACAATTTGCTTTTCTTTAGGGGGTTGCGGACACTTATCCTTGTGATGTCCTACTTGGCCACAGTTGAAGCATTTCCTATCCGCTGGCTTGGCCCGACATTCTTTGGCATAGTGGCCCTTCTTACCACAGCTGAAGCACTCAACATCTTTCTTATTCCTTTTCTTCTGGCCATCCTTGTTCTGATTCTTCTTTCTTTTATTATGAGAACCATTCTTGCCTCCACCGCTTGCTTGCGGCTTTGGCTCTTCTGCAGATCCAACCTTAGTCTTTGACTTGGGGTATAGACTCTCTAATATCAAAGCTTTCCCCCACAATCGATTCAAACATCTCATCAATGTGGTTAATAAGCCTTTCCCCCAAGTACTGATCCAATGTTGTTATGAACTTCTCATTTCTCTTCTCGGGAGTGTCAATGAGGGATAATCCATACTTCGATAAAGTATCAAACTCAGCAATATACATTGATACTTCTCTACCATTCTGCTTAAGCTCCAGAAATTTCCTAAACAACTCTGACTTCTGAGCAGCTGGAATAAACTTGTCACTGAAGCGAGTCTTAAACTGATCCCAAGTAATCTGATCCTCGGGAGTAGCTGCCATAATATCGTTCCATAAATTCATTGCCCATCCTTGCAGCTGTCGGGATGCTAGCTTTCTCTTCTCCCATCCTCGATACCCAAGTCCTCGAAGATACACTCACAGCTATCCAACCAATCCTGAACTTCTGTAGTCGATTCCATTACATGGAACGGCTTCCCACCATGACTAGTGTAATCCTTGCATAGCTTGGTGAAATCGGCCCTAGGTGCCTGCACCGATGCACCACCACCATTAGCAGCATTAGGAACTGCCCTCTGAACGTCCCTAAGCTTCTCTCTCATGAAGTCAGTAAACATAGTCCTCATGTCATGAGCATTCCCATTATTGGCTCCTCTACCATCACCCCTCGTATATCAGCTCATCGTTCAATCTGTGAAGAGAAACGATTAACCATCCTCTTTGTGGTGTCAGCGCAGTGTGACTTCATCCTTAACTATACTAATAGTGTATATATATAGCTTTTGAAAACCAAAATAATCACAAGTACGCACTCTCATATACATATTATCTCTCCCTGGTATATTTCCCTACGTTAACTACGCAACCTAGAGCTCTGATACCAAGTGTGACGGCCCGCCCCGCACCAGCCGACATTTCCAATGAAAGTGCGCTGTGCCGATGTCCAAGCAGCATGGGACGGTCGCCAAAGGAAGGAGAAAGAAAGGAATTTGAACTAACAAGGAACCTGTGGAATGTCTCATAGCGCATGGGACAAAATATAATAATAACATACTTGACATAAAACAGGCGAGATAGTGCATAAGCTGAAAACTAAACCATAATTATCGTAGCAGCAGAAATCTAAAATACAGCTTATGATCCATAACTATTATTACAACTTCAAAATACTGTCTCTAAAACAAAAGAAAGAAGAGGTACACTACTAATGCCCAAAGCAGTGGCCATCAACAACACAGGGAGAATATATGTAGATAATATGTAGGAGCCTCCTATTTGTGTCTGGATCAGCTACTTGTGCATAACCAGCTAATCTATCTCTAGTCTGCTCGTTTAAGAGCACCCATAGTAATAAGAAGAGACATAAAACTCTAGGTCAGACAAAAGTCTGGTATAAACGATAAGCAGCAAAACAGAATAATAACAGGTATACTAAACCATACCTGAACCTAGACCTACAACGAAAGAGTAAGCCCTACATACTGTACAATACTCTAAGGTGCCACTAACATATGGTGTAAAGAATACGGGGTGTGGGGGTGTGCATGTCATAGTAACGTTAAGCAATCAAGCATAGCAACCATCCTCATCACTCAATGCGTAAAGCATACGATATCCACCTCTCGGACCACCCATTCCTTGCTATGATCACTCTGCCCCATGGTGTCATAATGACACCACTGCACTGATCCATAGCCGCTAGTCCTTGCTATGTCCACTTTGCCCCCATGAAGTCATGATGACTCCACTGCACTGGCTCATAGCCATGCTACGATCACTTTGCCCCATGGAGTAGTAACAACCCCACTGCACTGATACGTAGCCTAACATCCGTCTTGGTGGTGGATCAAAGCTATAGGCATCGATAACCCCTTAGCACGCATCCTACAGCAAAGTCCAATCACGAAGTTGACTCGTTGGTTCCTAACTAGATCCAGATGTCTACTTCCTATTTGGAATTCCTTTGCATCTTGGATTTTGGTCGAATTGGAGTTGGTCTTCAGGAAAAGTCGTCGCGTAGTAGTAATAGCACACGTCCGATTCGGTTCGAATATGCATAGTGCTCCAGTCATCATCGGTTCGGTGCTCCTCTTCTAGCTCGGTTCATTTCGGATGTCTTCCACCAGGGTTCGGCTCGGGTCTCCCCATACGGTTCGGTTCGGCGGCTCTCCTCCTTCAAATGCCAGTTCGTTTCGGTGATGGCTCTTAAGTCCTGGTTCGAAGCACTTTGCTCCGGTTCAGTTCGGTCGTCCTTCATCTCCAGTCAATCCGATCCGATCCCATGTCCAGCTTTGGTCCAACACCAACTCCAACTCTTATAAAAATGGCCTTCCTTTTTTCCAAGCTTCCTTTAGTTCAAAGTCCCGACCCGGATCGGATCATCTTGGCCACCGATCCGAGCCCCCTAACCCGATCCAATCCGAAACCCTGCACTACTTCCTGCAACTTTTACAGCGACGGTTTTATGCCATATGACGGCGTTTCCGACCAATCTAACATTTCTAATCAATCACAAAGAATACCATACAGTCATAGCAACATGTATGATCAACCACAAACACCAAAACAATAATTTGATAGGTTAAAACGAATCAAATATAGCCAAAATCCCATATTTTCCCTTAATCATGTTTAAGCAAAAATAATGATATGATTAGCAAAACTTAACCAAATTAACCAAATTTTCTAACAGAGGCCTAAAACAATATTTCGAAATTTATAAATAGTTTTCCCGATTTTTAACATACATAATTTTGTTAATTAACACTAATCACCCTAATTAACTGTAATTAGTGTAAAAACAATGCAAATCACTCACCTTGGCCACAATAAAATAAAAAATCTGAAATGATTCTTTATTTTGCGTTGTTCCCAAGGCTATACAGCAGTTCTACCTGGATTCTTGTGCTAATCCGCTTTGATTTGATGTAGATTTGGCTTAATTCTTGATTAGAAGGTGGTTTAGAGGTGTTTTAGATGTTGGATGCCATTACTAGGGTTCCAAGAATGGAAGTCGAGGATGTGAAAGTGAGAAAAGGGTGTTCTCTAAACCCTAACAGCCCTTAAATGCTCCAAATCCCAAAATTCCCCTATGGGCCTAGATGTTAATTACCCAATTAAGGCCGGTTAAGCTGTTTTTCACCTTCTAAAATTTAATTCATCCATATCTCCCAAACGGTAAGTCCTTTTTTCACATATGACCACTCTACGGAAAGTAAACCATCATCCGGACCTAATGGAAGTGGTTTCAGGTCAAACCTCCTTTCCAATCAAAAGTTATGGCTGAAACAAGATCAGTTGGTGGTAAAATGGTCATTTAAAAATCGGCAAAAATCATGGACTTTGGAAAATGACCTCAGTAGTCGTCTCCTAAAGTTACATGACCATACGACTTCGTATGTGAAAGAAATAAATATTCTACGATCCTTTGGGGCGTAGAATGCGGGTCGTTACAATGGATGTGTGTCTGACGTTGTAGATTGACAACGTGGCATGCTGAGATGCAGTGATCAAGGCTTTTGTTGAAAGGCAGAGTCTTATGGTTGATGATCAAAGTAGGGCTTTAAATAGATAGTTTTGTGTTTAGCGTTGATTCGCGAGCCTCACACCCCGTTATGGACCAGATACGAGAGAGGACTTCAGGGAGGACATGCGTTTCTTTCTAGCTAGGAGTGGTGTTTTGGGTTTATACTCCCGGGCACTTTACTTATAGGGATGATGGATAGTGAGGCGCCTCGGTTACTTCGGTCTCTTCGGAGCTGATGGTTTGGTCGGGATATGACCAGTTTACGCCACACAGGGCGAGGAAACGCAGTGTTCAGGCATTTTAATCCACTCCTGTGGACCGGCCCCGACGATCCAAGGCTTGCCTGCGCGCTTGCCTAAGGCTCGGGCTAGATAATCTTGAAGCAATAAGGACGATCCCTTGCCTTGGTTCATGATGGAAATCCAATTTCCAAATACGGCATCGTGTCGTTTTGATTGTAAACCTATATATGGGAACAAGATATATGGTACCCATGTCGTCTATGATTGAAACTTATGATTGAAATTGTTTTTGAAACATATAAACATTAGTAATAATATCAAATGCTTTTTTTATTCGTATCAAGCATATTTTGGCCATTATAAGGTAAAACTCTATCCTCCGGTTTGCGTTGCATTGTGTGATGGGAACTGAGTCTTATAATGGCTTCATTTTTATAAATAGCATTACGATGTTTTAAATGATTTACTTGTTTTAAGCACTGGCAATCCAATGGTGTAACACCCCGTAATTTTATAACATTAAAATTCACAAATTAAAGTATACTTAATTTTTAGAAAAGAATTAAGTGAAATGGGTTGCGTAGAGAAATATATATATATATATATTTTAAAAATTAAATAAATAAATATGCGAAAAAGTTCAAAACAGCGAATTGGGAGGGGTAATAACCGAACCGGCCCATTTTTGAGGTCGACCCGAGCCCTGTTGGGTCGACTAGGGGTTAATCCTGGGTGTTTGGCTGTCAACCCATGGGTCGATTCGCTCAAATGCAGATTTTGCATTTGATTGGTTCTCATGGTTCAGGGTTAATCTAATGGTCCTAAATAACTTCCTACACCTATAAATACATCCTAATGCTAACCATAAACCTAATTAAAATAGAATAGTTACCGTCATACCGTCGCCATGGAAATCAATGGAGCCGCCGCCAACTAAGAAAGAAGAAAAGCAAATTCAATTCTAATTCTCTCAACCCTAAAGCAAAGCAAAACTCTCTCTTTTCTTCTCTAAATTGTGAGTATAATGATCTTAACAAGATTATTATCATTTTAATTAGGTTGAGTTATGAATGGATTATGAGTAGATGATGTGAATTATCATATATGTTGTTGTAAACCCCTTTTGCTATCATGTATATTGTAAATCCAATGTTATGTGATGATGATATCTTATATGTTGTAAATCATGCTTTGATGATGTTATGTATGTTGAAAGTTTCTATGCTAAGTTGTGATGAATCATACATGTTAAAAAGGCCATGATGTTACCATCTATGCTAGTTAGTTCATATTAATTAAATCATCATGTTTGGGTTATGTTGATATATGACAAGTCACATATGCAAGTTAGATTGATTAGAAAAGTTATGAACATATACCAAGACATCTATTATCACATCTAGAATTATGCTATGACATATGTGATATCCTATGCTAGTTCACACCATCATTATGTTGCCTAAAAACCCCATATGTAAGTTTATGTATAGATTTGGGCTATGATCATATCATGTAAATTGAGACATTTAACAAGTTGACACCTTTTGATCCTTAACATGTGTAGTTTATGCAAGTTTCACCCCTATTATGATTAGATTTATTTTAATTGTCTATATGTTGTGATAATTTATCTTTTTGCTAGGTGTTAGACTATACAAGTCTAGCCTATATTATGTGTTGAATAAGCGAACGTATAAACGTGGGGTAGGGGTAATATTAAGGATTTAATATTAAAAAGTTGGGGTGCAATTGATATGATTTTGCATGCCATAAGTGGATGGCCATAATTGAGTCAATTATGGACATCATTAAAAGTTGACTTAATTAATAATTTGAATAGGGAATTATTAAAATTGGGGTAAAAGATTTTAAGTGTTAATCAATGCTTAGGACACGAGGTTGGACTCGTTTGTGACGTAAACCTGCCCGGACCCGCCCGGCAAATCCAGTGGTCATAAATGTCAGCCCAATGTGAGAGGTCCTAGGCCTAAACTAAAGCATAATGGTTGTAAAGACACGAGGTTAGACTCTTTTATGGTGTAAGACTGCCCGGACCCGCCCGGCAAATCCAGCTGCCATAAATGCCAGTCTAATGTGAGAGGTCTTTATGAGGTTATGGCCTGAATGAATTAAGAAATACTTAACCAGATAAACAAGTAAGGTTGGACATGGGGGTTAAGTAGGTGCCTTGGGTGGCATGAGGAATCTAGGGGGTGCCCATAGTGGCATGTGAAATACGATTAGTAAGACTTAACCAAACACACATGTAAATGAACATGACTAAGAGGGTTAAGTGGGATATACTAGTGACAAGCTTAGGTGGGTAACTTGTGGGGGCCCATTTTGACCAGTATCCCAAACGTATCTTTGTGGGCTCGACCCAAGTCGAGGACGGGACACGCATGCTGGGTTTGACTGTAAGAGGCCAAAACGGGGAGCGGTGGCAACGCAAGTCCAACGGGTTTCGTATGCGTGTGTGGACCCGGGCTGGTAGGTAAGACGTTGTTGCATCGTGTAGGTATAAGCCGTGCATTCTCAAGTTGTATCGAGTTGCCACTTTAGGGGAGTGATACACCCCACTGTGGGGCCAGCACGGGTATCTACCAGTAGGGAGCCGATCGAAAGTGGGTAGTGGGGTACACCTAGTGGAGATAGGGGCAGACGGCACCTATGTAGTCAGCTAGGGGTACGTAAGGCTATTTATAAAGTTTCTGTGTGAAGCAAGTGGGATCAAACAATAGGGTGACTGGTGTGGTGCAGTGTAGTAATGTGCGGTGCAGTATAGTAATCATTCGTTAGTAATTAGGCGTGTCTTTACCGTTATCTTTAACATTATCTTAAACGCTATCTTTATCTTCCTAAGAGTTCATAGACATTTACTTGTCTTCCAGCTTATGCCTTAGTCTAGTTATTTTGATAATAGTATTGTTAGAATTATCATACTCGCCAGACTTTATGTCTGACCCCCTCTATTTCTATCCCTTTTCCCCCTCTAGGTCCTCAGGTTGGGCCCAGCTCTAGTGGAGTTTGATTTAATTGCTTCATCTCTCTTTGGAAAGCTTGGACCGTTGAAGTAAAGTCCGGCTTGTTATCTTTTTAATGGCTATTTATGTAATGGGATTATGTATTTTGTTTTTATGAAGATGGATATTGTACTTGGTTATGATCTATGGTTTTATGATGTAACAAACATGTTTAATTTCCACTGCAATAAAATGAAGGTTTAGATTTCCAAGTACTATTTATTATCTGTCTTGTTGTAAATTTTCTATTCTATATTCACTTATAATTCATGGAAGTTAATGCATTCCCTTTATGAGTGACATTAGTGCACGTGGGGTGTTACACGTGGTATCAGAGCTTAAGGTTACCAGAACATATAAAAATACTTTAGAAAAATAGTTATTTTTGGAAGAAGTGCTTTCAAAAACATGTTTTAATGAGAAATATAAATAGAAAAGTTTTTAAGAAAAAAAAAACATAATCCCCAATAGCCCATATCTTTATCTTTCGAATTCTCCATTCGGAATCTTTCCTTTTTCGTTTCAGCATGGCTGAAGATCTTAATCTACCCGACGGTGTAACGATACCAGGATGGTATAGGAGGTTATTAGAGGCTAGGGCCGCTGCAGGTCCAGCCAATGTTCCTCCACCACCAGTTGCACCCGTTCCTCCTCCTCCTCGCGTAGATACTTTTGCAAAGACGTGCAAGGAATTCAAGGCTATGGGTGGAAAACCATTTCAAGGGTCATAAACGTTTGTGGAAGCTAGAGATTGGCTTAAGGAGGTGGAAGAATTGCTACAAATCTTTGAAGTAGAAGACGGGAAGAGAGTTCGTTTAGCAGCTTGGTTGATGAAGGGAGAGGCCTCGTTTTGGTGGGGGGTCACTAATGGGGAGCGTCCTGTTGACTCTTGGGCGGATTTCAGACGTAGGTTCGAGGCGAAGTTTCTCTCAAGGGCGGAAGAAAATCTATATATGGAAAGGTTCTTGACATTGAAGCAAGGAAGCTCATCAGTGAAAGAATATGTCAATAAATTTAATCAGTTAGCAAGGTTTGGCTTGGACTTAGTGAACATGCCGGAGAAGAAGGCGCTGAGGTTCGTGAATGGCTTGAATGAACCATTGCAAGGGTTGGCTATGACCCACATCCCGATGGGGGCCACCTTTGAGAAGTTAGTAGAAATGGTGCTTATGCATGAGGAGAAAAGCGCTAAAGCTGATAAGGCACCCGAGAAGAAGGGGGATCAGAAGAAACCACAACAGCAAAACAAGAAGGGTGGAAAAGACAATAATGGCAAGGGAAAGAAGAAGTGCTTTAACTGTGGAACCCCAGGCCATCTCAGCAAGGATTGCCGAAAGAAAAAGAAGACAGGCTGTTTTCATTGTGGCGATGCGGGACATTTAGTGAAGGACTGCCCAAAGAAGGGGCAGAGGGCAGGAGCTACCTCGGGAGGACAGGTGCAGGCTCTTATGGCACCAGGGCAGGCTAGGGGACAAGTTCAGGCTCTCGCGGTCCCAACGCTGCAAGAACGAGGTAGAACCATTTCTGTTGAAAGCTTAGTTTTTCTGTTTGATCATCCTGTCCGTACCTTATTCGATTCAGGCGCATCACATTCGTCATCATTAGTTGAATCACTGCACTTAAACACCAGTTTAGTAGAGGATCCCTTAGTTGTTTCGAATCCAATAGGGGGCTCAGCTTATTTGTCCATGATGTGTTTGGATTTGAAAATTTCCATACTTAGCATTGAATTTAGATGTGATGCTTATGTGCTGGGCTTCACGAGCTATGGGCTAATTTTAGGAATGGATTGGTTATCCAAAATGGGTCCGTTCTTGATTGTGAAAGGTGAGTAGTTAGGCTCGTGACTCGCCTTGGCAACACTCTCGAAATCTTCTGTAATACTATAAATTCGGTTATGCTAAGTTATCTAGAATCGCTTGACGCGTCTAAGGAAAATCTACGATCTGTTAGAGTGGTCCGAGAATATTCGGATGTGTTTGAGGAGGTGAAGGGCTTGCCTTCGAAGCAGGAGATAAATTTTCGAATACATCTTGTGGATAATGTGAAACCAGTATCTTTTCCAGTACGCCACATGGCTCCACGTGAAAGGAGGGAACTCAATAAGCAAGTGAAGGAGTTGCTTGAGAAGGGGTTCATAAGACGAAGTATATCGGAGTGGGGTGCTCCGGTAGTATTTGCCACGAAGACGGATGGGTCCCTTAGACTTTGTGTGGACTATAGAGAACTTAATAAGCTTACTAAGAAAAACAGACACCAACTGCCGAGGATTGACGATCTCTTCGATCAATTAGTTGGCGCCTCAGTGTTTTCGTAGTTGGACTTAGCCACTAGTTTCCATCAGTTGAGAGTGGCTGAGGATAGCATTGACAAGACTGCCTTTAGGACTCCAGACGATTTCTATGAATGGCTAGTGATGCCCTTCGGTTTGACAAACGCCCCCGCATACTTTGTCGATCTGATGAGTAGGGTGTTTAGGGAGTACCTTAACAAATTCGTGGTAGTCTTTGTAGACGACATCTTGATCTTTTCTAAGGATGAGGAAGAGCAAGCCCTACATCTTAGGGAAGTGTTGGAGACTCTTCGAGCGCATAGCCTTAAGGCTAAATTTTCTAAGTGTCACTTCTGGAGGAAGGAAGTACGGTTCTTAGGACACGTGGTTTCCAAAGAAGGGATAGCTGTAGATCCCGCGAAGGTGGTGGCCATCCAAGATTGGAAGGTTCCTAAAAATGCTACAGAAGTGAGAAGTTTCTTGGGGTTGGCTGGCTACTATAGGAAGTTTATCAAAGACTTCGCAAAGATATCAGCTCCATTGACACGCTTGACGAAGAAGAACCTAGTTTTCACATGGGACGTAGATTGTGATTGTAACACCCCACATCCGTTAGTGTCACTCACAAAGGGAATGCACTAAGTTCTGTGGAGCATTTAGGGTAAAAGACGCAGATAAGTTACAGACAGACAGAAATTAGACAGCGGAAAATAAAACTTTGCTTTATTGATAAAATAGTTTGTACAATGGTTTATTTTTACAATATCAGAGTATCATCTGTCTTACAAAATAAAGAAGCATAAAAAAACATTTATTTTCCCCGATTTTAGCAAGAGCCAGCCATAACATCTGAAAAGAGAATCCAAGCAAACTTCGACAGATCTTCAAGCTGGGAAAGAGTGGCAGTCCAACTTAACCTGAGCTAAACTATTCCCTCCTTTACTACCTGGGGGGGAAACGGAAGAAAAGAAGACGAAAGAAAAACAGAGTCAGACATAAAGCCTGAGTAAGTTCAGTAACTACTAGCATGTGAACATGGAAAAACAAAACGACATGAATTAACTGAATACAAGATTACACCATGACGATAAGGTCAACAAGATTAGACAAGGTAATCACAAGATATGCTAAGATAAGATAAACTGGATACGCTGTAATACTTTCGCCGCTTCGCTATTTCTTTGTTATACTGGTTTCTATATCTCTGCACCACCTAACTAGTGTCCCAACTAGTAACGATAACGTGATCCCAATCCCTGTATTTTCCATTGCCTTCCGACATTTGTTCATTATTTATTACCTAGATAAAATCTAGGGTCTTCTACCAAGTGCCTTCTAGATTCAACTAGAGTTTACGCTGTCTGCTGAACGCTTCTCGGATTCAGGATTTATGCCACCTAGTTCAACTAGGAATTATGCTACCTATCGAACAATGCCCCCAAGTCTAGGACACACCCTAGAGTGGTATATGTTCCTATACTTCCCTACGCATGTATCGCGAACCGTTATCGCTTGTCTAGATGCACATGTCCTGTAATGTGCGACCCGAGTCCTGTGACAGGGCAAATCAAGGAATATAGAACTTGGTCGGGAGCTTTCAGATATCTGCCGATGCAGATGCTAAGGTCTGTTTTTATTCCAGTGGCTATGGTCCCACTTGACCCCTCCCTCAACTAATGAAAGGCACACCTTGAAAAATGAGAACTATATGCCAGCCCCGGTGCCCCTCTATCCTAGGGCCATCCTCACCCATAACTAGATAGCAAGTATATGGTCTTTTGGAGTTCTCCGCCTTTCCGCTTCACGTACCTCGATTGACTTAAGATGGATGGTAGACGACGAGTTGCTATCATAGGGCTACCGTTTTCTCGCTGAATCACGCCGGTCCATCCTGGTCTTTAGGTTGCCATGTATTGCAACCAGGCATACCCCTGGTTCTTCTACGCAGACCTTAACCTCTGTAAGCCCAGGCGGATCATCTGCAGCCTCACAGAGGGATACCAAGAGTACCCTCACGTCCCCTCGAAGCCTCGGGCTTCGTAACCCAATTCGTTGGAGCCTTCTTTCTACTCAGACGGACATTCGCTCCTTCCCGTGTTATACTAAGAATTACTACTTAGTTTTACTAACTAAGATTTACCACTTAGTTTCCAGAATCGTTGTTTTTTAACTAAGGTTTAATACTTAGTTCCCTTTCCCGTCAATTTGGATTGGTTAAGTGTCATTGGTCAATTCAAGCCAACTTAACCCTCTTCATTCATCCTGTTATATCAGTTAAGTGTTATCAGTAATTCATGTTGACTTAACCCCACCACAAACCAAGTTATATTGGCTAAGTATTTCTTTTTACTTAACCCTACCCATTCACCCTGTATTGGTTAAGTGTTCCTTTTTAACTTAACCTTGCCCGTCTGTCTTAACTAACATGTTATTAATGGTTAAGTATTATCCCTTTATGTTTTAGACTTAACCTCATTCCTATATCACAACCTGATGGTTAAGTGTTCAGGTTTACTTAACCCTACAGTCCAGCCCAGCTAACGTATCAAAATTGGCTAAGTGTATTAGATTTTACTTAACCCCAACCTCTAGTCTAGTTAACATATTAATTTGGCTAAGTGTATTAACTTTACTTAACCCCTACAAGTCTCGTTTTGCTACCTTGAGTTTGGTTAAGTGTCTCTATGGACTTAGCCCTCCCATTCTAGCTTAACTGTGTTAAGTTGGTTAAGTGTTCCTATGGACTTAACCCTCCCATTCTAGCTTAA
Organism: Allium sativum; assembly: GCA_030737875.1. NCBI lineage: Eukaryota > Viridiplantae > Streptophyta > Magnoliopsida > Asparagales > Amaryllidaceae > Allium > Allium sativum. The sequence goes on from CM060924.1 coordinate 940,571,693, forward strand.
CTGTGTTAAGTTGGTTAGGTGTTCCTATGGACTTAACCCTCCCATTCTTGCTTAACTGTGTTAAGTTGGTTAAGTGTTCCTATGGACTTAACCCTCCCATTCTTTCTTAACTGTGTTAAGTTGGTTAAGTGTTCCTATGGACTTAACCCTCCCATTCTTGTTCTAGCTTTAACTAAATAAATTAAAGGCGCTACCACTCACATTAGACAGATATTGTTGTGAATACTAGATGTGCCGGTTGGTTCCGGGCAGGTTTACATCGCAACTCAGTCTAACCTCGGGTTAGGCATATTCGTGTTTTCTAAGTTCAAAGGGTTTTGATTAGTTTTCAAATCAGGTTTTGAATGTAACCATCCCGTCCGTCGGATCAGTTAGGGATAGCCAGGGAGAGCAGGAAACTTGTATTTTCCAAACTCAAGCCTAGACACTATCCTCACTGTCAACCTAGAACTTTCTGGTTTATTATAAAAGAGATGTCGTTAATAAACCTTTAATTTGTCTAAATTAACATTTCCTCATTTAGGACAAATTCTATAAGTAAATTAATCCTAATTTACTTATTTCCCAATTACTCTTTAAATGTAAATTGTCTACATTCATTCTTATGGCCCATTTCCCTTCCTAAATCATATTTATGCTTTTTTGGTATGTAAACTATACCAAATTAAGTGTCACTAACCATGATTTTTCTAAACCTGATTGTTATTCCCGATTATGGCCAATTTCACATTTATGCCAATATACTTACCGTGCCGAACTAGCTATTCCAATTCCGACTCAACATTCTAATTCACGTCAAACTAGACTTATTACTCTAGTTCACTATTCATGTAAATGCTAGATTTACATGTTAATACTAGATTCAAATTACACATCTTATAATTCATGTCAAATTTATCCAATTTGCATTTCTATGAAAATGCCATAATACATGTTCCCAATTTATGCCAATTTCCTAGTTTATAACTATGTTTTTAGTAAATTTCATATTTTTCCCAAATCGTATTCCCACCGTTCATATAATCGTAATTCAATCTAGATTATAGATAAATCTAGATTCGTAGAAAATAGGGAATGAATCAAAGATGTTAGGCAAAAGATAGGCATAAAAAGGGTTGCATAACGACGTCGGTTCAAGAACATGGGTAGACCTAACTTAATAGGTAAATTCCCAAGGTCTAAAACCAAAAGAAAACCAAGAATAGAGACGCAGGTTCAAGAACATGGGTAGACCTAACTTAATAGGTAAATTCCCAAGGTCTAAAACCAAAGAAAACCAAGGACAGGCAGAATAAATAATCGGGTTTAGACCCAATCTCATAATCACAGAACTTAAGCAACACTTTCCTAGTCATGAATCATAGGTGTTTAATCACAGATGTCCTTGTTATGTCATAGGCAATAGTTTATGTTTTCTAATCAAAGGCAAAGGTTTAGTCAAGGAAATAACCCTCATAGTCATAGTCACAGTCATAGGCAATGTTCATAGTCATAAGCAATGTCCATAGTCATAGGCAAATGTTCATAGTCATAGGCAAATGGTTTTAAGGTCCATAGTTTCATAGTCACGGTCTTATTTGTCCTCGAATCTTGACAGTTCTTAGTTAGGTTCAAGAGTATAGGCACTGATTCGAATAGAGAGAGAGAGAGATTTGGCATATTCCTTTATGCCTTTAATTTCATGTCACGAACAGAGAAAAACGTTCAAATCTAGAAATAACTGACTTACAGAGATTAGATTAGAGCAGAAAGATGGCGTTGCTATGATTCGTAGAAAAACAGTCATTGCAGTCGTTCGAATCTTCACTTGAATTTTAGCTTGAATCTCCTCTTTGAATGTCTTTGAGCAGCACCTCCTCGTCTTGATTTATTTTATATATATTATTTTATTTATTATTTAATTAAGAGGAGGAGAGGAAGCCATGTTCACTAAGAATCTTTGCAGCATAAGGCTAGAGAAGAATTGTGAATAGAGAAGAAGACTAGGGCTGTTTATATAGTGTAGAATTCAACGAATCTAGTCAGAATGGCGTCCGGACGCAGAGGAATGAACCAGGTGCAGAAAACTGGAAAAACGGAGGGGGGGTCGACCCCTAGGTCGACTACCCAGTCGACCTGGGTGACCCAGTCGACTACCCAGTCGACCTGGGTGCCCAGGTCGACTACCCAGTCGACCTGGGTGCCTTGGGCAGGAAAATTCCTGCCCAGCCCAATCTGGGCCCGATTTGAATTTTGAACTTGATCTGTTTTGAAATTTGAACTTCGTTGAATCTTACGGAGGCCATATCTTCCTCATACGGACTCCGATTTACGCAAACTCGGACTCGTTTTCATGTAGAATTTCGAGACGATTGCAATGGCGCAGCCAGTTTCCCTTGATTTTGAAATTAACTTTTAATTCTGCCTTGATTTGTGAATCTTAGCGTTACAGAATTACGGGGTGTTACATTCTCCCCCACTTAAAAGGATTTCATCCCCGAAATCTTCAAGTTAGGAAGAATGTGTCCTACCATCCAATCACCCATCTACTCAACCATTCACTCACATGCATCCATTGTTTTTAAAAGATTTCTAATGCTTTCATGTTCATATGCATAGTGTGTGTATATGTCTTTATCTAATGCAAGATCTGGTGGTCTACTAATTCAGTTGACCTCCTTAATGCAAATCATGTCAGTGCCATGCATCCAATCATGTATGCAAGCATCCCTAGTTATGTAAATACTACATGTGTGCATAGCCATTCATCCATATGCAACATCCATATGATAACATATCAAGTTCAATTTGCAAACAAATACATATCTGTAAATGCAATATGAAAGCGTCTGAACTGATCTAGTGCCTAATACGTATGCATATGCATTCACAAGCAACCATTAGCAACCACTTGCAACCATCAACCATAACATGTTTCAAATACATGTTTACATCCATTGGCTTCTACCTAAGGATCGAAGATACGACCTAGGTGATACACTTTGGAAAGAGAGAAACAATTCTACGTAAAGCTCCTAAAACAAAGAAATCAAGGATGCACCCTCAAGGAAAAGGGTATGATGCTAGTATCTAGCCTTCTTGAGCTTTACTCCACTGCATCTTAACTAATTTAACTTCACGATTGTGAAGTTCCGGATCTCCATTTCCAAAATAAACAGATGTCAATCACGGTACCAGGTATACGTACTAAGATGATTAGAGGTTTCCCTCTTATCCGCCATGCCATAACTATAAGAGTCAAAAGGTCACTACGTGCTCTTTGGAGTGCCTGCTACAACTATTCATCTGTCATGCAAACCATCCAAACCAAACTCGACATTCCTCAAGTACAAGCCCCAAAGGCCTAAACCAATATCAGACAAGCACCCAAGGAATATCTCCCCCGAATTTAGACGATCTACGTGAGATGATATAAGCAAACTCGATAGCTATTCTCAAATCCCTACTAACCAAAAATAAACTGGTCGGACCACCAATTGGATTTGAGACTCTAGTGGGATCTTTCTACTATACAAGTACTATGGTGCAGAGACCCAACTATGGAAGTGGATATGAACAAATGAGAAGCGCTAGAACCTAAGGAAATAGTACGAACAGAAAACTAGACTCTTCCAACTGGACTACCTTTCTCCTAGGTACGCTTGGTGGCTAAAGCATGTACTTGTCCTTCTGAAAATCTCGTCCTCGTTCTTGCCCTTGTCCTTAAGTATATGCCCTATCATACCCTAGTAAAGATACTTCCTCTTGTCTTAGGTTTTATAATTTCTTCCTCCTTCGTGTGCTAAGTCTACATCCATGAATTCCTCATCCTAGGGTTATGCTCCTTAGCCAAACTCCTCATCCCCTCCCGTGTGTAGTCATGTTGACAAATCTCTCGAAAACTGCCTCCATCGTCCGGAAAACCCTATAAGCTTTGAAAGAAAACTGCCCGTAGATGAAACAACTACGGCTATGGATGGGAGCCGGGCACTACTTTGCTCTTCGATGAGGTTACCTCCCAGAAAGCCAGGAGCCCCACAGACTCAAGAAAGAAGGAGACAAGAATTTAAACAGAGGAAGAGAAGATAGTGCATATGGCTTTGGGGAATATGTCTTTAAAACAAATCTTTTCTCTTGAAAATGCTTCTTTAAAAACCGTTTTGAAAATAATTTTTCAAATCCTTTACCTGATATGGTAACCTTCAGCTCCGATACCACGTGTAACACCCCACATCCGTTAGTGTCACTCACAAAGGGAATGCACTAAGTTCTGTGGAGCATTTAGGGTAAAAGACGCGGATAAATTACAGACAGACAGAAATTAGACAGCGGAAAATAAAACTTTGCTTTATTGATAAAATAGTTTGTACAATGGTTTTTTTTACAATATCAGAGTATCATCTGTCTTACAAAATAAAGAAGCATAAAAACAACATTTATATTCCCCGATTTTAGCAAGAGCCAGCCATAGCATCTGAAAAGAGAACCCAAGCAAACTTTGACAGATCTTCAAGCTGGGAAAGAGTGGCAGTCCAACTTAACCTGAGCTAAACTATTCCCTCCTTTACTACCTGGGGGGGAACGGAAGAAAAGAAGACGAAAGAAAAACAGAGTCAGACATAAAGCCTGAGTAAGTTCGGTAACTACTAGCATGTGAACATGGAAAAACAAAACGACATGAATTAACTGAATACAAGATTACACCATGACGATAGGGTCAACAAGATTAGACAAGGTAATCACAAGATATGCTAAGATAAGATAAACTGGATACGCTCTAATACTTTCGCCGCTTCGCTATTTCCTTGTTATACTGGTTTCTATATCTCTGCACCACCTAACTAGTGTCCCAACTAGTAACGATAATGTGATCCCAATCCCTGTATTTTCCATTACCTTCCGACATTCATTCATTATTTATTACCAAGATCAAATCTAGGGTCTACTACCAAGTGCCTTCTAGATTCAACTAGAGTTTACGCTGTCTGCTGAACGCTTCTCGGATTCAGGATTAATGCCACCTAGTTCAACTAGGAATTATGCTACCTGTCGAACGATGCCCCCATGTCTAGGACACACTACCTAGAGTGGTATATGTTCCTATACTTCCCCATGCATGTATCGCGAACCGTTATCGCTTGTCTAGATGCACATGTCCTGTAATGTGCGACCCGAGTCCTGTGACAGAGCAAATCAAGGAATACAGAACTCGGTCGGGAGCTTTCAGATATCTGCCGATGCAGATGATAAGGTCTGTTTTTATTCCAGTGGCCATGGTCCCACTTGACCCCTCCCTCAACTAATGAAAGGCACACCTTGAAAAATGGGAACTATAAGCCGGCCCCGGTGCCCCTCTTTCCTATGACCATCTTCACCCATAACTAGATAGCAAGTATATGGTCTTTTGGAGTTCTCCGCCTTTCCGCTTCACGTACCTCGATTGATTCAAGATGGATGGTAGACGACGAGTTGCTATCATAGGGCTACCGTTTTCTCGCCGAATCACGCCGGTCCATCTTGGTCTTTAGGTTGCCATGTATTGCAACCAAGGCATAACCCTGGTTCTTCTATGCAGACCTTAACCTCTGTGAGCCCAGGCGGATCATCTGCAGCCTCACAGAGGGATACCAAGAGTACCCTCACGTCCCCTCGATGCCTCGGGCTTCGTAACCCAATTCGTTGGAGCCTTCTTTCTACTCAGACAGACATTCTCTCTTTCCCGTGTTATACTAAGAATTACTACTTAGTTTTACTAACTAAGATTCACCACTTAGTTTCCAGAATCGTTGTTTTCTTAACTAAGGTTTACTACTTAGTTCCCTTTCCCGTCAATTTGGATTGTTTAAGTGTCATTGGTCAATTCAAGCCAACTTAACCCTCTTCATTCATCCTGTTATACCGGTTAAGTGTTATTAGTAATTCATGTTGACTTAACCCCACCACAAACCAAGTTATATTGGTTAAGTATTTCTTATTACTTAACCCTACCCATTCACCCTGTATTGGTTAAGTGTTCCTTTTTAACTTAACCTTGCCCGTCTGTCTTAACTAACATGTTATTACTGGCTAAGTATTATCCCTTCATGTTTTAGACTTAACCTCATTCCTATATCACAACCTGATGGTTAAGTGTTCAGGTTTACTTAACCCTACAGTCTAGCCCAGCTAACATATCAAAATTGGCTAAGTGTATTAGATTTTACTTAACCCCAACCTCTAGTCTAGTTAACATATTAATTTGGCTAAGTTATTAACTTTACTTAACCCCTACAAGTCTCGTTTTGCTACCTTGAGTTTGGTTAAGTGTCTCTATGGACTTAGCCCTCCCATTCTAGCTTAACTTTGTTAAGTTGGTTAAGTGTTCCTATGGACTTAACCCTCCCATTCTAGCTTAACTGTGTTAAGTTGGTTAGGTGTTCGTATGGACTGTACCCTCCCATTCTCGCATAACTGTGTTAAGTTGGTTAAGTGTTCCTATGGACTTAACCCTCCCATTCTTGCTTAACTGTGTTAAGTTGGTTAAGTGTTCCTATGGACTTAACCCTCCCATTCTTGTTCTAGCTTTAACTAAATAAATTAAAGCCGCTACCACTCACATTAGACAGATATTGTTGCGAATACTGGATGTGCCGGTTGGTTCCGGGCAGGTTTACATCGCAACTCAATCTAACCTCGGGTTAGGCATATTCGTGTTTTCTAAGTTCAAAGGGTTTTGATTAGTTTTCAAATCAGGTTTTGAAAGTAACCATCCCGTCCGTCGGATCAGTTAGGGATAGCCAGGGAGAGCAGGAAACTTGTATTTTACAAACTCAAGCCTAGACACTATCCTCTCTGTCACCCTAGAACTTTCTGGTTTATTATTAAAAGAGATGTCGTTAATAAACCTTTAATTTGTATAAATTAACATTTCCTCATTTAGGACAAATTCTATAAGTAAATTAATCCTAATTTACTTATTTCCCAATTACTCTTTTAATGTAAATTGTCTACATTCATTCTTATGGCCCATTTCACTTCCTAAATCATATTTATGCTTTTTTGGTATGTAAACTATACCAAATTAAGTGTCACTAACCATGATTTTTCTAAACCTGACTGTTATTCCCAATTATGGCCAATTTCACATTTATGCCAATATACTTACCGTGCCGAACTAGATAGTCCAATTCCGACTCAACATTCAAATTCACGTCAAACTAGACTTATTACTCTAGTTCACTATTCATGTAAATGCTAGATTTACATGTCAATACTAGATTCAAATTACACATCTTATAATTCATGTTAAATTTATCCAATTTGCATTTCTATGAACATTCCATAATACATGTTCCCAATTTATGTCAATTTCCTAGTTTATAACTATGTTTTTAGTAAATTTCATATTTTGCCCAAATCGTATTCCCACCGTTCGTATAATTGTAATTCAATCTAGATTATAGATAAATCTAGATTCGTAGAAAATAGGGAATGAATCAAAGATGCTAGGCAAAAGATAGGCATAAAAAGGGTTGCATAACGACGTCGGTTCAAGAACATGGGTAGACCTTACTTAATAGGTAAATTCCCAAGATCTAAAACCAAAAGAAAACCAAGAATAGAGACGCAGGTTCAAGAACATGGGTAGACCTAACTTAATAGGTACATTCCCAAGGTCTAAAACCAAAGAAAACCAAGGACAGGCAGAATAAATAATCGGGTTTAGACCCAATCTCATAATCACAGAACTTAAGCAACACTTTCCTAGTCATGAATCATAGGTGTTTAATCACAGATGTCCTTGTTATGTCATAGGCAATAGTTTATGTTTTCTAATCAAAGGCATAGGTTTAGTCAAGGAAATAACCCTCATAGTCATAGTCACAGTCATAGGAAATGTTCATAGTCATAGGCAATGTCCATAGTCATAGGCAAATGTTCATAGTCATAGGCAAATGGTTTTAAGGTCCATAGTTTCATAGTCACGGTCTTATTTGTCCTTGAATCTTGACAGTTCTTAGTTAGGTTCAAGAGTATAGGCACTGATTCGAATAGAGAGAGAGAGAGAGATTTGGCATATTCCTTTAATTTCATGTCACGAACAGAGAAAAACATTCAAATCTAGAAATAACTGACTTGCAGAGATTAGATTAGAACAGAAAGATGGCGTTGCTATGATTCGTAGAAAACAGTCGTTGCAGTCGTTCAAATCTTCAAATGAATTTTAGCTTGAATCTCCTCTTTGAAAGTCTTTGAGCAGCACCTCCTCGTCTTGATTTATTTTATATATATTTTTTATTTATTATTTAATTTAGAGGAGGAGAGGAAGCCATGTTCACTAAGAATCTTTGCAGCATAAGGGTAGAGAAGAATTGCGAATAGAGAAGAAGACTAGGGCTGTTTAAATAGTGTAGAAGTCAAGGAATCTGGTCAGAATGGCGTCCGGATGCAGAGGAATGAACCAGGTGCAGAAAACTGGAAAAACCGGGGGGGGGGTCGACCCCCAGGTCGACTACCCAGTCGACCTGGGTGACCCACGTCGACTACCCAGTCGACCTGGGTGCCCAGGTCGACTACCCGGTCGACCCTGGTGCCTTGGGCGGGAAAATTCCCGCCCAGCCCAATCTGGGCCCGATTTGAATTTTGAACTTGATCTGTTTTGAAATTTGAACTTCACTGAATCTTCCAGAGGCCATATCTTCCTCATACGGACTCCGATTTACGCAAACTCGGACTCGTTTTCATGCAGAATTCCGAGATGAACGCAAGGCGCAGCCCGTTTCCCTTGATTTTGATTTTAACTTTTAATTCTGCCCTGATTTGTGAATCTTAGCGTTATAGAATTACAAGGTGTTACAGTGATGATGCGTTCCAACGTTTGAAAAGAGCTTTGACTTCAGCCCCAGTCTTAGTATTGCCAGACGGGAGTAAGCCGTTTACCGTTTATACTGATGCTTGTGGGATAGGACTAGGCGCAGTCTTAATGCAAGAGGGCAGGGTAATAGCCTATGGTGGAAGGCAGTTGAGAGCGCATTAGAAGAATTACCCCCACACATGACCTAGAGTTGGCCGCTATTGTTTTCGTGCTTATGTCTTGGCGTCATTATCTTCTTGGCGAGAAATTCGAATTATTCACTGACCACAAGTCTTTAAAATACCTATTCTCTCAAAAGGACTTGAACTTAAGGCAGCAAAGGTGGATGGAGTTCTTAGCGTCCTACGACTTCGAAATAGCCTATACCCTTGGCAAGGGTAACGTGGTGGTAGACGCCTTAAGTAGAAAAAGATTATCCTTAAGTCCTTTGTTTGTTGAGCGGCGAAGTTTAGAATTCATTTCGATGTTTGACTTTAGACCTTCCATTGACTTCGTACCCGGTTTGCTAGCATCCTTGGAGGTCAGACCTACGCTTTTGGGACAGATTGGCGAGGCACAGCGAGACGACCCGCAGTTGGTTGAGTTAGTAGAAAAACTCAAAGGAGGGGAGTCATCAAGCCATCTCCGTAGGTATACCCTAGACGATAAGGGTTGGTTACGTAGGGACGGTAGACTTTGTGTACCAAAAGACGATGACCTAAGGAAGACTATTCTTGACGAAGCACATCGTTCGAAGATGACCATTCATCCCGGCGGGGACAAGATGTACAAAGACATGAAGAGAGTTTACTTTTGGGCCGACATGAAGAAAGACATGGCCGAGTATGTTGCTAGATTCTTGGTGTGCCAACAAGTAAAAGTGGAGCAAAAGAAATCCAATGGGTTGCTTCACCCATTAGGGGTTCCACTATGGAAGTGGGAAAGTGTCTCGATGGATTTTGTGGATGGGTTACCGCGATCAAGGAAGGGTAATACGGGAATTTGGGTTATAGTAGATAGACTTACTAAAAGCGCCCATTTCATTCCCGTAAAGAGTAAGAGGACTGCTCCATGGTTAGCCTCCGTATACGTTCGAGAAATAGTTTGTTTGCACGGTGTTCCTTCTAGCATAGTGAGCGACCACGGTCCTATTTTCACTAGCGAAATTTGGAGAAGCTTACAAGAGGCGGTAGGGACTCTGTTATGTTTGGGCACCGCATATCATCCTCAGACGGACGGCCAGGCCGAGAGGGTGAATCGCATTCTAGAGGATCTGTTGAGGCTATGTATCCTAGACTTTGGGGGTACGTGGGAAGAGCATCTTTCATTGGTGGAGTTCGCATATAATAACAGCTTTCAGTCCAGCATTGGTATGACACCATTCGAAGCTCTTTATGGACGACCTTGTCGTTCACCTACATGTTGGTGGGAATCTACGGATAAGATCTTACTTGGGCCTGATATGATTAGGGAGACTTCGGAGAAGATCGACTTGATTCGAAGGAGGATGAAAGCAGCGCAAGATAGGCAGAAATATTATGCGGATAAGAGGAGGACAGATCTCGAGTTTGAAGTTGGGGACATGGTCTTTGTCAAAGTGTCTCCATTACGGAACGTTGTTCGCTTTGGGTCCGTTGGGAAATTAGCACCAAGGTTTGTAGGGCCGTTTCCTATTAAGGAGAAAATTGGACGGATGGCGTATAGAGTGGAGTTGCCCGAGAGACTTAGTGGTGTACATGACGTATTCCATGTGTCACATTTGAGGAAGTGCTTGCATGAGACCGCGGAAGTGGTAGAGCCGAGCTTGCTTAGAGAGGTGGAGATAGAGCGTGATGCGACAATTCGACGAGCTCCTACGCGCATTCTTTGGTCGGAGATCAAGAGGTTGAGGAATCGAGAGGTCAGACTAGTCAAAGTGCAATGGGGAGATGATGAGAGCAATGCTACTTGGGAGACGGAAGAGAAGATGCGTTCAAGATACCCTTTTCTTTTTGAGGGTATGTCCTTTAATTTCTCCTTTATCGCTTAGCTTGTACTTATCTTATCTTTAGTATATCCTCTCGCTAGTATCTTTGACCTTTAGTTAGGATAATCCTATGGTTGAAACATGTGTTTGAGACATGTTATGTATGGTGGAAGCAAAGTGGATGCAAGTGTTTGCTAGTGGTTGCTCGTGGATGCATATACACACACTATTAGGCACCAGATCGGCTCAGTCACTTCATATTGCATATTGCATATATATGGATGTATTTAGTAAAATGGATGTATAATGGTTGTATTATCATATAGTTGCTGCATTCGGGTGGATGGTTGTGCACGCATATAGAATTAACATGTATCATTAGGAATCTTTTGCATACATATTGGACGCATGGCACTATCATGAATTACACTAAGGAGGTCGACTGAATCAGTAGACCGCTTAATTTTGCATTAGATATGGACATATACACACACTGTGCTTATAAACATTAAAGCATTAGAATTCTTTTAAGGACAATGGATGTTGGTGTTTGATGGTTGAGTAGATGGACGATTAGATGGTAGGATATACATTCTTCTTGACTTGGAGATTTCGGGGACGAAATCCTTTAAGGAGGGGAGAATGTAACACCCCGTAATTTTATAACATTAAAATTCACAAATTAAAGCATACTTAATTTTTAGAAAAGAATTAAGTGAAATGGGTTGCGCAGAGAAATATATATATATTGATATATATATATATATATATATATATATTTTAAAAATTAAATAAATAAATATGCGAAAAAGTTCAAAACAGCGAATTGGGAGGGGGAATAACCAAACCGGTCCATTTTTGAGGTCGACCCGAGCCCTGTTGGGTCGACTAGGGGTTAATCCAGGGTGTTTGGCTGTCAACCCGTGGGCCGATTCGCTCAAATGCAGATTTTGCATTTGATTGGTTCTCATGGTTCAGGGTTAATCTAATGGTCCTAAATAACTTACTACACCTATAAGTGCATCCTAATGCTAACCCTAAACCTAATTAAAACAGAATAGTTACCGTCGCCATGGAAATCAATGGAGCCGCCGCCAACTAAAAAAGAAGAAAAGAAAATTCAATTCTAATTCTCTCAACCCTAAAGCAAAGAAAAACTCTCTCTTTTATTCTCTAAATTGTGAGTATGATGATCTTAACAAGATTATTATCATTTTAATTAGGTTGAGTTATGAATGGATTATGAGTAGATGATGTGAATTATCATATATGTTGTTGTAAACCCCTTTTGCTATCATGTATATTGTAAATCCAATGTTATGTGATGATGATATCTTATATGTTGTAAATCATGCTATGATGATGTTATGTATGTTGAAAGTTTCTATGCTAAGTTGTGATGAATCATACATGTTAAAAAGGCCATGATGTTACCATCTATGCTAGTTAGTTCATATTAATTAAATCATCATGTTTGGGTTATGTTGATCTATATGACAAGTCACATATGCAAGTTAGATTGATTAGAAAAGTTATGAACATATACCAAGACATCTATTATGACATCTAGAATTATGCTATGACATATGTGATATCCTATGCTAGTTCACACCATCATTATGTTGCCTAAAAACCCCATATGCAAGTTTATGTATAGATTTGGGCTATGATCATATCATGTAAATTGAGACATTTAACAAGTTGACACGTTTTGATCCTTAACATGTGTAGTTCATGCAAGTTTCACCCCTATTATGATTAGATTTATTTTAATTGTCTATATGTTGTGATAATTTATCTTTGTGCTAGGTGTTAGACTATACAAGTCTAGCCTATATTATGCGTTGAATAAGTGAACGTATAAACGTGGGGTAGGGGTAATATTAAGGATTTAATATTAAAAAGTTGGGGTGCAATTGATATGATTTTGCATGCCATAAGTGGATGGCCATAATTGAGTCAATTATGGACATCATTAAAAGTTGACTTAATTAATAATTTGAATAGGGAATTATTAAAACTGGGGTAAAAGATTTTAAGTGTTAATCAATGCTTAGGACACGAGGTTGGACTCATTTGTGATGTAAACCTGCCCGGACCCGCCCGGCAAATCCAGTGGTCACAAATGTCAGCCCAATGTGAGAGGTCCTAGGCCTAAACTAAAGCATAACGGTTGTAAAGACACGAGGTTAGATTCTTTTATGGTGTAAGACTGCCCGGACCCGCCCGGCAAATCCAACTGCCATAAATGCCAGTCTAATGTGAGAGGTCTTTATGAGGTTATGGCCTGAATGAATTAAGAAATACTTAACCAGATAAACATGTAAGGTGGGACATGGGGGTTAAGTAGGTGCCTTGGGTGGCATTAGGAATCTAGGGGGTGCCCTTAGTGGCATGTGAAATACGATTAGTAAGACTTAACCAAACACACATGTAAATGAACATGACTAAGAGGGTTAAGTGGGATATACTAGTGACAAGCTTAGGTGGGTTGCTTGTGGGGGCCCATTTCGACCAGTATCCCAAACGTATCTTTGTGGGCTCGACCCAAGTCGAGGATGGGACACGCATGCTGGGTTTGACTGTAAGAGGCCAAAACGGGGAGCGGTGGCAACGCAAGTCCAACGGGTTTCGTATGCGTGTGTGGACCCGGGCTGGTAGGTAAGACGTTGTTGCATCGTGTAGGTATAAGCCGTGCATTCTCAAGTTGTATCGGGTTGCCACTTTAGGGGAGTGATACACCCCACTGTGGGGCCAGCACGGGTATCTACGAGTAGGGAGCCGATCGAAAGTGGGTAGTGGGGTACACTTAGTGGAGATAGGGGCAGACGGCACCTATGTAGTCAGCTAGGGGTACGTAAGGCTATTTATAAAGTTTCTGTGTGAAGCAAGTGGGAACAAACAATAGGGTGACTGGTGTGGTGCAGTGTAGTAATGTGCGGTGCAGTGTAGTAATCATTCGTTAGTTATTAGGTGTGTCTTTACCGTTATCTTTAACGTTATCTTAAATGCTATCTTTATCTTCCTAAGAGTTCATAGACATTTACTTGTCTTCCAGCTTATGCCTTAGTCTAGTTATTTTGATAATAGTATTGTTAGAATTATCATACTCGTCAGACTTTATGTCTGACCCCCTCTATTTCTATCCTTTTTCCCCCTCCTGGTCCTCAGGTTGGGCCCAGCTCTAGTGGAGTTTGATTTAATTGCTTCATCTCTCTTTGGAAAGCATGGACCGTTGAAGTAAAGTCCGGCTTGTTATCTTTTTAATGGCTATTTATGTAATGGGATTATGTATTTTGTTTTTATGAAGATGGATATTGTACTTGGTTATGATCTATGGTTTTATGATGTAACAAACATGTTTAATTTCCGCTGCAATAAAATGAAGTTTTAGATTTCCAAGTACTATTTATTATCTGTCTTGTTGTAATTTTTTTGTTCTATATTCACTTGTAACCTCCATGGAAGTTAATGCATTCCCTTTGTGAGTGACATTAATGGACGTGGGGTGTTACAAATGGAGTAAACCCGTTCCGCATTAGCGGCGTGGTCCTGTGATTGGCCTTATTATAAAATAAGTTAAGTAGATTTCTCATACCAGTCCCATAGTTTGTTTCACTTGCAAACATGGGTGCCCCTATTTCTACATGGGCAGCCTTGTATTCAGGTTTGAGCAGACTCTTTCTGGATAGCTATGGAGCTGAAGATGGATTCTATCACTTCTTTATTTTTATGTTGTTCAGCTCCTGTTGTACATATTATGCTTTGATATTGCTGTAGACATTTTATGTAAAGATGAAACTATATTTTGTACTAAGAATGATCCTGTATACTGTGTAACTCTGATGATTATGTTTATCCAGTGTATTCTGTTGTACATTATCTGGTGTATTTATATATTTGTATTATACTGTTATTTGTTTATGTGTTATATTCCAAAGACTACCCTTGCCACCATGGAACGGGGGTTTGACCAGTTTTAGTTGATTTTAATCGACAGGAAAATGGCCATTTTTCCAACGGTCTCAGAATTTGACGAAACTAGTTTTGTTAGGACCGTATCGTCAACACGAAGCTAGAAAATATTTTTCTGGGATTTATAGAGTTAGTTTGTGACCCCAGTAAATTGAAATGCTCGTTCAAATTCAATATATAGAGTTATATGTTGATTTTGACGAAAATTGGTCGAAACAATGGAATCAGCTTACAATACATATCCCATTGAGTTCAGAATGGGGGTAATTAGCTATGGACGACAGGCGGTGGGCCTCGTTTAGAGGTCGTATGAAAAAGTCAACTTTTTGTAAATTAAATAATTAAAATAATTAAAAATAAAATCCCTTTTCCCTCTCCTAACTCCTCTGCCCCCCCCCCCTTCTTCATTCGATCCAGAAAATAAATATATATATATATATATATATATAATTTTTATCATATAGAAAGTATAAAAATATGATTTTTATTGTATTTGAAAAGGCGAAATCTTTATATTTGAAAAGGCGAAATCTTTATATTTGAAAAGGAGAAATCTTTACATTTGAAAAGGCGAAATCTTTATGTAGAGAATAGTGTGATAAAAATATAATCTTTATTATATGAACACCGATGTAAAAATAGAATTTTTATCTATATAGTACCGGTGTAAAAATAGAATTTTTATCTATATAGTAGCAGTGTAAAAATAGATTTTTTATCTATATAGTAGCGATATAAAAATAGGATTTTTTTTTTATATATACATAGCAACAATATAAAAATGTGATTTTTATATATGTAGTGGCTACGGGCAACAAAAGTGACAAAAGGCGAGAACAACGAAGATTTCTACATAAGAAGAGTCGTGGTATTGGAATAGCTAGTCGGTGAGAACTTCTCGCCTTTTAATTTTATTTCTAATTACAATATATACTAGGATGCAGACGGTGTTTAGTAGCACCCGACACCCGTCGTCCACAAACCACGGACGACTTGTATGCTTGTTTGTTTGATTTTGATGTGTAGTTGATTGTGTGATGTGATGTGAAATGAAATAAAATATTTATATAGTTAAAAATATTTTATAGTTAAAAATAGAATTTTTAACGTGTATATGAAATGAAATAAATTAATATAAACAAATCGGAGATTTGTTTATATACACACATTTGACTGATATTGATTGGAGGATAAATTTTACACAACTGCACAAATAAAAACTGTGTTTGATTGTTTGAAACCCCATACGGGTATTGGGATGATATTTGACGTACACTAATCCCGATTGTTTAGTTGTATGTCGATCGATTGATTGACAGGCTGTTATAAGCGTTGAATATTTATATTTGATGCTTATACAGTGTAGAATGCACTTTGGATGATGGTTGATTATTCATCGTTGTTATTACATACATGTGTTGTAGAAAATCCATATAATTAACATTATATGGTAATTGATTGGGCTTCATTCCAGTTTTGAATAGAAATATTTGAAAAAGAAATATTTGAAATAGAATATTTGAAAATAGAAATATATAAAGCCGTGTTGATTCGATTGACGCCATTTTGACGTGAACGATATTTATATCGATTTTATTCATTTTATAATGAATATCGAAAGTGATTTCAAAATCTGATATTTTGAAAAGAATTGAAATTCGAACTGAATCTGGATAGAAATGAATTCGAATTAAATTGAAATTCGAATTAAATTGAAATGAATTGAAATTCGAATTAAATTGAATTGAAATTCGAATTAAATTGAATTGAAAACGAACAGAAATTGAATTAAAAATTGATTTGAATTGAAATCAATTTGAAATGGATTTAAAACGAATTTATAAGGAAAGATTCAATTTTGATTTGAATTTGAAATGGAGTTGAAATCGTTTTGAAAATGAATTTAAAACGATTTATATAATACGTTTTGAAGGTAAATCGACGAAGTATATATTATATATATTATATATATATAATATAATGGCCTGAATAGAACGCGCCGCGCCGCGGCAGTTCACGAATTTCGACCATTAACTTCGAACGGGTATTGCGGGAGATCCGACCGTCGGATTCTCCTGAAACCGGAACCGTTGAGTTCGGATCGAAAAGAGCTTTCTAATGAATATTAGAAATTTGAAATCTAACGGATGGATTTGGAATTATGTCCAAATCAAATTTGGAAAAGGTCGTTGTAAGTGCAGTTCGATGGCCATTGATGGAAATCGACTGCACGGGCCTTGATAAAATAATTAAAAATACCAATAATTTGTGTAAAATCATAAGAAATAATTTGGGAAAACTTGGGATGAAAAACTCCATATTTGAAAAGATAAAAATAGATTTTTATCGAAATGAACTAGTTTTGAACTAGAATTATAATTCTATTTATTTTTAAATAAATAAATTGGATTTGAAATGGTTTTGAAAATAACCAAAATTTCCAATAATTATATTGGATGGATTTGAATCGAAATTGTCTTCGGAATATTTCGATGTTGGATTTCGGATTATACAGATATTGTTATGGGAATTTGAAAGATATATATATATATATCGTTATTTCCAATACGATATCTGTTGGTCGTAGAATTTGATATTGAATATAAGCCGGTATATTTTCTATTCAGAGCCTTGTATTTAATATCAAATGTGATTTGGGTTTGTGGTGAATGGTGTCTTCATTAACATTGTTCTTAAGCCCAGTTGAGAAAAGATTAAATCTTTTATTTTGATTTAATGAAGTGTGCCAATTAAATAATAGTTAATTGGAATTGAATTGGTATTGATTTTTGGGTTTATCGTGAACAGTGTTTTAAATAACACTTGTTCTTTAACCCGATAATTAATGGAATGTGATTTTGGGTTTATCGTGAACCGTGTTTTAAAATGACACTGATTCTTTAACCCAGTTAAAGATTAAAACTAAGTGGAGTTTTAATGAATCTTTAATTAGATTGAAAAGATCGAGAATGGAGTGTCTCCAGTTTTACTCTAGGCGATAGTTAAATCTTTAATTAGATTTGAACGTGAAATGGTAATTGAATTTACCGATAACACCGTGGTGTTAGGTATGAAGTATCACCAGTTTTACTTCATGGGATAAATAGGTTGGGGTTGGGAAATAAAATAAATAATTACTTCGGTGTGGTTCGCTAATCCCGACTAGTTTGAAGTGATATTCAAAGAAAAATTAAAGAATAAATTTCAAGAATTTATCTTTGATAAAATTAATGGGAACCTTTCCCAAAGTATAAGAATATTTGAATAAAAGAATATTCTGAATTGAAATGAGGCGTATGTTGTGGTTGTGTAACACTGGTTTATTATATACGCGAGTTATTCAGAAAGACCGGGTTTATCCCATTCTGAATAACTAATTCGACGTGGTGTTGAAGATGAAGACGGTGGTTGAAGACTGGAAGTCTTCACGTCGTTTGGATAATTACTGATGATCTTGATTGGCCCGTACACCCAAGAAGATGGAAACAGTTGGTGATCGTCCAGACGTACTTGGAGATCGATGGATATGCGGGGTACTAGGTGCCTCCGGTTTCGTTCAGACCCAGAACGAACTTGTAAATGGACTGTGTGTCTGACATTGGATTTTAGTCTATGTGATTGATTTCTATTAAATATATATCTGTTTGGCAGCGGAGAATTTATTCTCTTGCTTAACGCCCTTCTCTGAGACGTACGAGCTCAGGGGTTATATACTGATGGATATCAAACGCATAGAGTGAATTGCCTGTGTGGCATGCCTAAGTGGCAAATGATCAAGGCTTCTGTTGAAAAGCAAAGTCTTGTGGTTAATGATCGAAGCACGGCCTTTGTGTCGTAGCTTTGTGTAACGTTTACTTCGCGAGTTTCACACCCGGTATGAACCAAAAACGGGAGACGGACCTTAGGGAGGGCATGCATTTCCTTCTAGCTAAAAAGTGGCGTCAGTGGTTTTACACGCCCTGACGAGTTTGACTTATGTGGTTGTTGCTGTTGCGAGGCGCTTCGGTTTGATCGGACGATCCGGGTCCGATGGAGTCATTTGTTGGCTCACTCACGCCCCAAAGGGCGGGGAAACGCAGTGTTCAGGAATTTTAATCCACATCGGTGGACCGGCCCTGTCGCTCCAAGGGACAATGCGATCTGTTCCTGAGACACGGGCTATAGCATCTCGAATCGGTTGAGGACTATCTTTTGCCTCGGTTCATAGATGGAAATCCAATTTCCAAATACGTGATTCTGCGGTTTTATTTATAGAGCCTAGTATGGCGACATAGTGGGATGGCGCGCTTATGCCATCTATGATTGATACTTATGATTTAAAGTTGTTTTATGCACTATACACTTATTATAGTATCAAAAGATTTGTTTTAAACGTATCAAGCATTCTTGGCTATTATAAGGTAAAAACCCTATCCCCCGGCTTGCGTTGCATTGTGTGATAGGACCTGGGTCTTATAATAGCTTCATTTTTCTTTATTTAGCATGGCGCTGTTTGTTTTATGCACTGGTATTCTTGGGAGGAAACCCGTTCCGTGTTATACGGCGTGGTCCCTTGATTTACCTAAACTTTAAAAATAAAGATTAATAATTGTTTTAGTTCTCACACCAGTCCCATGACTGACCTGGAGTTTATTGTTTTAACCTAAACTCTGGGTGCCCTTATTTTGACACGGGCGACTAGTAGTTTTGGTTTTGCAGATTTATATTCACAGGATCCTGATTCACAGCTGGAATGATATTCGGAAAGCTTTGTATCCGCATATCTCTTCTAGTTGTGTATTGTACTATTTTCCGCTGCTATGTAATTTATTGTAATCTCTGATATTTTCTGTTGTGTAATATTTATTTATACTCTGTATATTCTTGTATTCTGATGGATTGTTGTAATATACAATGAAATGTTTTCCGTCTGCGTTCTGTTGTGGCTTGTTCTCGAAGTATCCGCGCTTTCCTCACCGGGGAAGTTACGGTCCTTTACATTAAATGATATTACAAAAATTGTATATTCGTATAGTATTTTTATTCAATTAAATATTTTATTTCAATATTTGAAATAGTACAAATTTTCCGACTCCGCTATTGTACAATTCATAGTACGTATATTCCTCACTGCATCACTCACTTCACTCAGTTACATATACAATTTCACTTACGCACAATAACACATACTAAGTCTTCAATTGCTTCAGATCTTGTCCAGTCACCTATATACCTATCACAGAGTTTCACACATCAAATTGGAACAAACATAAATTTAATTGTAGGCGAATGTAAATTTATTTTTAAATTTTATTTGCCTTAGATATTTGGTGTGTTTCTCATCATTTTCCTAGACTTGGTCGGATATATTTATTTATTTGAGTCTAGACTACTTGTGATATTCACAATGATTCACTATAAATAACACATGGTAGATTAAATACTAGTGCTCGTAGATCTGCCTCAACACAACTATAAAAGTACAAGAAAACCCGTAAATAGCTGTAGATTTTAGCAGCGGAAAATTCCGTCGCAAATTAGCAATGGATTTATGAGTGATTTGCAAGGGATAATCTTAAGATATTTCTATATTATTTTTTCCTACATTATCACCAACCTTTTTTATATCTACCGCTAAACCGTTGCAAATTGCATCAATTTACCGACGGATAAATTTTGACATTAAATTCCATCGCAAATTATGACAGATTACAGACATAAGCATTTTGTAACTATTTTGCAATGGATTTTCCAAGGAATATGCAAGGAGTTCTTATTTCTAAATTAAAATTTGGGAAGGCTTATACAATTTAGCCATGATGAATTTAGTAATATACATTAATAATCAATAACCAATGATTATACTTAATAATTAAAAGATAATTTACAATAAGGTGCGTTTTTTATAGGTCCTTATTAACGTTTTAAATTAGGCATAGGTCCGATCATAAACTTATTGTAAATTTAGTCCCTATTTTTTGAAAATAGGTCAATTTTTTTTAAAAAAAATACATAAATTAATATTAAAATAAATTATGCATTCAATAAAAATTTCAGTCCAAAAAACATCATAAAACACGCCAAAAACGAAGAACAACAGAAAACAGCGGAAGTGCTGTTAAATGCATAATATTATGCACGTTTATGAATTCTCTTGCATGTATATGTGCAAGTATTCAAGTTTTGCATTTGCGTTGATTTTCTTTCATATTTCAATGAAATTATTACATAATTATTTCATAAAAATGTGCAAAAATTCATAACAGTGCTTCTCATTTCATTTTCATTTGCATTCAAGTGCACAAATAAAATCGAAAACATGCACACATGTGTGCAACATATCTGCAGGCAAATCGTTAAATGAATTTCCTTTATGCAATAATTGAATATATGTGTGCAAGTATTGGCAATATTTGCATACATGTATGCAACTTTTTTTTTTAAATTGGCGTGGACTTCTGGGATTATTTCCATATTTTAGATTATTATTTTTAAACGAGTGTCGCATTTTTTGGCCATAAAATGATAGTAGGCGAAAGTTTTCAAAGCAGGAGGCGGAATTTTAAAATAGGGGCGGGTTTACATTGGAAACTTGGGAGAGATGCGAGCCTAATTAAGTTTGCTTTTAGGGATGTGTGCCTAGCTTTCACTTTATAATAATTAATTTTAAGTGATTAGAAATTATTACTAAATAATTGATAACTAACAATACATACTAAATAATTTCTAGTAGTAATAATTAATTAATAACAAAAATTAAATAATTACTATTAATAATAATTAGTTAATAAATATTATTTAATAATATATTGACTAATTATTAATCATAATTAAATTATTAAAAATAAATTTTGTTTTTTAATATAGTTTATTATTTATAATTAATGATTAATATGTAGTCTTTAATAATTGAGAAATAATATTTATTATTTAGTCTCTAATATTTAATAATTATAATTGTAATCATATTTAATATGTATTGTAACAACCCGGATTTAGAGAACCAATTTAAAATTTTTATTTTAGCTATTTTAATGGATTTTGAATATTTAAAATGATTTGTTTTAAATAATAACGATTTAAAATTTATTTAAATCGAAGTTAGAATGAATAAAGTTATTTTAATTATATAATGAGCCTGAATGGCGCGGTATTTTAAAAATTCGATTTTAAATTTCAACTGGATGTACAGGATTCGAAATAAATCAAATTTTAGTAAAACCAGAAACATTTGGATCTATTTAATTATATATTTCTAAGAAATGTGAAAATTTGAGATTTCATAATATAAATTGAAAGTTATGTCCTGTTTAAGATTCGAAATAATCGTTATGGAATTTATATATATTTTATATAATATAGCCCTTAAAAATAGCCATTTTGCAAACGACCTCAGTTTTGGACGAAACCACTTTTGTTGGATTCAGAATGTCAAATTATTGTTAAGTTTCAAATTTCATAATTTTTGGATTTAATATGTGAGCGTGGTAAATTTAAATGTGTTTGGTAATTTCAATTTGAGTTGGATCTACCAGAAAAAGCCTATTTTTCAAACGGTCTCCAAATTCGATGAAATTAGTTTTGTTAGGACCATATCTTCAAAACCTAGCTAGGTTTATTTTTATGGAATTTTTGGAGTCAGCATGTGGCGCTGGTAAATTAAAATGTATGTTTAAATTCAATATATATTGATTTATATTTTAATTTTGACGAAAACTGATAAAACTATAGAATTGGCTTACGAAACATATTCCATTATGTCCGGAATGAGGGTATTTGGCTAAGGGCGTCAGTCATTGGGATTCATTTGGAGATCGGATCGATAAACAAGTAAATTGGAATTTAAGTAATAATTAGATATTAGCGTATATATTGGAAAACATGGAAAACCCTTCAGATCAATTTCCGCATTCATTTCGACAGTCGATTTCAGTTGATTTTCAATCCTAAAATTTTCCATGTCCTCACATTAATTTCAAAATCCTACAAAACAATAAGCAAAGAGGGTCCTGAGATCTCCATCTTCATACGGGTATGATTAATTACCATTAACCGTGGAGCGCGAATCGTGGGTTTAAAGAGGACGGGTTGGAGCTCCTTTTTCGTGGTTCCTAGGAATTCAAGCTTCAAGCCGCTCATGGTGGAGGAAGGGCGCTTCAAGGCGGTTGCTGTGGTCGGTGACGATGGTCGTACAGTCAACGGTGGAGGGCGCGAGCACGAGCACTGATGGTCGATGCTTGGCTTCAGCGACTTCAATGGAAACAACGGAGCAGTAGTCAAGCGGAAAGATTTAAAGAAATAAGTTATATAATATGAAATGTGAAAAATATATATATGAAGTGTGAATAATATATATATGAAATGAAAATAATATATATATGAAATGTGAAATATATATATATATATGAAGTGCGGATAAAATATATACATGAAGTGAAAATTATATATATATATATATGAAATGTGAAAAATATATATGAAGTGTGAATAAAATAATATACATATGAAATGAAAATAATATATATATATATGAAATGTGAATAATATATATATTGAAGCGACCCGAACTTCCTCGGTCTCCGAAGAGAAGAGAAAGAACGAATTATTTTGAGGACAAGACGAATCGGAACGCAAACAGAAGAACATTTTATTGTTTATTACAACAATTACATCAGGATACAAGAATATTCAGAGTGTGAAAAATATTACACAGAAAATATCAGAGATTTAAATTACAATTAAATACATCGCAGCGGAAAAATAATATGAACACAACTGAAAGAGATATACGGATACAGAGCTTTCCGGATATCATTCCAGCTGTAAACCAGGTTCCTGTGAATATAAATTTGCAAAACCAAAACTACTAGCTGCCCGTGTCAAAATAGGGGCACCCAGAGTTTAGGTTAAAACAATAAACTCCAGGTCAGTCATGTGACTGGTGTGAGAACTAAAACAGTTATTTATCTTTATTTTAAAGTTAGGTAAATCAAGGGACCACGCCGTATAACACGGAACGGGTTTCCTCCCAAGAACACCAGTGCATAAAACAAATAGCGCAATGCTAAATAAAGAACAATGAAGCTATTATAGGACCCAGGTCCTATCACACAACGCAACGCAAGTGGAGGATAGGGTTTTTACCTTATAATAGCCAAAGAATGCTTGATACGCTAAATTTCATGTTTTAATTCTTAATCGGACTCCAACCGTAAATTAGTAAGAGAACGATTCCCTAATTATTAACCCCGAAGGCCGAAACCAACATCACACTAATACCCAAGAAACCACCCATCTTAGCTCGTTTCCAGTTAGTTTCTGATTTTATATACAATCATAAATATCAATCATAGACGGCATGAGCGCCCCATCCCACTATGTCGCCATATATAGGATTACAACTAAAACCGAAACGTCACGCATTGGAAGTTGGATTTCCATCTGTGAACCGAGGCAAAAGATAGTCCTCTACCGATTCGAGACGCTCTAGCCTGCCCCTCAGGACCCAGACTCGGGTGGGCCCTTGGATCGTCAGGGCCGGTCCACCGATGTGGATTAAAATGCCTAAACACTGCGTTTCCCCACCCTTTAGGGTGTCAATGAGCCAACGAATGACTCCATCGGCTTCACATAGTCCCCGATATATCCGAGGAGCCTCGCAATAGCAACAACCACATAAGTCAAACTCGTCAGGGCGTGTCAAACCACTGACGCCACTTCTAACTAGAAAGAAACGCATGTCCTCCCTGAGGTCCTCTCCCGTTTTCGGTTCACCGCCGGGGTGTGAGGCTCGCGAATCAACGCTACACAAAGCTATGCCACAAAAGCCGTTCTTTGATCATCAACCACAAGACTTTGCTTTTCAACAAAAGCCTTGATCATTTTCCACTTAGGCATGCCACACAGGCAATTCACTCCATGCGTTTGATATCCATCAATATATAACCCCTGAGCTCGTACATCTTAGAGAAGGGCGTTAAGCAAGTGAATATGTTCTCTGCCGCCAAACAGATATATATTTAATAGAAATCAATCACGCTGAATAAAATCCAATGTCAGACACACAGTCCATTTACAAGTTCGTTCCGGGTCTGAACGAAACCGGAGGCACCTATACCCCGCATATCCATCGATCTCCAAGTACGTCTGGATGACCAATAACTGATTCCCTCCTCTTGGGTGTACGGCCCAATCAAGATCATCAGTAATCAACCAAACGACGTGAAGACCTCCGGTTTTCAACCACCGTCTTCATCTTCGACTTATCGTCGTATAAGTTATTCAGAATGGGATAACCCGGTCTTTCCGAATAATTCACGTATATAATAAACAAGTGTTACACAAACACAACATACGCCTCATTCCAATTCATCGGTCACTAACCGTAAATTAGTATGGGAACAATTCCCCAAATATTAACCCCAAAGGCCGAAACCAACATCAGATTAATACCCAAGAAACCATTCATCTTAACTAATCTTCAGTTAGTTGCTAAACTTCAAATTCTTAGGGATAGGTTCCCATTAATTTTATCAAAGTTAAATTCCTTAAATTTATTCTTTAATCTTATTTTGAATATCGATTCAACTAATCGGGATTAACGAACCTTACCGAAGTAATCATTTGTTTTAATTTCCCAATCCCAACCAATTCATCCCATGAAGTAAAACTGGTCATACTTCATATCTAACACCACGGTGTTATCGGTGAATTCAATTACCATTTCACGTTTAAATCTAATTAAAGAATTAACTATTGCCTGGAGCAAAATTGGTGATACTCCATTCTCGATCATTTCAATCTAATTAAAGATTCATTAAAACTCCACTTGGTTTTAATCTTTAACTGGGTTAAAGAACCAATGTCACTTAAAACATGGTTCACGATAAACCCACGTCACATTCCATTCTATTAGTCCCTAACTGTAAATTAGTAAGAAAATTGTTCCCTAAATATTAACCCCGAAGGCGGAAACCAACATCAGATCAATACCCAAGAAACCATTCAACTTAACTAATCTCCAATTAGTTTCTGATTATCTTAACTCAGTTGGGTCTAAGAACAGTATTATTGAAGATACCGTTCACGACAACCCAAAATCACATTCCATTAATTATCGGGTTAAAGAACAAATGTTATTTAAAACACCGTTCACGATAAACCCAAAAATCAATTCAATTCCAATTAAATACCATTTAATTGGTACACTTCATTAAATCTAAATAAAAAGATTTAATCTCTTTCTCAACTGGGTTTAAGAACAGTGTTAATGAAGACACCGTTCACGACAAACCCAAATCACATTTGATATTAAATACAAGGCTCTGCGGCTTATTTTCAATATCAAATTCTACAACCAACAAATATCGTATTGGAAATAACGATATAATTATATCTTTCAAATTTCCATAACAATATCTGTATAATCACGAAATCCAACATCGAAATATTCCAAAGATAATTTCGATTCCAATCCATTCCAATTCAATTATTAGAAATTCTGTTCTTAAACCCAGTTAAAGAACAAATGTTATTTAAAACACCGTTAAAGAAATCACATTCCATTAATTATCGGGTTAAAGAACAAATGTTATTTAAAACACCGTTCACGATAAACCCAAAAATCAATTCAATTCCAATTAAATACCATTTAATTGGTACACTTCATTAAATCTAAATAAAAAGATTTAATCTCTTTCTCAACTGGGTTTAAGAACAGTGTTAATGAAGACACCGTTCACGACAAACCCAAATCACATTTGATATTAAATACAAGGCTCTGCGGCTTATTTTCAATATCAAATTCTACAACCAACAAATATCGTATTGGAAATAACGATATAATTATATCTTTCAAATTTCCATAACAATATCTGTATAATCACGAAATCCAACATCGAAATATTCCAAAGATAATTTCGATTCCAATCCATTCCAATTCAATTATTAGAAATTCTGTTTATTTTCAAAACCATTTCAAATCCACTTTATTTATTTTTAAAAATAAATAGAAGCATAATTCTAGTTTAAAACTAGTTCATTTCGATAAAAATCTATTTTTATCTTTTCAAATATGGAGTTTTTCATCCCAATTCTTCATAAATCATTTCTTATGATTTTACACAAATTATTACAATTTTTTATAATTTTATCTAGGCCCGTACAGTCGATTTCCATCAACGCCCATCGAACTGCACTTACAGCGACCTTTTCCAAATTTGATTTGGACATAATTCCAAATCCAACCGTTAGATTTCAAATCTCTAATATTCTTTAGAAATCCCTTTTCGATACGAACCCAATGGTTCCGGTTTTAGGAGAATTCGACGGTCGGATCTCCCGCAATATCCATTCGAAGTCAATGGTAGAAATTCGCGAATTGCCGCGGCGCGGCGCGTTCTATTCAGGCCGTTATATATATATAATATATATATTTCGTCGATTTCCTTTTAAAACGTATTTTATAAATCGTTTTAAATTCGTTTTCAAAACGATTTCAACTTCATATTCAATTTCAAATCAAAATTGAATATTCCACATCATCGATATATAAATGATAATATTTTCAAATCGTTGTGTTTTGAAATCAATTCCTTTTCTATATTCATTATAAAAATGAATAAAATCGATATAAATATCGTTCACGTCAAAATGGCGTCAATCTAATCAACACGGCTTTTATTCAACACATGAATATTTATTCTCTATTCAACACATGAATTTATTTTCTATTCAACACATTAATATATATTTTCAATTCAACACATGAATTTTCTTTACAATTCAACAAATGAATTTTCTTTACAATTCAACAAATGAATTTTCTTTACAATTCTACAAATGAATTTCCTTTACAATTCAACAAATGAATTTTCTTTATATTTTCCAAATTGGAATGAGGCCCAATCAATTACCACATAACGTTAATTATATGGATTCCCTACAACACATGTATATAATAGCAACGATAAATCATCAACCATCATCCAAAGTGCATTCTACACTGTATAGGCATCAAATATAAATTTTCAACTGAAACAACCCGAAATCCCCCTTACGGAAAATCACGGATTGAGTTGAGAACAAGCCACAAAAGAACGCAGACAGAAGAACATTTCATTGTTAATTACAACAATTCCACCAGATTACAAGAATATACAGAGTATAAATAAATATTACACAATAGAAAAATATCAAAGATTACAGTACATTACATAGTAGCGGAAAATAATACAAAATACAACTGAAGTAGATACACGGATACAAAGCTTTCCGAATATCGTTCCTGCTGTAAACCAGGTTCCTGTGAATGTAAATCTGCAAAACCCAAAACTACTAGCTGCCCGTGTCAAAGTAAGGGCAACCAGAGTTTAGGTTAAAATAAAAAACTCCAGGTCAATCATGGGACCGGTGTGAGAACTAAAACAGTTATTTATCTTTATTTTAAAGTTAGGTAAATCAAGGGAACACGTCGTATAACATGGAACGGGTTTCCTCCCAAGAACACCAGTGCATAAAACAAACAGCGCAATGTTAAATAAAGAAAAATGAAGCTATTATAAGACCCAGGTCCCATCACACAATGCAACACAAACCGGAGGATAGGGTTTTACCTTATAATAGCCAAAGCATTCTTGATACGCTAAATTTCATGTTTTATTACTATAAGTGTATAGTGTCAAAACAATTTCAATCATAAATATCAATCATAAACGGCATGGGTACCATATATCATGTCGCCAATACTAGTTTCTACAATCAAAACTGCACATGTCACGTATTGGAAGTTGGATTTCCATCTGTGAACCAAGGCCAGGGATCGTCCTTACCGAATTTGAGATAATCTAGCCCATGTCTTAGGCAAGCGCACAGACAAGCCTTGGATCGTCAGGGCCGGTCCACCGATGTGGATTAAAATGCCTGAACACTACGTCTCCCCACCCTATGGGGCGTAAATGAGCCAAATGACTCCATCGGCTCCACACAGTCACCGATATATCCGAGGCGCCTCGCAACAGCAACAACCACATAACTCAAACTCGTCAGGGCGTGTAAAACCACTGACGCCACTTCTAGCTTGAAGGAAACGCATGCCCTCCCTAAAGTCCTCTCCCGTTTCTGGTTCACAACCGGGGTGTGAGGCTCGCGAACCAACGCTACACAAAGCTATGCCACACAGGTCGTGCTTTGATCATCAACCACAAGACTTTTCTTTTCAACAGAAGCCTTGATCATATTGCCACTTAGGCATGCTACACAGGCAATTCACTCCATGCATTTGATATCCATCAATATATAACCTCTGAGCTCGTACGTCTCAGTGAAGGGCGTTAAGCAAGAGAATAAATTCTCCGCCGCCAAACAGATATATATTGGATAGAAATCAACCACACAGATAAAATCCAATGTCAGACACACAGTCCATTTACAAGTCCGTTATGGGTCTGAACGAAGCCGGAGGCACCTAGTACCCCGCATATCCATCGATCTCCAAGTACGTATGGACGATCACTAACTGATTCCCTCCTCTTGGGTGTACGGCCCAATCAAGATCATCAGTAATCACCCAAACGACGTGAAGACCTCCGGTCTTCGACCACCGTCTTCATCTTCGACACCACGTCGAATCAGTTTTTCAGAATGGGATAAACCCGGTCTTTCCGAATAACTTGCGTACATAATAAACAAATGTTACACAAACATAACATACGCCTCATTTCAATTCAGAATATTCTTTTATTCAAATATTGTAACACTTTAGGAAAGGTTCCCATTAATTTTATCAAAGATAAATTCTTTAAATTTATTCTTTAATCTTCCTTTGAATATCACTTTAAACTAGTCGGGATTAGCGAACCACACCGTAGTAATTATTTATTTTATTTCCCAATCCCAACCTATTTATCCCATGAATTAAAACTGTAGTACTTCATATCTAACACCACGGTGTTATCGGTAAATTCAATTACCATTTCACGTTCAAATCTAATTAAAGATTTAACTATCGCTTGGAGCAAAACTGGTGATACTCCATTCTCGATCTTTTCAATCTAATTAAAGATTCATTAAAACTCCACTTAGTTTTAATCTTTAACTGGGTTAAAGAATCAAGGTCATTTAAAACACGGTTCACGATAAACCCAAATCACATTTGATATTAAATACAATGCTCTGAATAGAAAATATATCGGCTAATATTCAACATCAAATTCTACGACCAACAAATATCGTATTGGAAATAACGATATAAATATATCTTTCAAATTCCCATAACAATACCTGTATCATCACGAAATCCAACATCAAAATATTCCACAGACAATTTCGATTCACATCCCTTCCAATTCAATTATTGGAAATTCTGGTTACTTTAAAACCCTTTTCAAATTCAATTAATTTATTTAAAAATAAATAGAATTATAATTCTAGTTCAAAACTAGTTCATTGCGATAAAAATCTATTTTTATCTTTTTAAATATGGAGTTTTTCATCCCAATTCTTCACAAATCATTTCTTATGATTTTACACAAATTATTATTATTTTTAATAATTTTATCAAGGCCCGTACAGTCGATTTCCATCAACGGCCATCGAACTGCACTTACAGCGACCTTTTCCAATTTTGATTTGGACATAATTCTAAATCCAACCATTAGATTTCTAATTTCTAATATTCTTTAGAAAGCTCTTTTCGATACGAACCCAACGGTTCCGGTTTTAGGAGAATCCGACGGTCGGATCTCCCGCAATATCCATTCGAAGTCAATGGTCGAAGTTCACGAACTACCGCAGCGCGGCGCATTCTATTTAGGCCATTATATAATATATATATAATATACTCTTCATCGATTTCCCTTTAAAACGTATTATATAAATCGTTTTAAATTCGTTTTCAAAACGATTTCAACTTCCTTTTCAAATTCAAATCAAAATCGAATTTTTCAACATAAATTCATTTTAATTTCTTTTCAAATTGATTTTAATTCAATTTCAATTTAATTCGAATTAGTTTCAATTCAAATCAATTTCAGTTCAATTTCAATCTAATTCAAATTTCAATTCTTTTCAATTTAATTCGAATTTCAATCCATTTCAATTTAATTCGAATTTCAAACCTATTCAATTTAATTCGAATTTCCAATCTATTCAATTCAATTCGAATTTCAAGATCACTTCAACATTCATTGAAAAATGAATAAAATCGATATAAATATCGTTCATGTTAAAATGGCGTCAATCTAATCAACACGGCTTAACATATTTCTATTTCCAAATATTATATTTCAAATATTTCTTTTTCAAATATTCTATTCATAACCGGAATGAGGCCCAATCAATTACCATAGATTTTATTTCTATGGATTTCCATACAACGCATGTATATATCTCCAATGACAAATAATCAACCATCATCCAAAGTGCATTCTACACTGTATAAGCATCAAATATAAATATTCAACGCTTATAACAGTCTGTCAATCAATCGATCGACATACAACTAATTATTGGGATTAGTGTATGTCATATATCATCCCAATACCCGTGTGGGGTTTCAAACAATCAAACACAGATTTTATTTGTGCAGTTGGGCGATGTGTAAAATTTATCGTCCCAATCAATATCAGTCAAATGTGTGTATATAAACAAATCGCCCGATTTGTTTATTTTTATTTCATTTCATATACACGTTAAAAATTCTATTTTTAACTATAAAATATTTTCCACTATAAAATATTTTATTTCAACTATATAAATATTTTATTTCATTACACATCACATCACACAATCAACTACACATCAAAATCAAACAAACAAGCATACAAACAAACAAGTCGTCCATGGTCTGTGGACGATGGGTGTCGGGTGCTACTAAACACCGTCTGCATCCTAGTATATATTTTAACTAGAAAATTAAATTAAAAGTGAGAAGTTCTCACCTACTAGCTAAACCAATTCACCGCGACTCTTCATATGTAGAACATCTTCGCCGTTTCTTCTTGTCTCACTTTCGTCATTTGTACTCACTACATATATAAAAATTACATTTTTATATTATTGCTATGTATATAAAAATCACATTTTTATACTACTACTATATAGATAAAAATTCTATTTATACATCGCTATTATATAGATAAAAATTCTATTTTTACATCGATGCTCATATAATAAAGATTATATTTTTATAACGCTATTCTCCATATAAAAATTATATTTTTATATCTACTTCTAATACAAAGATCGAATTTTAATTTCTCTACATATATAAAGATGATATTTTTATATTCTCTACCTTATACAAATTATATTTTTATAATCTCTACTATATAAAAATCATATTTTTTTATTCCTACTTTACATATATATAAAATCGAATTTTTAACTTCACTTCGTTATAAAAATTATACTTTTATATTGCAAAAATCTCTTCCTTTCAATTTGGTAGAATATATAAAACTGATTTATATTTCAAAAAACAAAAATCAGAAAATAAACAAAGCCATTTTAATTATCCTAAACTGAATATTTAAACTAAATTAAAATAAAAATAAAATAAGATAAAAAAAATAAAAATAAAACTTTCAGCGTCTAGAGGAGGGGGGGTCTCGAGCTGACGGAGCTCGCGTCGGAGCTGTGGAGGGTTGGAGGGGGCGGCGGCCTTGTGCAGACTCGGGCGGATTTGGAGGGGGGGAGGGGGTTCCATCGAAGAAGAAGAAGAGGGGGTGGAGGAAGGTGTTGGGGAGAGAGTGGCGGCGCTGGGAGGGGGGTTGGTCGGAGGGGACGATGGCGGTTCAATGGCGGGGGAGGCCGAGCGCCAAAGGCAACGACGGGGAGGGAGACGCGGGTTTCTCTTTTTATTTTTATTTTTAGATCTGAGAAGAGTGAGGACGGGGAAAGAGAAAAGTGAGGGAGGGGTGCTATATAAATAAATAAATATTTTATTATTACATTTTCTAAAAAGCAACTTTTATTTTCGACCTCGAAACGAGACCCACTGCCTGTCGTCGCTAGCTAATTACCCCCATTCCGAACACAATGGTATAAGTTTCATAGGCCAATTCCATCGTTTCAACCAGTTTCCGTTTAAATCATAATTTAAATCCATATATTCTATTTTAAACGTACATTTCAATTTACCGGGGTCACATACGGACTCTAAAAATTCCCGAAAAATATTTTCTAACTTCGAATTGACGATATGGTCCTAACAAAACTAGTTTCATCGAATTCTGAGACCGTTTGATAAATGGCCATTTTCCAATTGATTAAAATCAACTGAAATTGGTCAAAAACGTTTTCCTTTGCCACGTTCACATATTGATTCGAAAAATTATGAAATTTGAAACCTAGCAATGACTTAACATCATGGATCCAACAAAAGTGGTTTCGTCGAAATCTGAGGTCGTTTGCTAAATTCCCATTTTTAAGGGCCTGAATTCCACAACGACTATTCAGAATTTTCAACTGGACATATCTTTTGATCCCCGCTATGAAATTTTGATTTTTCGGGTTCGTTGGAAATATATTCATAAATAGATTCTAATATTTTTGGTTTCGTTAAAATCGATTTATTTTGCACCTGGTACATTCATTTGAATTTTGAAATCGAATTCTCGAACTACCGCGCCATTTTCAATTCCTTTTATAATTTAATATAAATATTTATATTCTAACGACGATCTATATAATATATACGTTCGAATTCTATTCAAAATAAATTTCTCGTCGATATTATTTAAATTAATTCATTTTAAATAATCAAAATTCACTAAAATTGCCGAAATAAAATTTTAATTTGGCTCGGATTTCCGGGTTATTACAATCTCCCTCACTTAAAACTTTTCGTCCACGAAAAGGAACGAAGCCGAAAGTTGTTTCACCAATCAACTCAACTTCCGTTATTTTCTTTACGGCTTATGTTCTTCAACTTTTCAGTTTCTACGAATTTTTCAAATTTTCCAAAAATTTGGCTAACAACCTAAATTTTCGAAAAATTCCGCCATAACCTCCCCTGCACCGGGAGCACTGGGAAAATCCCGAAACTGCCATACATGCCCTCTGATCTCAAAAAGAAAAAGAAAAAGCCATGCGGCTAGCCAATCGGCTCATAAAATCATCATCACCCAAACAAAACAGTAGATTATGGTAAACATGTACCTATTTGTCAGGCAAACAATTTTATTCTTCTGCTCTAGCCTCCTTAATATGACCTGTTCAATGTAAGTACATGTATATGCAAGAAAATGCGACTAATTTTCAATACAATTCACTTTTTGATCATTTTGGCTATAGGGTACAAATTTTAATTAATCAACCAATAATCACAACACAACCATCAATCAATTAGTTGATTAGCTTTTGAAATTCATAACTTTGATACATAGTCAAAAATCATAGTTTTGATGCCAAATCACCACAATAGGCCCTATCTAATTTTGGTTCTCACAGCAGTCAATAGGAAATATATAGAAATCCCACTTTCGAAACTCGAACATGAATACTGATGATGCTATCGCTATAGCGATCATCAGAACCAGCTTCGGGTGACTAGAGTGTGATTATATATCTATCAAGTATATTAAAACTTCGAATATACATTTGCAAGGCGTATATGCAAAATATTTATATATTGGATTGTCCCAGTTAATTTAAAGCAAATAATTAAATACGAATAAAGCGATTTAAATTTCAAAACAATTTGTTTTCATTTTAAAAACATACTCTTCACACTCGTTCTAGGATACTACTGATCCCATCTCTAACGAGTCATTCCCATTGGATATAACTAATCCAACATCTGATGAATTCTATCGTATGGTTCTAATGTGTCTTGTTCTCTGAGCTTTGTGTACCAAAGCTCTGATACCACGATGAAACGACCTGAAATCCCCCTTACGGAAAATCACGGATTGAGTTGAGAACAAGCCACAAAAGAATGCAGACAGAAGAACATTTCATTGTTAATTACAACAATTCCACCAGATTACAAGAATATACAGAGTATAAATAAGTATTACACAACAGAAAAATATCAGAGATTACAGTACATTACATAGCAGCGGAAAATAATACAAAATACAACTGAAGAATATACACAGATACAAAGCTTTCCGGATATAGATCCCGCTGTAAACCAGGTTCCTGTGAATATAAATCTGCATAACCCAAAACTACTAGCTGCCCGTGTCAAAATAAGGGCACCCCGAGTTTAGGTTAAAACAATAAACTCCAGGTCAGTCATGGGACTAGTGTGAGAACTAAAACAATTATTTATCTTTATTTTAAAGTTAGGTAAATCAAGGGACCACGCCGTATAACACGGAACGGGTTTCCTCCCAAGAACACCAGTGCATAAAACAAACAGCGCAATGCTAAATAAAGAAAAATGAAGCTATTATAAGACCCAGGTCCCATCAAACAATGCAACACAAACCGGCAGATAGGATTTTACCTTATAATAGCCAAAGCATGCTTGATACGCTAAATTTCATGTTTTATTACTATAAGTGTATAGTGTCAAAACAATTTCAATCATAAATATCAATCATAGACGGCATGGGTACCATATATCATGTCGCCAATACTAGTTTCTACAATTAAAACCGCACATGTCACGTATTGGAAGTGGGATTTCCATCTGTGAACCAAGGCCAGGGATCGTCCTTACCGAATTCGAGACAATCTAGCCCATGTCTCAGGCAAGTGCGCAGACAAGCCTTGGATCGTCAGGGCTGGTCCATCGATGTGGATTAAAATGCCTAAACACTACGTCTCCCTGCCCTATGGGGGTGTAAATGAGCCAAATGACTCCATCGGCTCCACACAGTCACCGATATATCCGAGGCGCCTCGCAACAGCAACAACCACATAAGTCAAACTCATCAGGGTGTGTAAAATCATTGACGCCACTTCTAGCTAGAAGGAAACGCATGCCCTCCCTGAAGTCCTCTCCCGTTTCTGGTTTACAACCGGGGTGTGAGGCTCGGGAATCAACGCTACACAAATCTATGCCACACAGGCCGTGCTTTAATCATCAACCAGAAGACTTTGCTTTTCAACAGAAGCCTTGATCATATTGCCACTTAGGCATGCCACACAGGCAATTCACTCCATGCGTTTGATATCCATCAATATATAACCTCTGAGCTCTTACGTCTCAGAGGAGGGCGTTAAGCAAGAGAATAAATTCTCTGCCGCCAAACAAATATATATTGAATAGAAATCAACCACACAGAAAAAAATCCAATGTCATACACACAGTCCATTTACAAGTCCGTTCTGGGTCTGAATGAAACTGGAGGCACCTAGTACCCCGCATATCCATCGATCTCCAAGTACGTCTAGACGATCACTAACTGATTCCCTCCTCTTGGGTGTACGGACCAATCAAGATCATCAGTAATCACCCAAACGACGTGAAGACCTCCGGTCTTCGACCACCGTCTTCATCTTCGACACCACGTCGAATCAGTTATTCAGAATGGGATAAACCCGGTCTTTCCGAATAACCCGCGTATATAATAAACAAATGTTACACAAACATAACATACGCCTCATTCCAATTCAGAATATTCTTTTATTCAAATATTCTTACACTTTGGGAAAGGTTCCCATTAATTTTATCAAAGATAAATTCTTTAAATTTATTCTTTATCTTCCTTTGAATATCACTTCAAACTAGTCGGGATTAGCGAACCACACCGAAGTAATTATTTATTTTATTTCCCAATCCCAACCTATTTATCCCGTGAAGTAAAACTGGTAATACTTCATATCTAACACCACGGTGTTATAGGTAAATTCAATTACCATTTCACATTCAAATCTAATTAAAGATTTAACTATCGCCTGGAGCAAAACTGGTGATATTCCATTCTCGATCTTTTCAATCTAATTAAAGATTCATTAAAACTCCACTTAGTTTTAATCTTTAACTGGGTTAAAGAATCAAGGTCATTTAAAACACGGTTCACAATAAACCCAAATCACATTTGATATTAAATACAAGGCTCTGAATAGAAAATTTATTGGCTTATATTCAACATCAAATTCTACGACCAACAAATATCGTATTGGAAATAACGATATAAATATATCTTTCAAATTCCCATAACAATACCTGTATCATCATGAAATCCAACATCGAAATATTCCACAGACAATTTCGTTTCACATCCCTTCCAATTCAATTATTGGAAATTCTGGTTACTTTTAAAACCCTTTTCAAATTCAATTTATTTATTTAAAAATAAATAGAATTATAATTCTAGTTCAAAACTAGTTCATTTCGATAAAAATCTATTTTTATCTTTTCAAATATGGAGTTTTTCATCCCAATTCTTCACAAATCATTTCTTATGATTTTACATAAATTATTACTATTTTTATCAAGGCCCGTACAGCCGATTTCCATCAACGGCCATCGAACTGCACTTACAGCGACTTTTTCCAATTTTGATTTGGACATAATTCAAAATCCAACTGTTAGATTTCTAATTTCTAATATTCTTTAGAAAGCTCTTTTCAATACGAACCCAACGGTTCCGGTTTTAGGAGAATCCGACGGTCGGATCTCCCTCAATATCCATTTGAAGTCAATGGTCGAAGTTCACGAACTACCGCAGCGCGGCGCGCTCTATTCAGGCCATTATATTATATATAATATATACTTCATCGATTTCACTTTAAAACATATTATATAAATCGTTTTAAATTCGTTTTCAAAACGATTTCAACTTCCTTTTCAAATTCAAATCAAAATCGAATTTTTCAACATAAATTCATTTTAATTTCTTTTCAATTCAATTTCAACTTAATTCGAATTAGTTTCAATTCAAATAAATTTCAGTTCAATTTCAATCTAATTCGAATTTCAATTCTTTTCAGTTTAATTCGAATTTCAATCCATTTCAATTTAATTCGAATTTCAAACCTATTCAATTTAATTCGAATTTCCAATCTATTCAGTTTAATTCGAATTTCAAGATCACTTCAATATTCATTGAAAAATGAATAAAATCGATATAAATATCGTTCACGTTAAAATGGTGTCAATCTAATCAACACGGCTTAATATACTTCTATTTCCAAATATTCTATTTCAAATATTTCTTTTTCAAATATTCTATTCAAAACCGGAATGAGGCCCAATCAATTACCATAGATTATATTTCTATGGATTTCCATACAATGCATGTATATATCTACAATGACAAATAATCAACCATCATCCAAAGTGCATTCTACACTGTATAAGCATCAAATATAAATATTCAACGCTTATAACAGTCTGTCAATCAATCGATCGACATACAACTAATAATTGGGATTAGTGTATGTCATATATCATCCCAATACCCGTGTGGGGTTTCAAACAATCAAACACAGATTTTATTTGTGCAGTTGGGCAATGTGTAAAATTTATCGTCCCAATCAATATCAGTCAAATGTGTGTATATAAACAAATCGTCCGATTTGTTTATTTTTATTTCATTTCATATACACGTTAAAAATTCTATTTTTAACTATAAAATATTTTCCACTATTAAATATTTTATTTCATTACACATCACATCACACAATCAACTACACATCAAAATCAAACAAACAAGCTGTCCATGGTCTGTGGACGAAGGGTATCGGGTGCTACTAAACACCGTCTGCATCCTAGTATATATTTTAACTAGAAAATTAAAATAAAAGTGAGAAGTTCTCACCTACTAGCTAAACCAATTCACCTTGTGACTCTTCATATGTAGAACATCTTCGTCGTTTCTTTTTTTCTCACTTTCGTCATATGTATTCACTACATATATAAAAATCACATTTTTGTATTGTTGCTATGTATATAAAAATCACATTTTTATACTTCTACTATATAGATAAAAATTCTATTTTTACATCGCTATTATATAGATAAAAATTCTATTTTTACATCAATGTTCATATAATAAAGATTATATCTTTATAAGGCTATTCTCCATATAAAAATTATATTTTTATATCTACTTCTAGTGCAAAGATCGAATTTTTATTTCGCTACATATATAAAGATGATATTTTTATATTCTCTACCTTATAAAAATTATATTTTTATAATCTCTACTATATATAAATCATATTTTTTTATTCCTACTTTACATATATAAAAAATCGAATTTTTAACTTCACTTCGTTATAAAAATTATACTTTTATATTGCAAAAATCTCTTCCTTTCAATTTGGTAGAATATATAAAACTGATTTATATTTCAAAAAACAAAAATCAGAAAATAAAAAAAGCCATTTTAATTATCCTAAACCGAATATTAAAGTAAATTAAAATAAAAATAAAATAAGATAAAATAAAATAAAAAAACTTACAGCGTCTAGAGGAGGGGGGTCTCGAGCTGACGGAGCTCGCGTCGGAGCTGTGGAGGGTCGGAGGGGGCGGCGGCCTTATGCAGACTCGGGCGGATTGGGGGGGGGTTCCATCGAAGAAGAAGAGGGGGTAGAGAAAGGTGTTGGGGAGAGAGATGCGGCGCTGGGAGGTGGGGTTGGTCGGAGGGGGCGATGGCGGTTCAACGGCGGGGGAGGCGGAGCGCCGAAGGCAACGACGGGGAGGGAGACGCGGGTTTCTCTTTTTATTTTTATTTTTAGATCTGAGAAGAGTGAGGACGGGGAAAGAGAAAAGTGAGGGAGGGGAGCTATATAAATAAATATATATTTTATTATTAAATTTTCTAAAAAGCAACTTTTATTTTCGACCTCGAAACGAGACCCACTGCCTGTCGTCCCTAGCTAATTACCCCCATTCCGAACACAATGGTATAAGTTTCGTAGGCCAATTCCATCGTTTCGACCAGTTTCTGTTTAAATCATAATTTAAATCCATATATTCTATTTTAAACGTACATTTCAATTTACCGGGGTCACATACGGACTCTAAAAATTCCCGAAAAATATTTTCTAACTTCGTATTGACGATACGTTCCTAACAAAACTAGTTTCATCGAATTTTGAGACCGTTTGATAAATGGCCATTTTCCAGTCGATTAAAATCAACTTAAATTGGTCAAACGCATTTTCCTTTGCCACGCTCACATGTTGATTCAAAAAATTGTGAAATTTGAAACCTAGCAATAACTTGACATCACGGATCCAACAAAAGTGGTTTCATCGAAATCTGAGGTTATTTGCTAAATTCCCATTTTTAAGGGCCTGAATTCCACACCGACTATTTAGAATTTTCAACTGGACATATATTTTGATCCCCGCTACAAAATTTTGATTTTTCGGGTTCGTTGGAAAGATATTCACAAATAGATTCTAATAATTTTGGTTTCGTTAAAATCCGATTTATTTCGCACCTGGTACATTCATTTGAATTTTGAAATCGAATTATCGAACTACCGCACCATTTTCAATTCCTTTTATAATTTAATATAAATATTTATATTCCAACGACGATCAATATAATATATACGTTCGAATTCTATTCAAAATAAATTTCTCGTCGATATTATTTAAAATAATTCATTTTAAATAATCAAAATTCACTAAAATTGCTAAAATAAAAATTTTAAATTGGCTCGGATTTCCTGGTTATTACATCAACGCTTATAACAGCCTGTCAATCAATCGATCGACATAAAGCTAATTATTGGGATTAGTGTATGTCCAATTTCATCCCAACACCCGTGTGGGATTTCAAACAATCAAACACAGATTTTATTTGTGCAGTTGGGCGATGTGTAAAATTTATCGTCCCAATCAATATCAGTCAAATCTGTGTATATAAACAAATCATCCGATTTGTTTATAAATATTTATTTTATATACACATTAAAAATTATATTTTTAACTATAAAATATTTTCCACTATAAAATATTTTATTTCACATCACACAATCAAATTTCACAACATAGCAACCAAGCAAACAAGTCATCCGTGGTCTGTGGACGACGAGTGTCGGGTGCTACTAAACATCGTCTGCATCCTAGTATATATTTCAAAATAGAAATAAATTAAAGGTGAGGAGTTCTCACTGAATAGCTAAACCAAACGCCATGACTCTTCATATGTGGAAATCTTCACCGTTCTCACCTTTTGTCACTTTCGTTGCCCGTAGTCACTACATATATAAAAATCACAATTTTATATTGTTGCTATGTATAAGAAAATTCTATTTTTACACCGCTACTATATAGATAAAAATTCTATTTTTATACCGCTACTATATAGATAAAATTTTATTTTTATACCGCTACTATATAGATAAAAATTCTATTTTTACACCGCTACTATATAGATAAAAATTCTATTTTTATACCGGTGTTCATATAATAAAGATTATATTTTTACATCACTACTATATAGATAAAAATTATATTTTTATCCTGCTAGTAATATAATAAAAATTACATTTTTATTACTCTACATGAATAAAAGTCATATTTCTAATGTCTCTAATATATAAAAATCATATTTTTATAGATAACCCGTTCATGTCAAATTCATATTTTTACAATGCTAAAAATCATAACTATCTGTAATTAAAAATCGCTTCTTTAACCACAATAAAAATCGCTTCTTTAACCATGCTATAATATGTTAAAACTGAAAACAAAATAAATGTAAATTAATATAAAAGGAAACTCAAATTTCTAGAGTTTTTTTCTTTCTTCCAGCGGGGGAGGGTCTTTATGCGGGCGCCGGGGTCTTAAACGAAGAGCGGAGCGTCGGAGTTGCAGCGGAGGTCGGGGGGTGGCGGAGTATCGATGCACGAAGGGTTTTTGTGGTCTGAAGGGGGAAATGGGGTACGACGTGGAACGAGGAAGGGGGATCCTTGCCGAAGCGGCGGTGGGCGGCGCTGCCCTGGAGGGGGGCGACGTGGATCGGCTTCTCTTTTTTTTCTATTTAAATCGAATTTTGAAAAGTCAACGGGGAGGGGCTGAGAGTACAAGGAGAGGTTTTTTATTTATTTAATTAATTTAATTTCAAAAGGGTACTTTTCATTTTGACCTCGAAATAATATCCACTGCCTGTCGTCCACAGCTAATTACCCCCATTCCGAACACAATGGGATATGTATCGTAAGCTGATTCGATCGTTTCGATCAGTTTTCGTCAAAATGAAATTATAACTCTATACATTGAATTTGAATGCACATTTCAATTCACCGGGGGTCATGTACTAACTCGAAAAATTCCCCAAAAATATTTTCTAGCTTCGTATTGACGATACGGTCCTAACAAAACTAATTTCGTCAAATTCTGAGACCGTTTGGAAAATGGCCATTTGCCAGCCGATTAAAATCAACTAAAACTGGTCAAACGCGTTTTCCTTTGCCACGCTCACATATTGGTTCGAAAAATTACGAATTTTGAAAACTATTAATAACTTGACATCACGGATCCAACAAAAGTGGTTTCATCGAAAACCGAGGTCATTTGCAAAATTTCCATATTTAAGGGCCAGAATTCCATAGCGACTATTCTGAATTTTCAACTGGACATAACTTTTGATTCCCGCTATTGAATTTTGATTTCCCGGATTCGTTGGAAAGATATTCTCAATTAGATTTAAATATTTTAGGTTTCGTTAAAATCCGGTTTATTTTGCACCCGGTACATTCATTTGCATTTTGAAATCGAATTATCGAACTACCGCGCCATTTTAAACTCGTTATATAATTAAAATAAATTATTTATATTCTA
The DNA here is from genome assembly GCA_030737875.1 of Allium sativum. Taxonomy (NCBI): domain Eukaryota; kingdom Viridiplantae; phylum Streptophyta; class Magnoliopsida; order Asparagales; family Amaryllidaceae; genus Allium; species Allium sativum. The sequence goes on from CM060924.1 coordinate 940,614,124, forward strand.
ACGACGATCTACATAAATATATACGTTCGAATTTTATCCAAAATAAATTTATCATCGTTATTATTTAAAATAATTCATTTTAAATATCAAAACTCGCTAAAATAAAAAAAATTAAATTGGCCCAGATTTCCGGGTTATTACAATCTCCCCAACTTAAAACTTTTCGTCCCCGAAAAGGAACGAAGCTGAAAGTTGTTTAACTAATCAACTCAACTTTCATTATTTTCTTTACGGCTTAAGTTCTTCAACTTTTCAGTTTCTATGAACTTTTCAAAATTTTCAAAAATTTGTCTAACACCCTAAATTTTCAAAAAAATTCGCCATAACCTCCCCTGCACCGGGGACTTCGGGATATTTCATATAGCCTCCCATGGCCTTCTTCAATCCAAGAGAAAAAGCCAAGCGGCTCATAAAATCATCCAAAACCCAAAGAAATACAATAAACATGTACCTATTTGCCGGGCAAACAATATTATTCTTCTACTCTAACCTCCTTTCTATGACGTGTTCAATGTAAGTACATGTATATGCAAGCAATTCCAAATAAATTTCAATACAATTCACTATTTGGTTCAATTTGGCTAAAGGTTCAACATTTTAATTAATCAAACAATAAAAAACAACACAACCAGCAATCAATTAGTTGATTATCATTTCAAATTCATAACTTTGATATATAGTCAAAAATCACATTTTTGGTGCCAAATCACAACAATAGGCCCTATCTAATTTTGCTTCTCACACCAGTCTAATGGAAATATATAGATATCACTCTTTCGGCACTCGAATATAAATACATGCGGCTGCATCATCAGAATTATCCCCGAGCGACTAGAGTGTGACTCTATATCCATCCAGTATATTGGAGGCTTCCAATACACGTGGATCAGACGTATATTAAAATCTCTATATACCTGATAGTCCAAATCAATATAAATAAATAATCAAATACAAATAATTGATTTAAATTTTCAAAACAAAATTTGTTTTCACTTTAAAAATATACCCTTCACACTCGTTCTAGGATACTACTGATCCCATCTCTAACGAGTCATTCCTATTGGATATTACTAATCCAATCTCTGATGAATTCTTTCGTATGGTTCTAATGTGTCTTGTTATCTGAGCTTTGTAAACCAAAGCTCTAATACCAAATGAAGCGACCCGAACTTCCCGGGTCTCCAAAGAGAAGAGAAAGAACGAATTACTTTGAGGACAAGACGAATCAGAATGCAAAAAGAAGAACATTTCATTGTTTATTACAACAATTACATCAGAATACAAGAATATACAGAGTATAAATAAATATTACACAGAAAATATCAGAGATTTAATTTACATTTAAATACATCTGAGACGACCCGAACTTCCCCGGTAAGGAAAGCCCGGATAGAATTGAGTAAAAGACGAATCAGAATGCAGACGGAAGAACATTTCATTGTTTATTACAACAATTCCATCAGAATACAAGAAAATACAGAGTATGAATAAATAAATTACACATTTGACAAATATCAGATTACAATAAATTACATAGCAGCGGAAAATAGTACAAAACAAAATTGAAAGTAATACACGGATACAGAGCTTTCCGAGCATCGTTTCAGGTGTAAATCAGGATCCTGTGAATATAAATCTGCAAAACCAAAACTACTAGCTTCCCGTGTGGAAAATAGGGGCACCAGAGTTTAGGTTAAAACAATAAACTCCAGGTCAGTCATGTGACTGGTGTGAGAACTAAAACAGTTATTTAAAACTTTACTTTAAAAGAGAGTAATTCAAGGGACCACGCCGTATAACACGGAACAGGCTTCCTCCCAAGAATACTAGTTCATATAACAAAATAGCGCAATTCTCTTTGAAAAAAATGAAGCTATTATAAGACCCAGGCCCCATCACACAATGCAACGCAAGCCGGAGGATAGGGTTTTCACTTATAATAGCCAAACATGCTTGGTACGTTTAAAACAAATCATTTGATACTATTATAAGTGTATAATGTCAAAACAATTCAAATCATAAATATCAATCATAGGCGGCATGGGTACCATCTATCATGCCGCCGTACTAGTTCTACAATTAAAACCACAATATCACGTATTGGAAATTGGATTTCCGTCATGAGTCTAGGCAAGGGGCAAGCTCCTCTCCGATTCGAGACACTCTAGCAAATGTCTCAGGACCCCACTATGATCCTTGGATCTTCAGGGCCGGTCCTCTCTTACTTTTGAGGATTGGCAATTCCTGAACACACGTTGCTCGGTCCTTATAGACCTATATCCGAGGCGCCTCATATCCAACAACCACACAGGTGAAAAGTATATAAATGTCAGGGCTGGTAGGTCACTGACACCACCCTAGCTAGAAAGAAACATCGTGCTCTCCCTGCCATCACTATCCCGTTTTTGACTCATACCGAGGTGTGAGGTTCGCGAATTCATGTTATACACAAAGCTATGTCACACAGACCGTGCTTTGATCATCAACCACAAGACTTTGCTTTTCAATAGAAGCCTTGATCAATTGCCACTTACGCGTGCCACACTAGCAATTCACTCCATGCGACTGATGTCCATCAATATACAACCTCTGAGCTCGTACGTCTCAAAGAAGGGCGTTAAGCAAGAGAATAAATTCTCCGCCGCCAAACAGATGTATATTTAATAGAGATCAATCAACACAGAATAAAATCCAATGTCAGACACACAATCCATTTACAAGTTCGTTCTGGGTCTGAACGAAACCGGAGGCACTTTCCTCGCATATCCATCCATCTCCAAGTACGTCTGGACGATCACCAACTGTTTCCCTCATCTTGGGTGTACAGCCCAATCAAGATCATCAGTAATCACCCAAATGATGTGAAGACTTCCGTTCTTCAACCACCGTCTTCATCTTCGACATCTCGTCGAATTGGTTATTCAGAATGGGTGTAAACCCGGCCTTTCTGAATAACCCACGTATATGATAAACAAATGTTACACAAACACAACGAACGCCTCATTCCAATTCAGAATATTCTTTTATTCACAAAATCACATTCTTAGGGGAAGGTTCCTATTAATTTTATCCAAGATAAATTCTTCTAAATTTATTCTTTAATCTTCCTTTGGATATCATTTCTAACTAGTCGGGATTAGCGAACCACACTGAAGTAATTATTTATTTTATTTCCTAATCCCAACCTATATATCCCATGGAGCAAAACTGGTGGTACTCCATTCCTAACACCACGGTGTTATCGGTAAAATTAATTACCATTTCACATTCAAATCTAATTAAAGATTTAACTATCGCTTTGGAGCAAAACTGGTGGCACTCCATTCTTGATCACCTTTCAGATTTGATAATTTAAATTATCAATTCACATTTTAATCTAATTAAAGATTCATTAAAACTCCACTTAGTTTTAATCTTTTCAAAAAAACAACATCTCGCCTTTAACTGGGTTAAAGAACCAATGTCATATAAAACACGATTCACGATAAACCCAAATCACATTCGATATTAAATACAAGGCTCTGAATAGAAAATATACCGGCTTATATTCAATATCAAATTCTGAGACCAACAAATATCGTATTGGAAATAACGATATAAAATATATCTTTCAAATTCCCATAACAATATCTGTATAGTCACGAAATCCAACATCGAAATATTCCAAAGATAATTTCGATTCAACTCCAGCCCAATTCACGTATTGGGAATATTGATTATTTTTAAAATCACTTTCAAATTCAATTTATTTATTTAAAAATAAATTGATTTTAATTCTAGTTCAAAACTAGTTCATTTCGATAAAAAACTATTTTTATCATTTAAAATGTGGAGTTTTTCATCCCAGTTCTTTCCAATTCACATATTTTGATTTTACACAAATTATCAATATTTTTAATAATTTTATCAAGGCCTGTACAGTCGATTTCCAACAACGGCCATCGAACTGCACTTACAGCGACCTTTTCTGAAATTGATTTGGACATGATTCCAAATCCAACCATTAGATTTCAAATTTCTAATATTCATTGGAAAGCTCTTTTCGATACGAACTCAACGGTTCCGATTTTAGGAGAATCCGACGGTCTGATCTCCCGCAACGTCGATTCGAAATCAACGGTCGAAATTCTCGAACTGCCGCAGCGCGTCGCTTTCTATTCAGGCCATTATATATATAATATATATATATTATATATATTTTGTCGATTTCCTTTTTAAAACAAATTTTATAAATAGTTCTAAATTCGTTTCAAAAACAATTTCAACTTCATCTTCAATTTCAAATCGATTTGATTTCAATTCAATTCGAATTCACTTCAATTTTATTTAATTCGAATTCAAATTCGTTTCAATTCAATTCAAATTCTAATTCCTTTCAATTCAATTCAATTTTAATTTACCTTCTATTTAATTCAATTCGAATTCATTTCAAATTGATTTCAATTCAATTTCAGTTCGTTTTAAATTTCATTCAAAACGATTTCAATTCGTTTCTAATTCAATTTCAGTTTGAATTCATTTCAAATTGATTTCAATTCAATTTCAGTTCGTTTTAAATTTCATTCAAAACGATTTCAATTCGTTTTTAATTCAATTTCAATTTAATTCAATTTGAATTCATTTCTATTCAATTCGAATTCAAATTCACTTTCTATTCAATTCGAATCGAATTCATTTTCTATTCAATTCGAATCGAATTCATTTTCTATTCGATTCGAATTCATTTCAGATTGATTCAATAAAATTTCAATTTTAATTTTAGTCTAATTTAATTTGAATTTCATTTCAAAATATTAAATTTTGAAATCACTTTTCAATATTCATTATAAAATGAATAGAATCGATATAAATATCGTTCGCGTCAAAATAACGCAACTCTAATCAACACGGCTTTATATATTTCTAATACTTCTTTGTTCTATTCAACAAAAGAATATTTATTCTATTCAACACATGAATCTATATTTCTTTCAACACTTGACTAATCTCAACAAATGAGTACTGTCAACACACGAATCTTATTTTATGATATTCATTATTTTCCCGATTGGAATGAGGCCCAATCAATCACCATATAATGTTAATTATATGGGTTCCATACAACACATGTATATAATAGCAATGATAAACAATCAACCATCATCCAAGGTGCACCACACAACTGCATAAGCATCAAATATAAATAATCAACGCTTACACAGTCTGTCGACCAATCGATCGACATACAATTAAATAATTGGGATTAGTGTACGCCAAATATCATCCCAACACCCGTGTGGGGTTTCAAATCAACAAACACATATTTTTATTCGTGCAGTTGGGCGATGTGTAAAATTTATCATCCCAATCAATATCAGTCAAATCAGTGTATATAAACAAATCGGCCGATTAGTTAATAAATATTTATTTATTCACTTTAACGTTAAAAAATATATTTTTAACGATAAAATATTTTTAACTATATAAATATTTTATTTCCTTTCAACACAAGAATATTTTATTATCAATTTCACATCAACAACACAAACAAATTTCACAACACACCAAACAAGCATACAAACCATCCATGGTCTGTGGACGACGGGTGTCGGGTGCTGCTAAGCACCGTCTGCATCCTAGTATATATATATATATATAACTAGAAAAATAAATTTAGAGTGAGGAGTTCTCACGGATAGCTAATCCAACTTCACAACACTTCAAAAGTAGAAGTCTTCGCCGTTCTCGCCTTTCGTCACTTTCGTTGCCCGTAGCCACTACATATATAAAAATCACATTTTTATATTGCTATTCAATATATAAAAATCGAATTTTTACTTCGCTATTCAATATATAAAAAATCGAATTTTTACTTCGCTATTCAATATATAAAAATCGAATTTTACTTCGCTATTCAATATATACAAATCGAATTTTTACTTCGCTATTCAATATATAAAAATTGAATTTTTACTTCGCTATTCAATATATGAAAATCGAATTTTTATACCGCTACTATATAGGTAAAAATTCTATTTTTACACCGCTATTCTCTATATGAAGATTTCGTCTTTTCAAATATAAAGATTTCATTTTTCATCCTCTACAACATAAAAGATTATATTTTTCATCTTCTACAATATAAAAGATTTCGCCTTTCTACTTAAAACAACATCGTCCTTACTTCACTAAGAACCAAATCTTTATAGAACAAAAAATCAAATCTTTTTATTGCAAAAATCTCTTCCTTTCAGATTTGGTAGAATATATAAAATTGATTTATATTTCAAAAACAAAATCAGAAAATAAACAAAGCCATTTTAATTATCCTAAACCGAATATTTAAAGTAAATTAAAATAAAACAAAATAAGATAAAATAAAAGAAAATACTTACAGCGTCTAGAGGAATGGGGGGCTCGAGCTCACGGAGCTCACATTGGAGCTATGGAGGGTTGGGGGGCGCGCTGGGGTTTCAGGAGGGAGGGGGTGCGGTGGGTTTTCAGAGGAAGAAGAAGAAGGAGATGGGGAAGAAGGAAGCGGCGGCAGCGTGCACCAGGGGGGGCGCGATGGCGGCGGCGGCGGGTTTCCCCCCACCCGCGTCGCTCGCTCCTCTTCCTTTTTTTTCTCGTTTTCTTATGAATCGGTTTTCAAAAAAAGGGGGGGAGGGCAGATAAAGGAATAAGGGAAGAGAGAGAGGCATTTTATATTTAATTATTTATTTATTTTAATTTCAAAAAGTTGACTTTTTATTTCGACCTCGAAACGAGGCCCACCGCCTGTCGTGCATAGCTAATTACCCCCATTCCAAACACAATGGGATATGTATCGTAGGCTGATTCAGCTGTTTCGATCAGTTTCCGTGAAAATCAACATATACTCTATATATTGAATTTGAACGCGCATTTCAATTCACTGGGGACACATACTAACTCTATAAATCCCAGAAAAATATTTTCTAGCTTCGTATTGACGATACGGTCCTAACAAAACTTGTTTCGTCGAATTCCGAGACCGTTAGAAAAATGGCCAATTTCCAGTCGATTAAAATCAACTGAAAATGGTCAAATGCGTTTTCCTTTGCTACGCTCACATATTGATTCGAAAAATTATGAAATTTGGAATCTAGCAATAATTTGACATCACGGACCCAACAAAAGTGGTTTCGTCGAAATCCGAGGTCGTTTGCAAAATTCCCATTTTTAAGGGCCTGAATTCCATAGCGACTATTCAGAATTTTCAATTGGACGTAACTTTTGATTCCCGCTATGAAATTTTGATTTTTCCGATTCATTGGAAAGATATTCCCAAATAGATCCTATTATTTTTGGTTTCACTAAAATCCGGTTTGTTTTGCACCCGGTACGCTCAATTGAAATTTGAAATCGAATTATCGAACTACCGCGCCATTTTCAATTCTTTTTATAATTATATATAATTATTTATATTCTAACGACGACGTATATAATATATACATTCGATTCTATTAAAAATAAATTTCCCGTCGATATTATTTAAAATAATCATTTTAAATGTTCAAAATTCGCTAAAATTGCCAAAATAAAAATTTTAAACTGGCCCAGATTTTCGGGTTGTTACAATCTCCCCCGCTTAAAACTTTTCGTCCCCGAAAAGGAACAAAGTCGAAAGTGGTTTGATTAATCAACTCTACGTTCGATCTGGCTTCCATTCTCCAGGTTTTCAGTTTCTGAGAATTTTCAAATTCTTCAAAAATTTGGCTAACACCCGGAATTTTCGAAATTTTTTGCCATAACCTCCTTTGTACGGGGAGAGGTTTGGAAATTTATTGGGCCGTATTAGGTACCCAATAAATCCTAATAAGCATACACATATTTATAGTGATATATTTTGGTGTTTACAGGGGAGCGTGTATTGATAATAACTCCAGAGAATAAATTCTCGTCACCCTGTCAAAGCCTGAGGGAGTGTGTATTTTAAATGCTCCAGAGGATAAATCCTCGTCACCTCGTCCCGTGTGGGAAATAAATAGTCTATGTGTCATATCTAATAACTAGAGAGACGTGATTATTGTCAACTCTAGACCCGTGTGGGGTTTTTATTAATCTGGCAATTTTATCGTTACAATTTAAATAGTCCATATCAGTCATCAGCTCAACCTGTAAAATATAGTCATCGCCATACAAGCCTCTCGCTCGTATGGTAAATCTTCCACCTCGTCACACAAGCTCCAAATGCTTATGTGGTATATGATGAAGTACGCCTATCTTCCAGAAGTATGCCATGTAATGTAGTTCAAAATTAATTGTTGTTATCCTATGGCGATGTTTATTATTTCACACAGAATAACCAGCACTCCGCATCCAATGGCATTCACAGGAGTTGATATAATAATAAAAGTGCGCATCCAACTCATTAAGGTTTACCTATTTGTCGGGCACGCAAATAAAATCTTTACTCAACAGCTATCCAATTTCCTGTTCAAACATATATAATACACAAGTATATATTTCTAACTATTTTCTAATCAGTTCAATGTGTGATTTAATTGAATAAAATTGTTTTGGTTCTTATTGATGATATTCTAATCTTCTCTAAATCAAAGGCCAAAAAGGAACGAAGTCGAAAGTTGTTTAACAAATCAACTCAACTTCCATTATTTTGACTACGGCTTAAGTTCTTCAACTTTTCAGTTTCTAAGAACTTTTCAAATTTTTCAAAAATTTGGCTAACACCCTAAATTTTCGAAAAATTTCGCCATAACTTCCCCTGCACCGGGAGCCACGGGAAAATCCTGAAATTGCCATAAAGGCCTTCTGATCTCAAAAAGAAGAAGAAAAAGCCAAGCGGCTAGCCAATCGGCTCATAAAATCATCATCACCCAAACAAAACAGTAAATTATGATAAACATGTACCTATTTGTCGGGCAAACAAATTTTATTCTCTGCTCTAGCCTCCTTGCTATGACCTGTTCAATGTAAGTACTTGTATATGCAAGCAAATGCGACCAATTTTCAATACAATTCAATATTTGAGACAATTAGGCTAAATGGTTCAAAATTATCAAAAAAATAAACAAACAAAACAAACATCAATCAATTAGTGAATTAACGTTTCAAAATCATAATTTTGATACATATGTACAGAAAATCATGTTTTTGATGCCAAATCACAACAATGAATTCTAGCTATATTTTTTTTGTTTTTGGTTCTCACACCAGTCTAATGGAAATATATAGAAATCACACCTTCGTCACTCGAAAAAAAATACTGGTAACGCTGCAGCATTATCAGAACCATCCCCGGGCAACTAGAGCGTGATCCTATTTCTGTCTAGTATGTTAAAACTTCGAATATACGTTCATGACGCGTATACGCGAAATCTTTATATACTCGATTGTCCATATTCAAAATAAATAAATTTTCAAATACGTATAAAGCGATTTAAATTTTCAAAACAAAATTGTTTTCATTTGAAAAATATACTCTTCACACTCGTTCTAGGATACTACTGATCCCATCTCTAACGAGTCATTCTAATTGGATATTACTAATCCAATATCTGATAAATTCTTTCGTATGGTTCTAATGTGTCTTGTTCTCGAGCACTGTAAACCAAAGCTCTGATACCAAACTAAGACGACCCGAACTTCCCCGGTAAGGAAAGCCCGGATAGAATTGAGTACAAGACGAATCAGAATGCAGACGGAAGAACATTTCATTGTTTATTACAACAATTCCATCAGAATACAAGAATATACAGAGTATGAATAAATAAATTACAAATTTGACAAATATCAGATTACAATAAATTACATAGCAGTGGAAAATAATACAAAACACAACTGAAAGTAATACACAGATACAGAGCTTTCTGAGCATCGTTCCAGCTGTAAATCAGGATCCTGTGAATATAAATCTGCAAAACCAAAACTACTAGCTGTCCGTGTGGAAAATAGGGGCACCCAGAGTTTAGGTTAAAACAATAAACTCTAGGTCAGTCATGTGATTGGTGTGAGAACTAAAACAGTTATTTAAAACTTTACTTTAAAAGAGAGTAATTCAAGGGACCACGTCGTATAACACGGAACGGGTTTCCTCCCTAGAATACTAGTGCATATAACAAAACAGCGCAATGCTCTTTGAAAAAAATGAAGCTATTATAAGACCCAGGTCCCATCACACAATACAACCGGAGGATAGGGTTTTCCCTTATAATAGCCAAACATGCTTGGTACGTTTAAAACAAATCATTTGATACTATTATAAGTGTATAATGTCAAAACAATTCAAATCATAAATATCAATCATAGGCGGCATGGGTACCATCTATCATGTCGCCATACTAGTTCTACAATTAAAACCGCAATATCACGTATTGGAAATTGGATTTCCGTCATGAGTCAAGGCAAGGGGCAAGCTCCTCTCCGATTCGAGACACTCTAGCAAATGTCTCAGGACCCCACTATGATCCTTGGATCTTCAGGGCCGGTGCTCTCTTACTTTTGAGGATTGGCAATTCCTGAACACACGTTTCCTGGTCCTTACAGACCTATATCCGAGGCTCCTCGTATCCAATAACCACACAGGTGAAAAGTATATAAATGTTAGGGCTGGTAGGTCACTGACACCACCCTAGCTAGAAAGAAACGTCGTGCTCTCCCTGCAGTCACTATCCCGTTTTTGACTCATACCGAGGTGTGAGGCTCGCCAATTCACGTTATACACAAAGCTACGTCACACAGACCGTGCTTTGATCATCAACCACAAGACTTTGCTTTTCAACAGAAGCCTTGATCAATTGCCACTTATGCGTGCCACACTGGCAATTCACTCCATGCGACTGATGTCCATCGATATACAACCTCTGAGCTCGTACGTCTTAGAGAAGGGCGTTAAGCAAGAGAATAAATTCTCCGCCGCCAAACAGATGTATATTTAATAGAGATCAATCAACACAGAATAAAATCCAATGTCAGACACACAATCCATTTACAAATTCGTTCTGGGTCTGAACGACACCGGAGGCACTTTCCTCGCATATCCATCCATCTCCATGTACGTTTGGACGATCACCAACTGTTTCCCTCATCTTGGGTGTACAACCCAATCAAGATCATCAGTAATCACCCAAACGATGTGAAGACTTCCGGTCTTCAACCACCGTCTTCATCTTCGACATCTCGTCGAATTGGTTATTCAGAATGGGTGTAAACCCGGCCTTTTTGAATAACCCACGTATATGATAAACAAATGTTACACAAACACAACGAACGCCTCATTCCAATTCAGAATATTCTTTTATTCACAAAATCACATTCTTAGGGAAAGGTTCCCATTAATTTTATCCAAGATAAATTCTTCTAAATTTATTCTTTAATCTTCCTTTGGATATCATTTCTAACTAGTCGGGATTAGCGAACCACACCGAAGTAATTATTTATTTTATTTCCCAATTCCAACCTATATATCCCATGGAGCAAAACTGGTGGTACTCCATTCCTAACACCACGGAGTTATCGGTAAAATTAATTACCATTTCACGTTCAAATCTAATTAAAGATTTAACTATCGCTTTCAAGCAAAACTGGTGGCACTCCATTCTCGATCACCTTTCATATTTGATAATTTAAATTATCAATTCACATTTTAATCTAATTAAAGATTCATTAAAACTCCACTTAGTTTTAATCTTTTCAAAAAAACAACATCTCACCTTTAACTGGGTTAAAGAACCAATGTCATATAAAACACGATTCACAATAAACCCAAATCACATTCGATATGAAATACAAGGCTCTGAATAGAAAATATACCGGCTTATATTCAATATCAAATTCTGAGACCAACAAATATCGTATTGGAAATAACGATATAAAATATATCTTTCAAATTCCCATAACAATATCTGTATAGTCACGAAATCCAACATCGCAATATTCCGAAGATAATTTCGATTCAACTCCAGCCCAATTCACGTATTGGGAATATTGATTATTTTTCAAATCACTTTCAAATTCAATTTATTTATTTAAAAATAAATTGATTTTCATTCTAGTTCAAAACTAGTTCATTTCGATAAAAATCTATTTTTATCATTTCAAATGTGGAGTTTTTCCTCCCAGTTCTTTCCAATTCACATATTTTGATTTTACACAAATTATCAATATTTTTAATAATTTTATCAAGGCTCGTATAGTCGATTTCCAACAACGGCCATCGAACTGCACTTACAGCGACCTTTTCTGAAATTGATTTGGACATAATTCCAAATCCAACCGTTAGATTTCAAATTTCAAATATTCATTGGAAAGCTCTTTTCGATACGAACCCAACGGTTCCGGTTTTAGGAGAATCCGAAGGTCGGATCTCCCGCAACGTCGATTCGAAATCAATGGTCGAAATTCACGAACTGCCGCGGCGCGGCGCGTTCTATTCAGGCCATTATATATATAATATATATATATATATATATTATATATTTCGTCGATTTCCTTTTTAAAACGAATTTTATAAATAGTTCTAAATTTGTTTCAAAAACAATTTCAACTTCATCTTCAATTTCAAATCGATTTGATTTCAATTCAATTCGAATTCACTTCAATTTTATTTAATTCGAATTCATATTCGTTTCAATTCAATTCAAATTCTAATTCGTTTCAATTCAATTCAATTTGAATTTACCTTCTATTTAATTCAATTCGAATTCATTTCAAATTGATTTCAATTCAATTTCAGTTCGTTTTAAATTTCATTCAAAACGATTTCAATTCGTTTTTAATTCAATTTCAATTTAATTCAATTTGAATTCATTTCAAATTGATTTCAATTCAATTTCAGTTCGTTTTAAATTTCATTCAAAACGATTTCAATTCGTTTTTAATTCAATTTCAATTTAATTCAATTTGAATTCATTTCTATTCAATTCGAATTCAAATTCACTTTCTATTCAATTCGAATCGAATTCATTTTCTATTCAATTCGAATCGAATTCATTTTCTATTCGATTCGAATTCATTTCAAATTGATTCAATAAAATTTCAAATTGAATTTTAATCTAATTTAATTTGAATTTCTTTTCAAAATATTAAATTTTGAAATCACTTTTCAATATTCATTATAAAACGAATAGAATCGATATAAATATCGTTCACATCAAAATAACGCAACTCTAATCAACACGGCTTTATATATTTCAAATACTTCTTTATTCTATTCAACAAATGAATATTTATTCTATTCAACACATGAATCTATATTTCTTTCAACACTTGACTAATCTCAACAAATGAGTACTATCAACACATGAATCTTATTTTATGATATTCATTATTTTCCCGATTGGAATGAGGCGCAATCAATCACCATATAATGTTAATTATATGGATTTCATACAATACATGTATATAATAGCAATGATAAACAATCAACCATCATCCAAGGTGCACCACACAACTGCATAAGCATCAAATATAAATAATCAACGCTTACACAGTCTGTCGACCAATCGATCGACATACAATTAAATAATTGGGACTAGTGTACGCCAAATATCATCCCAACACCCGTGTGGGGTTTCAAATCAACAAACACATATTTTTATTCGTGCAGTTGGGCGATGTGTAAAATTTATCATCCCAATCAATATCAGTCAAATCAGTTTATATAAACAAATCGGCCGATTTGTTTATAAATATTTATTTATTCACTTTCACGTTAAAAATTATATTTTTAACGATAAAATATTTTTAACTATGTAAATATTTTATTTCCTTTCAACACAAGAATATTTTATTATCGATTTCACATCAACAACACAAACAAATTTCACAACACACCAAACAAGCATACAAGCCGTCCATGGTCTGTGGATGACGGGTGCCGGGTGCTGCTAAGCACCGTCTGCATCCTAGTATATATATATATATATATATATATATATATAACTAGAAAAAGAAATTTAGAGTGAGGAGTTCTCACCGATAGCTAATCCAACTTCACGACACTTCAAAAGTAGAAGTCTTCGTCGTTCTCGCCTTTCGTCACTTACGTTGCCCGTAGCCACTACATATATAAAAATCACATTTTTATATTGCTATTCAATATATAAAAATCGAATTTTTACTTCGCTATTCAATATATAAAAAATCGAATTTTTACTTCGCTATTCAATATATAAAAATCGAATTTTTACTTCGCTATTCAATATATAAAAATCGAATTTTTACTTCACTATTCAATATATAAAAATCGAATTTTTACTTCGCTATTCAATATATGAAAATCGAATTTTTATACCGCTACTATATAGGTAAAAATTCTATTTTTACACCGCTATTCTCTATATGAAGATTTCGTCTTTTCAAATATAAAGATTTCATTTTTCATCTTCTACAACATAAAAGATTATATTATTCATCTTCTACAATATAAAAGATTTCGCCTTTCTACTTAAAACAACATCATCCTTACTTCACTAAGAACCAAATCTTTATAGAATAAAAAATCAAATCTTTTTATTGCAAAAATCTCTTCCGTTCAGATTTGGTAGAATATATAAAATTGATTTATATTTCAAAAACAAAAATCAGAAAATAAACAAAGCCATTTTAATTATCATAAACCGAATATTTAAAGTAAATTAAAATAAAACAAAATAAGATAAAATAAAAGAAAATACTTACAGCGCCTAGAGGAAGGGGGGTCTCGAGCTGACGGAGCTCGCGTCGGAGCTGTGGAGGGTTGGGGGGCGGGGCGCGCTGGGGTTTCAGGAGGGAGGGGGTGCGGTGGGTTTTCAAAGGAAGAAGAAGAAGAAGAAGGAGAGGGGGAAGAAGGAAGCGGCGGCGGCGTGCACCAGGGGGGGCGCGATGGCGGCGGCGGCGGGTTTCCCCCCACCTGCGTCGCTCGCTCCGCTTCCTTTTTTTCTCGTTTTTTGATGAATCAGTTTTCAAAAGGGGGGGCAGATAAAGGAATAAGGGAAGATAGAGAGAGGCATTTTCTATTTAATTATTTAATTATTTTAATTTCAAAAAGTTGACTTTTTATTTCGACCTCGAAATGAGGCCCACCACCTGTCGTCCATAGCTAATTACCCCCATTCCGAACACAATGTGATATGTATCGTAGGCTGATTCAGCTGTTTCGATCAGTTTCCGTTAAAATCAACATATACTCTATATATTGAATTTGAACGCGCATTTCAATTCACTAGGGACACATACTAACTCTATAAATCCCAGAAAAATATTTTCTAGCTTCGTATTGACGATACGGTCCTAACAAAACTAGTTTCGTCGAATTCCGAGACCGTTAGAAAAATGGCCAATTTCCAGTCGATTAAAATCAATTGAAAATGGTCAAACGCGTTTTCCTTTGCCACGCTCACATATTGATTCGAAAAATTATGAAATTTGGAATCTAGCAATAATTTGACATCATGGACCCAACAAAAGTGGTTTCGTCGAAATCCGAGGTCGTTTGCAAAATTCCCATTTTCAAGGGCCTGAATTCCATAGCGACTATTCAGAATTTTCAACTGGACATAACTTTTGATTCCCGCTATGAAATTTCGATTTTTCAGATTCATTGGAAAGATATTCCCAAATAGATCTCATAATTTTTGGTTTCACTAAAATCCGGTTTGTTTTGCACCCGGTACGCTCAATTGAAATTTGAAATCGAATTATCGAACTACCGCGCCATTTTCAATTCCTTTTATAATTATATATAATTATTTATATTCTAACGACGACGTATATAATATATATATTCGGTTCTATTCAAAATAAATTTCCCATCTATATTATTTAAAATAATCATTTTAAATGTTCAAAATTCGCTAAAATTGCCAAAATAAAAAATTTAAACTGGCCCAGATTTTCGGGTTGTTACAACATCGCAGCGGAAAAATAATACGAAACACAACTGAAAGAGATATACGGATACAGAGATTTCTGGATATTATTCCAACTGTAAACCAGGTTCTTGCGAATATAAATCTGCAAAACCAAAACTACTAGTTGTCGTGTCAAAATAGGGGCACCCAGAGTTTAGGTTAAAGCAATAAACTCCAGGTCAGTCATGTGACTAGTGTGAGAAATAAAACAGTTATTTATCTTTATATTAAAGTTAGGTAAATCAAGGGACCACGCCGTATAACACGGAACGGGTTTCCTCCCAAGAACACCAGTGCATAAAACAAACAGCGCAATGCTAAATAAAGAAAAATGATGCTATTATAAGACCCACGTCCTATCACACAATGAAACGCAAGCTGGAGGATAGGGTTTTTACCTTATAATAGCCAAAGAATGCTTGATACGCAAAATTTCATGTTTTAATTCTTAATCAGACTCCAACCGTAAATTAGTAAGAGAACGATTCCCTAAGTATTAACCCCGAAGGCCGAAACTAACATCAAACTAATACCCAGGAAACCACCCATCTTAGCTCGTTTCCAGTTAGTTTCTGATTTTATATACAATCATAAATATCAATCATAGACGGTATGAGCGCCCCATCCTACTATGTCGCCATATATAGGATTACAACTAAAACTGAAACATCACGTATTGGAAGTTGGATTTCCGTTTGTGAACCGAGGCAAAAGATAATCCTCTACCAATTCGAGACGCTCTAGCCTACCCCTCAGGACCCAGACTCAGGTGGGCCCTTGGATTGTCAGGGTCGGTCCGTCGATGTGGATTAAAATGCCTGAACACTGTGTTTCCCCAGCCTTTGGGGTGTCAATGAGCCAACGAATGACTCCATCGGCTTCACATAGTCACCGATATATCCGAGGCGCCTCGCAACAGCAACAACCACATAAGTCAAACTCGTCAGGGCGTGTCAAACAACTGACGCCACTTCTAACTAGAAAGAAATGCATGTCCTCCCTGAGGTCCTCTCCCATTTTTGGTTCACCACCGGGGTGTGAGGCTCGCAAATCAATGCTACACAAAACTGTGCCACAAAGGCTGTGCTTTGATCATCAACCACAAGACTTTGCTTTTCAACAAAAGCCTTGATCATTTTCCACTTAGGCATGCCACTTAGTCAAATCACTCCATGCGTTTGATATCCATCAATATAGAACCCCCTCGTATGTCTCAGAGAAGGGCGTTAAGCAAGAGAATAAGTTCTCTGCCGCCAAACAGATATATATTTAATAGAAATCAATCACACAGAATAAAATCCAATGTTAGACACACAGTCCATTTACAAGTTCATTCTGGGTCTGAATGAAACCGGAGGCACATAGTACCCCGCATATCCATCGATCTCCAAGTACGTCTGGACGACCACTAACCGATTCCCTCCTCTTGGGTGTACGGCCCAATCAAGATCATCAGTAATCGCCCAAACGACGTGAAGACCTCCGGTATTCAACCACCATCTTCATCTTCGACTTATCGTCATATCAGTTATTTAGAATGGGATAACCCGGTCTTTCCGAATAACTCGCGTATATAATAAACAAGTGTTACACAAACACAACATACACCTCATTCCAATTCATCAGTCACTAACCATAAATTAGTAAGGGAACAAGTCCCCAAATATTAACCCCGAAGGCCGAAACCAACATCAGATTAATACCCAGGAAACCATTCATCTTAACTAATCTTTAGTTAGTTGCTAAACTTCGCATTCTTAGGGATAGTTCCTGTTAATTTTATCAAAGATAAATTCCTCAAATTTATTCTTTAATCTTCTTTTGAATATCGATTCAACTAGTCAGGATTAACGAACCTTACCGAAGTAATCATTTGTTTTAATTTCCCAATCCCAACCTATTTATCCCATGAAGTAAAATTGGTCATACTTCATATCTAACACCATGGTGTTATTGGTAAATTCAATTACCATTTCACCTTCAAATCTAATTAAAGATTTAACTATTGCCTAGAGCAAAACTGGTGATACTCCATTCTCGATCATTTCAATCTAATTAAAGATTCATTAAAACTCCACTTGGTTTTAATCTTTAACAGGGTTAAAGAAACAAAATCACTTAAAACACGGTTCACAATAAACCCACATCACATTCCATTCTATTAGTCCCTAACCTTAAATTAGTAAGAGAACAGTTCCCTAAATATTAACCCCGAAGGCTGAAACCAGCATCAGATCAATACCCAAGAAACCATTTAACTTAACTAATCTCCAGTTAGTTTCTAATTTTCTTAACTCAGTTGGGTCTAAGGACAGTATTATTGAAGATACCGTTCACGACAACCCAAAATCACATTCCATTAATTATCGGGTTAAAGAACAAGTGTTATTTAAAACACCGCTCAAGATAAACCCAAAAATCAATTCAAATTCAATTCCAATTAAATACCATTTAATTGGTACACTTCATTAAATCTAAATAAAAAGATTCAATCTCATTCTCAACTAGGATTAAGAACAGTGTTAATGAAGACACCGTTCACGACAAACCCAAATCATATTTGATATTAAATACAAGGCTCTGAATAAAAAATATATCGGCTTATATTCAATATCAAATTCTACGACCAACAAATATCGGATTGGAAATAACGATATAATTATATCTTTCAAATTTCCATAACAATATCTGTATAATCACGAAATCCAACATCGAAATATTCCAAAGATAATTTCGATTCCAATCTATTCCAATTCCATTATTGGAAATTCTATTTATTTTCAGAACCGTTTCAAATCCACTTTATTTAATTTTAAAAATAAATAGAAGTATAATTCTAGTTCAAAACTAGTTCATTTCGATAAAAATCTATTTTTATCTTTTCAAATATGGAGTTTTTCATCCCAATTCTTCGTAAATCATTTCTTATGATTTTACGCAAATTATTACTATTTTTAATAATTTTATCAAGGCCCGTACAGTCGATTTCCATCAATAGCCATCGAACTGCACTTACAGCTACCTTTTCCAAATTTGATTTGGGCATAATTCCAAATCCAATCGTTAGATTTCAAATCCCTAATATTCATTAGAAAGCACTTTTCGATACGAACCCAATGGTTCCAGTTTTAGGAGAATCCGACGGTCGGATCTCCCGTGATACCCATTCGAAGTCAATGGTCGAAATTCGCGAACTGCCGCGGCGCGACGCGTTCTATTCAGGCCATTATATATATATAATATATATTATATATATTTCGCCGATTTCCTTTTAAAACATATTTTATAAATCGTTTTAAATTCGTTTTCAAAATGATTTCAACTTCATATTCAATTTCAAATCAAAATTGAATATTCCACATCATCGATATACAAACGATAATATTTTCAAAACGTTGTATTTTGAAATCAATTCCTTTTCTATATTCATTATAAAAATGAATAAAATCGATATAAATATCGTTCATGTCAAAATTGCGTCAATCTAATCAACACGGATTTTAATTCTCTATTCAGCACATGAATTTATTTTCTATTCAACACATGAATATATATATTCAGTTCAACACATGAATTTTCTTTACAATTCAACAAATGAATTTTCTTTATATATTCCAAATTGGAATGAGGCCCAATAAATTACCATATAACGTTAATTATATGGATTCCCTAAAACACATGTATATAATAGCAACGATAAATAATCAACCTTCATCCTAAGTGCATTCTTCACTGTATAGGCATCAAATATAAATATTCAACGCTTATAACAGCTTGTCAATCAACCGATCGACATACAGCTAATTATTGGGATTAGTGTATGTCCAATTTCATCCCAACACCTGTGTGGGGTTTCAAACAATCAAACACATATTTTATTTGTGCAGTTGGGCGATGTGTAAAATTTATCGTCCCAATCAATATAAGTCAAATCAGTGTATATAAACAAATCATCCGATTTGTTTATAAATATTTATTTTATATACACATTAAAAATTATTTTTCTAACTATAAAATATTTTCCACTAGAAAATATTTTATTTCATTTCACATCACACAATCAAATTTCACAACATAGCAACCAAGCAAACAAGTCATCCATGGTCTGTGGACGACGGGTGTCTGGTGCTACTAAACACCGTCTGCATCCTAGTATATATTTCAAAATAGAAATAAATTAAAGGTGAGGAGTTCTCACTGAATTGCTAAACCAAACGCCACGAATCTTCATATGTAGAAATCTTCGCCGTTCTCGACTTTTGTCACTTTCGTTGCTCGTAGTCACTACATATATAAAAATCACATTTTTATATTATTGCTATGTATATAAAAATTCTATTTTTACACCGCTACTATATAGATAAAAATTCTATTTTTATACCGCTACTATATAGATAAAATTTTATTTTTATACCACTACTATATAGATAAAAATTCTATTTTTACACCGCTACTATATTGATAAAAATTCTATTTTTATACCAGTGTTCATATAATAAAGATTATATTTTTATATCACTACTATATAGATAAAAATTTTATTTTTATCTTGCTAGTAATATAATAAAAATTATATTTTTATTACTCTACATGAATAAAAATCATATTTTTATTCTCTCTACTATATAAAAATCATATTTTTATAGCTAATCCGTTCATGTAAAATTCATATTTTTACAATGCTAAAAATCATAACTATATGTAATTAAAAATCGCTTCTTTAACCACAATAAAAATCGCCTCTTTAACCATACTATAATATCTTAAAACAGAAAACAAAATAAATGTAAATTAATATAAAAAGAAACTCACATTTCTATGGTTTTTTTCTTTCTTCCAGTGGGGGAGGGTCTTCATGCGGGCGCCGGGGTCTTGAACGAAGAGGAGGCGTCGGAGTTGCGGCGGAGGTCGGGGGTTGGCGGAGTATCAAGGCACGAAGGGTTTTTGGGGTCTGAAGGGGGAAATGGGGTTCGGCGTGGATCGAGGAGGGGGGTCCTTGCCGAAGAGGCGATGGGCGGCGTCGCCCTGGGGGGGGGCGCGACGTGGATTGGCTTCTCTCTTTTTTTCTATCTAAATCGAATTTTGAAAAGTCAATGGGGGGGCTGAGAGTATAAGGAGAGGTTTTTTAATTTATTTAATTTATTTAATTTATTTAATTTCAAAAGGCTACTTTTCATTTTGACCTCGAAGTAAGATCCACCGCCTGTCGTCCATAGCTAATTATCCCCATTCTGAACACAATGGGATATGTATCGTAAGCTGATTCGATCGTTTCGATCAGTTTCCATTAAAATCAAAATATAACTCTATACATTGAATTTGAACGCACATTCAATTTACTGGTGGTCACATACTACCTCGAAAAATTCCCCAAAAATATTTTCTAGCTTCGTATTGATGATACGGTCCTAACAAAACTAATTTCGTCAAATTCAGAGACCGTTTGAAAAATAGCCGTTTTCCATTCGATTAAAATCAACTAAAACTGGTCAAACGCGTTTTCCTTTGCCACGCTCACATATTGATTCGAAAAATTACGAATTTTGAAAACTATCAATAACTTGACATCATGGATCCAACAAAAGTGGTTTCGTCGAAAACTGAGGTCATTTGCAAAATTTCAATTTTTAAAAGCCAGAATTCCATAGCGACTATTCTGAATTTTCAACTGGACATAACTTTTGATTCCCGCTATGAAATTTTGATTTCCCGGATTCGTTGGAAAGATATTCTCAATTAGATTCAAATATTTTAGGTTTCGTTAAAATCCGGTTTATTTTGCACCTGGTACATTCATTTGCATTTTGAAATAGAATTATCGAACTACCGCGCCATTTCAGGCTCGTTATATAATTAAAATAAATTATTTATATTCTAACGACGATCTACATAAATATATTCTTCGAATTCTATCCAAAATAAATTTCTCGTTGTTATTATTTAAAATAATTCATTTTAAATATCAAAACTAGCTAAAATTGCCAAAATAAAAAAAATTAAATTGGCCCAGATTTCTTAGCTATTACAATCTCCCCAACTTAAAACTTTTCGTCCCCGAAAAGGAACGAAGTCGAAAGTTGTTTAACTAATCAAGTCAACTTTCATTATTTTCTTTATGGCTTAAGTTCTTCAACTTTTCAGTTTCTAAGAACTTTTCAAAATTTTCAAAAATTTGGCTAACATTCTAAATTTTCGTAAAATTTCGCCATAACCTCCCCTGCACCGGGGACTTCGAGATATTTCATATAGCCTCCCATGGCCTTCTTCAATCCAAAAGAAAAAGAAAAAGCCAAGCGGCTAGGCAATCAGCTCATAAAATGATCCAAAACCCAAAGAAATTCAAAAAACATGTACCTATTTGTCGCGCAAACAATTTTATTCTTCTGCTCTAGCCTCCTTGCTATAACTTGTTCAATGTAAGTACATGTATATGCATGCAAATCCAAACAAATTTCAATACAATTCACTATTTGGCTAAAGGTTCAACATTTTAATTAATCAAACATTAAAAAACAATACAACCAGCAATCAATTAGTTGATTATCGTTTCAAATTCATAACTTTGATATATAGTCAAAAATCACATTTTTGGTGCCAAATCACAACAATAGGCCCTATCTAATTTTGGTTCACACCAGTCTAATGGAAATATATAGATATCACGCTTTCGAAACTCGAATATAAATACTGATGATGTTGCCGCATCATCAGAATTATCCCCGGGTGACTAGAGTGTGACTCTATATCCATCCAGTTATTGGAGGCTTCCAATACACGAGGATCAGACATATATTAAAATCTCTATATACCTGATAGTCCAAATCAATATAAATAAATAATCAAATACGAATTATTGATTTAAATTTTCGAAACAAAAT
This sequence comes from Allium sativum, assembly GCA_030737875.1. Lineage (NCBI taxonomy): Eukaryota > Viridiplantae > Streptophyta > Magnoliopsida > Asparagales > Amaryllidaceae > Allium > Allium sativum. The sequence goes on from CM060924.1 coordinate 940,636,853, forward strand.
TTGTTTTTACTTTAAAAATATACCGTTCACACTCGTTCTAGGATACTACTGATCCCATCTCTAACGAGTCATTCCTATTCGATATTACTAATCCAATCTCTGATGAATTCTTTCGTACGGTTCTAATGTGTCTTGTTCTCTAAGCTTTGTAAACCAAAGCTCTGATACCAAATGAAGCGACCCGAACTTCCCCGGTCTCCGAAGAGAAGAGAAAGAACGAATTACTTTAAGGACAAGATGAATCAGAACGCAAACAGAAGAATATTTCATTGTTTATTACAACAAATACATCAGAATACAAGAATATACAGAGTATGAATAAATATTACACAGAAAATATCAAAGATTTAAATTACATTTAAATACATCGCAGCGGAAAAATAATACGAAACACAACTGAAAGAGATATACGGATACAGAGCTTTTCGGATATCATTCCAGCTGTAAACCAGGTTCCTGTGAATATAAATTTGCAAAACCAAAACTATTAGCTGCCCGGGTCAAAATAGGGGCACCCAGAGTTTAGGTTAAAACAATAATGTAACACCCCGTAATTATGTAACACTAATCAAGGCAGAATTAAAAGTTAAATTCAAAATCAAGGGAAACGGGCTGCGCCCTTACGTTTGCCTCGGAATTCTGCATGAAAAAAAGTCCGAGTTTGCGTAAATCGGAGTCCGTATGAGGAAGATATGGCCTTCGGAAGATTCAGCGAAGTTAAAATTTCAAAACAGGTCAGAAAACGAAGTTCAAATTCAAAAATCGGACCCAGATTGGGCTGGGCGGGAATTTTCCTGCCCAAGGCACCTAGGTCGACTGGGTAGTCGACCTGGGGGTCGACCCCCCTGCTTTTTCCAGTTTTCTGAACCTGTTTCGTTCTTCTGTATCTAGACGCCATTCTGACCAGATTCGTTGACTTCTACACTATATAAACAGCCCTAGTCTCCTTCTCTATTCATAATTCTTATCTATCCTTATGTTGCCTCTGAGAAAATATATATATAAATAATATATAAAATAAATCAAGATGAGGAAATGCTGCTAAAGACTTTCAAGAGGAGATTCAAGTCAAGCTAGGATTCAAGTGAAGATTCAAACGACTGTTTTTCTGCGAATCTAATCTAATCTCTATAAGTCAGTTACTTTTTAGATTTGAACGTTTCTCTCTGTTCGTGACATGAAATTAAAGGAATAAAAGAATATGCCAAATCTTTCTATTTGAATCAGTGCCTATATCTTTGGACCTAATTAAGAACTGTTATGATTCGATGACCAATTAGGCCTTGCCTATGACTATGAACGTTGCCTATGACTATGAACGTTGCCTATGACTATGAACATTGCCTATGACTATGAACGTTGCCTATGACTGTGACTGTGACTATGAGAATTATTTCCTTTACTATGAACACAAGCCTATGCCTTTGATTAGGAAACATAAATTATTGCCTATGACATAATAGGGACAACTGTGATTAAACACCTATGATTCATGACTAGGAAAGTGTTGCCTAAGTTCTGTGACTATGAAATTGGGTCTAAACACATGTTTATCTATTCTGTCTATTCTTGGTTTTCTTTGATTTTAGATCTTGGGAATTTACCTATTAAGTTAGGTCTACCCATGTTTATCTATTCTGTCTATTCTTGGTTTTCTTTGGTTTTAGACCTTGGGAATTCACCTATTAAGTTAGGTCTACCCATGTTCTTGAACCTACGTCGTTATTCAACCCTTTTTATGTCATAAGACTTTCAGACCTATAGGCCTTCGATGTTTTAGATCAATTTCTGTGTAATTCATTAGGTCTGTAATTGGTAATTATCATTTTATGCCAGCTATTATGCCTATCTTGTTCATAGCATCTTTGGTTCATTCCCTAGTTTCTACGAATTTAGATTTACCTATAATCTAGATTGAATTACGATTATATGAACGGTGGGAATACGATTTGGGCAAAATATGAAATTTGCAAAGCATAGTTTTTAACTTGGAAACTGGCATAAATTGGGAACATGTATTATGGCATGTTCATAGAAATGCAAATTGGTTAAATTTGACATGAATTATAAGATGTGTAATTTGAATCTAGTATTGACTAGTAAATCTAGCATTTACATGAATTGTGAACTAGAAAAATAAGTCTAGTTTGACACGAACTGCAATTAGAATGTTAAATCAGGATTGGATTAGCTAATTTGGCATGATATGTATATTGGTATAAATTTGAATTTGGCCATAGTTGGGAGTAATTGTCAGGTTTAGCAAAATCATGGTTAGTGATACTTAATTTGGTATAGTTTACATACCAAAAAGGCATAAATATGATATAGAGGGGAAAATGGGCCATAAGAATAAATGTGGGCGATTTACATTAAACGAGTAATTAGGAAATAAGTAAATTAGGAACAATTTACTTATAGAATTTGTCTTAAATGAGGAAATGTAAATTTAGACAAATTAAAGGTTTAATAACGACATCTCTTTTAATAATACACCAGAAAGTTCTAGGGTGACAGAGAGGATAGTGTCTAGGCTTGGGTTTGGAAAATACAAGTTTCCTGCTCTCCCTGGCTATCCCTAACTAATCCGACGGACGGGATGGTTACTTTCAAAACCTGATTTGAAAATTAATCAAACCCTTTGAACTTAGAAAACACGAATATGCCTTACCCGAGGTTATACTGAGTTGCGATGTAAACCTGCCCGGAACCAACCGGCGCATCCAGTAGTCGCAACAATATCTGTCTAATGTGAGTGGTCGCAACTTTAATTTATTTAGTTAAAGCTAGAACAAGAATGGTAGGGTTAAGTTAACTAACGCACTTAACCAATTCAACATGATAACAAAACCGATGGGTGGGGGTTAGGTTCATGCAGACACTTAACGCAGTTAAGCTAGAATGGGAAGGTTAAGTCCATGGGAACACTTAACCGACTTAACACAGTTAAGCTAGAATGGGAAGGTTAAGTCCATAGGAACACTTAACCGACTTAACACAGTTAAGCTAGAATGGGAGGGCTAAGTCCATAGGGACACTTAACCAAACTCATGGTAACAAGACAAGATTTGTAGGGGTTAAGTAACTAAGAAAACACTTAGCTAAATTAACATGTTAACTAGACTAGAAGGTGGGGTTAAGTAAAGTTAATACACTTAGCCAAATTAACATGTTAACTAGACTAGAGGTTGGGGTTAAGTAAAATTTAATACACTTAGCCAATTTGATATGTTAGCTGGGCTAGACCGTAGGGTAAAGTAAACTTGAACACTTAACCATCAGATTTTGATAATGGAATAGGGTTAAGTCTAAAACATGAAGGGATAATGCTTAACCGTTAATAACATGTTTGTTAAAACAGACGGGCAAGGTTAAGTTAAAAAGGAACACTTAACCAATACAGGGTGAATGGGTAGGGTTAAGTAATAAGAAATACTTAACCAATATAACTTGGTTGGTGGCAGGGTTAAGTCACCATTAATTACTGGTAACACTTAACCAGTTTAACAGGATAAATGAAGGGGGTTAAGTTAGCTTGAATTGACTAATGACACTTAACCAATCCAAATTGATGGGAAAGAGAACTAAGTAGTAAACCTTAGTTAGAAGGAGCTAAGTAGTAAACCTTAGTTAAGAAAACAACGATTCTAGAAACTAAGTAGTAAACCTTAGTTAGTAGAACTAAGTAGTAATTCTTAGTATAACACGGGAAAGAGTGAATGTCCGTCTGAAGGCTCCAACGAATTGGGTTACGAAGCCCGAGGCTTCGAGGGGACGTGAGGGTACTCTTGGTATCCCTCTGTGAGGCTGCAGATGATCCTCCTGGGCTCACAGAGGTTAAGTTCTGCGTTAGAAGAACCAGGGTTATGCCTTGGTTGCAATATATGGCAACCTAAAGACTAGGATGGACCGGCGTGATTCGGCGAGAAAACGGTAGCCCTGTGATAGCAACTCGTCGTCTACCATCCATCTTGAGTCAATCGAGATACGTGAAGCGGAAAGGCGGAGAACTCCAAAAGACCATATACTTGCTATCTAGTTATGGGTGAGGATGGCCATAGGATAGTGGGGCACCGGGGGCCTGCGTATAGTTCTCATTTTTCAAGGTGTGCCTTTCATTAGTAGAGGGAGGGGTCAAGTGGGACCATAACCACTGGAATAAAAACAGACCTTACCATTTGCATCGGCAGATATCTGAAAGCTCCCGACCGAGTTCTGTATTCGTTGATTTTCCCTGACACAGGACTCGGGCCACACATTACAGGACATGTGCATCTAGACAAGCGATAACGATTCGCAATACATGCGTGGGGAAGTCTAGGAACATATACCACCCTAGGTAGTGTGTCCTAGACTAGGGGGCATCGTTCGACGGGTAGCGTAATCCCTAGTTGGACTAGGTGGCATAAACCCTGCAACGAGAAGCGTTCAGCAGATAGTGTAAACTCTAGTTGAAACTAGAAAGCACTTGATAGAAAACCCTAGATTAGATCTAGGTAATAAATAATAAATGTATGCCTGAAGGCAATGGAAACTACATGGATTGGGATCACGTTATCGTTACTAGTTGGGACACTAGTTAGGCGATGCAGAAATATAAAAACCAGTATAACAAGGAAATGGCGAAGCGACGAAAGTATTAGAGCATATCCAGTTTATATTAGGTTAGCATATCTTGTGTTAATCTTGTCTAATCTTGCCAACCCTATCATCGTGGTGTTATCTTATATTCAGTTAATTTATTTCGTTTTGTTTTTCCATGTTCACATGCTAGAAGTTACTGAACTTACTCAGGCTTTATGTCTGACTTTGTTTCTCTTTCGTCTTCTTTTCTTCCGTTCCTCCCCCCCCCCCCAGGTACTAAAGAAGGGAATAGTATAGCTCAGGTTAAGTTGGACCGTCACTCTTTCCCAGCTTGAAGATTTGTCGAAGTTTGCTTGGATTCTCTTTTCAGATGCTATGGCTAGCTCTTGCTAAAATTGGGGAATATAAATGTTGTTTTATGCTTCTTTATTTTGTAAGATAGATGATACTCTGATATTGTAAAGAAATCATTGTACAAACTATTTTATCAATAAAGCCAAGTTTTATTTTCCGCTGTTTAGTTTCTGTCTGTCTTGTAATTTATCTGCATCTTTTACCCTAAATACTTCACAGAACTTAGTGCATTCCCTTTGTGAGTGACACTAACGAATGTGGGGTGTTACATGTGGTATCAGAGCTTAAGGTTACCAGATCAGATAAAGGATTTGAAAAATTATTTTCAAAACGGTTTTAAAAGAAGCATTTTCAAAAGAAAAGATGTGTTTTAAAGGCATATTCCCCAAATCCATACGCATTATCTTCTCTTCCTCTGTTTGAATTCTTGTCTCCTTCTTTCTTGAGTCTCTGGGGCTCCTGGCTTTCTGGGAGGTAACCTCATCGATGGGCGAGGTCGTGCCTGGCTTCCATCCATAGCTGTAACACCCCACATCTGTTAGTGTCACTCACAAAGGGAATGCACTAAGTTCTGTGGAGCATTTAGGGTAAAAGATGCAGATAAATTACAAGACAGACAGAAATTAAACAGCGGAAAATAAAACTTTACTTTATTGATAAAATAGTTTGTACAATGGTTTCTTTACAATATCGGAGTATCATCTGTCTTACAAAATAAAGAAGCATAAAAACAACATTTATATTCCCCGATTTTAGCAATAGATAGCCATAGCATCTGAAAAGAGAATCCAAGCAAACTTCGACAAATCTTCAAGCTGGGAAAGAGTGGAAGTCCAACTTAACCTGAGCTAAACTATTCCCTCCTTTACTACCTGGGGGGGGAACGGAAGAAAAGAAGACGAAAGAAAAACAGAGTCAGACATAAAGCCTGAGTAAGTTCAGTAACTTCTAGCATGTGAACATGGAAAACAAAACGACATGAATTAACTGAATACAAGATTACACCATGACGATAGGGTCAACAAGATTAGACAAGGTAGTCACAAGATATGCTAAGATAAGATAAACTGGATACGCTCTAATACTTTCTCCGCTTCGCTATTTCTTTGTTATGCTGGTTTCTATATCTCTGCACTGCCTATCTAGTGTCCCAACTAGTAACGATAATGTGATCCCAATCTCTGTATTTTCCATTGCCTTCAGGCATATTTATTATTTTGTTACCTAGATTTAATCTAGGGTTTTCTACCAAGTGCTTTCTAGATTCAACTAGAGTTTACACTATCTGCTGAACGCTTCTCGGATTCAGGATTTATGCCACCTAGTCCAACTAGGGATTACGCTACCTGTCGAACGATGCCCCAAGTCTAGGACACACTACCTAGAGTGATATATGTTCCTATACTTCCCCACGCATGTATCGCGAATCGTTATCGCTTGTCTAGATGCACATGTCCTATAATGTGCGGTCCGAGTCCTGTGTCAGGGCAAATCAAGGAATACAGAACTCGGTTGGGAGCTTTCAGATATCTGCCGGTGCAGATGCTAAGGTTTGTTTTTATTCCAGTGGCTATGGTCCCACTTGACCCCTCCCTCAACTAATGAAAGGCACAACTTGTAAAATGATAACTATACGCAGGCCCCCGGTGCCCCACTATCCTATGGCCATCCGCAACCATAACTAGATAGCAAGTATATGGTCTTTTGGAGTTCTCCGCCTTTCCGCTTCACGTATCTCGATTGACTCAAGATGGATGGTAGACGACGAGTTGCTATCACAGGGCTACCGTTTTCTCGCCGAATCACGCCGGTCCATCCTAGTCTTTAGGTTGCCATATCTTACAACCAAGGCATACCCCTGGTTCTTCTACGCAGACCTTAACCCCTATGAGCCCAGGAAGTTCATCTGTAGCCTCACAGAGGGATACCAAGAGTACCCACACGTCCCCTCGAAGCCTCGGGCTTCGTAACCCAATTCGTTGGAGCCTTCTTTCTACTCAGAAGGACATTCGCTCCTTCCCGTGTTATACTAAGAATTACTACTTAGTTTTACTAACCAAGATTTCCCACTTAGTTTCCAGAATCGTTGTTTTCTTAACTAAGGTTTACTACTTAGTTCTCTTTCCCATAAATTTGGATTGGTTAAGTGTCATTAATCAATTCAAGCCAACTTAACCCTCTTCATTTACCCTGTTAAGCTGGTTAAGTGTTATCAGTAACTCATGTTGACTTAACCCTACCACAAACCAAGTTATATTGGTTAAGTATTTATTACTTAACCCTACCCATTCACCCTGTGTTGGTCAAGTGTTCCTTTTTAACTTAACCTTGCCCGTCTGTTTTAACTAACATGTTTTTAATGGCTAAGTATTATCCCTTCATGTTTTAGACTTAACCCTATTCCTTTATCTCAATCCGATGGTTAAGTGTTCAAGTTTACTTAACCCTACAGTCTAGCCCAGCTAACATATCAAATTGGCTAAGTGTATTAGATTTTACTTAACCCCTACAAGTCTCGTTTTGCTACCTTGAATTTGGTTAAGTGTCTCTATGGACTTAGCCCTCCCATTCTAGCTTAAATGTGTTAAGTTGGTTAAGTGTTCCTTAACCCTCCCATTCTAGCTTAACTGTGTTAAGTGTCAGTCTGAACCTAACCCCACCCATCAGTCTAGTTATCATGTTGAACTGGTTAAGTGTCTTAGTTAACTTAACCCTACCATTCTTGTTCTAGCTTTAACTAAATAGATTAAAGCCGCGACCACTCACATTAGACAGATATTGTTGCGAATACTGGATGTGTCGGTTCCTTCCGGGCAGGTTTACATCGCAACTCAGTCTAATCTCGGGTTAGGCATATTCGTGTTTTCTAAGTTCAAAGGGTTTTGATTAATTTTCAAATCAGGTTTTGAAAGTAACCATCTCGTCCGTCGGATCAGTTAGGGATAGCCAGGGAGAGCAGGAAACTTGTATTTTCCAAACCCAAGCCAAGACACTATCCTCTCTGTCACCCTAGAATTTTCTGGTGTGTCATTAAAAGAGATGTCGTTAAGAAACCTTTAATTTGTCTAAATTTGTTTTTTCTCATTTAGGACAAATTCTATAAGTAAATTATTCCTAATTTACTTATTTCCCAATTACTCTTTTAATGTAAATTGTCTACATTTATTTCTATGGCCCATTTCCCCTCTATATCATATTTATGCCCTTTTGGTATGTAAACTATACCAAATTAAGTGTCACTAACCATGATTTTGCTAAACCTGATAGTTATTCCCAAGTATGGCCAATTTCACATTTATGCCAATATACTTACCATGCCAAATTAGCTAATCCAATTCCGATTCAACATTCTAATTCACGTCAAACTAGACTTATTATTCTAGTTCATAACTCATGTAAATGCTAAATTTACAAGTGAATACTAGATTCAAATTACACATCCTATAATCCATGTTAAATTTATCCAATTTGTATTTCTATGAACATGCCATAATTCATGTTCCCAATTTATGCCAAATTCCAAGTTTATAACTATGTTTTTAGTACATTTCACATTATGCCCAAATCGTATTCCCACCGTTCGTATAATTGCGATTCAATCTAGATTATGGATAAATCTAGACTCGTAGAAAATAGGGAATGAACCAAAGATGCTATGAAAAAAGATGGACATAATAACCGGCATAAAAGGTTTGAATAACGACGTAGGTTCAAGAACATGGGTAGACCTAACTTAATAGGTAAATTCCCAAGGTCTAAAACCAAGGATAGAAAGAATAGAGACGCAGGTTCAAGAACATAGGTAGACCTAACTTAATAGGTAAATTCCCATGGTCTAAAACCAAAGAAAACTAAGGATACGTAGAATAAGTAATCGGGTTTAGACCCAATCTCATAATCACAGAACTTAAGCAACACTTTCCTAGTCATGAATCATAGGTGTTTAATCACAGATGTCCTTGTTATGTCATAGGCAATAGTTTATGTTTTCTAATCAAAGGCATAGGTTTAGTCAAGGAAATAATCCTCATAGTCATAGTCACAGTCATAGGAAATGTTCATAGTCATAGGCAATGTCCATAGTCATAGGCAAATGTTCATAGTCATAGGCATATGGTTTTAAGGTCCATAGTTTCATAGTCACGGTCTTATTTGTCCTCGAGTCATAACAGTTCTTAATTAGGTTCAAAAGTATAGGCACTGATTCGAATAGAGAGAGAGAGAGAGAGATTTGGCATATTCTTTTATTCCTTTAATCCATGTCACGAACAGAGAGAAACGTTCAAATCTAAAAAGTAACCGACTTACAGAGATTAGATTAGAATAGAATGCTATGATTCGTAGAAAAACAGTCCTTGCAGTCGTTCGAATCTTCACTTGAATTCTAGCTTGAATCTCCACTTTGAAAGTCTTTGAGCAGCACCTCCCCATCTTGATTTATTTTATATATATTATTTTATTTATTATTTGATTAAGAGGCGGAGAGGAAGCCATGTTCACTAAGAATCTTTGCAGCATAAGGGTAGAGAAGAATTGTGAATAGAGAAGGAGTCTAGGGCTGTTTATATAGTGTTAGGCAGACGAACCTAGGCAGAAAACGTGACCAGATACATCAAAACGAACCAGGTGCAGAAAGCTGGAAAAAGCTGGGGGGTCGAGCCCTAGGTCGACTACCCAGTCGACCTGGGTGCCTTGGGCGGGAAAATTCCCGCCCAGCCCATTCTGGGTCCGATTTGAATTTTGAACCTGACCTGTTTTGAAATTTGAACTTCGTTGAATCCTTCGGAGGCCATATCTCCCTCATACGGACTGCGATTTACGCAAAATCGGACTCTTTTTCATGCATAATTCCGAGAAGAACGCAATGGCGCAGCCCGTTTCCCTTGATTTTGATTATAACTTTTAATTCTGCCTTGATTTGTTAATCTTAGCGTTACAGAATTACGGGGTGTTACATTCTCCCCCACTTAAAAGGATTTCGTCCCCGAAATCTCCAAGTTAGGAAGAATGTGTCCTATCATCCAATCACCCATCTACTCAACCATTCAACCATAGGCATTCATTGTCCTTAAAAGATTTCTAATGCTTTCATGTTCATATGCATAGTGTGTTTATATGTCTTTATCTAATGCAAAATCAGGCGGTCTACTGATTCAGTTGACCTCCTTAATGCGAATCATGTCAGTGCCATGCGTCCAATCATGTATGCAAGCATCCCTAGTTATGTAAATACTATATGCGTGCACGACCATTCATCCATATGCAACACCCATATGATAACATATCAAGTTCAATTTACAAACAAATACATATCTGTAAATGCAATATGAAAGCGTCTGAACTGATCTAGTGTCTAATACGTATGCATATGCATTCACAAGCAACCATTAGCAACCACTTGCAACCATCAACCATAACATGTTTCAAATACATGTTTACATCCATTGGCTTCTACCTAAGAATCGAAGATACGACCTAGGTGATATACTTTGGAAAGAGAGAAACAATCATGCGTAAAGCTCCTAAACAAAGAAATCAAGGATGCACCCTTAAGAAAAAGGGTATGACGCTAGTATCTAGCCTTCTTGAGCTTTACTCCACTGTATCTTAACTAAATTTTACTTCACGATTGTGAAGTTTCCGATCTCCGTTTCCAAAATAAACATATGTTAATCACGGTAGCAAGTGTACATACCAAGATGGCTTGAGGTCTCTCCTCTTAGCTTATCCATCACGCCATAACTATGAGAGTCAAAAGATCACTCCGTACTTTTTAGAGTGCCTGCCACAACTATTCATCTCTCACGCAAACCGTCCAAACCGAACTCGACATTCCTCAAGTACAAGCCCCAAAGGCCTAAACCAATATCAGACAAGCACCCAAGGAATATCTCCCCCAAATTTAGACGATCTACGTGAGATGATATAAGCAAACTCGATAGCTATTCTCAAATCCCTACTAATCAAAAGTAAACTGGTCGGACCACCAATTGGATTTGAGACTCTAGTGGGATCTTTCTACTATACAAGTACTATGGTGCAGAGACTCAACTACGGAAGTGGATATGAACAAATGCGAAGCGCTAAAACCAAAGGAAAGAGTACGAACAGCAAAACTAGACTCTTCCAACAGAACTTTACTACCTTTCTCCTAGGTATGCTTGGTGGTGAAAGTATGTACTTGCCCTTCTGAAAATCTTGTTCCTCGTTCTTGCCCTTGTCCTTAATTATATGCCCTGTCATACCCTAGTAAAGATACTTCCTCTTGTCTTAGGTTTTATAATTTCTTCCTTCTTCGTGTGCTAAGTCTACATCCATGAATTCCTCATCCTAGGGTTATGCTCCTTAGCCAAACTCCTCATCCCCTCCCGTGTGTAGTCATGTTGACAAATTTCTCGAAAACTGCCTCCATCGTCCGGAAAACCCTATAAGCTTCGAAAGAAAACTGCCCGTAGATGAAACAACTATGGCTATGGATGGAAGTCGGGCACTACTTTGCTCTTCGATGAGGTTACCTCCTAGAAAGCCAGGAGCCCCAGAGACTCAAGAAAGAAGGAGACAAGAACTTAAACAGAGGAAGAGAAGATACTGCGTATGGCTTTGGGGAATATGCCTTTAAAACAAATCTTTTCTCTTGAAAATGCTTCTTTAAAAACCGTTTTGAAAATAATTTTTCAAATCTTTTATCTGATCCGGTAACCTTCAGCTCTAATACCACGTGTAACACCCCACATCCGTTAGTGTCACTCACAAAGGGAATGCACTAAGTTCTATGGAGCATTTAGGGTAAAAGATGCAGATAAATTACAAGACAGACAGGAATTAAACAGCGGAAAATAAAACTTTACTTTATTGATAAAATAGTTTGTACAATGGTTTCTTTACAATATAAGAGTATCATCTGTCTTACAAAATAAAGAAGAATAAAAACAACATTTATATTCCCCGATTTTAGCAAGAGCCAGCCATAGCATCTGAAAAGAGAATCCAAGCAAACTTCGGCAAATCTTCAAGCTGGGAAAGAGTGGCAGTCCAACTTAACCTGAGCTAAACTATTCCCTCCTTTACTACCTGGGGGGGAACGGAAGAAAAGAAGACGAAAGAAAAACAGAGTCAGACATAAAGCCTGAGTAAGTTCAGTAACTTCTAGCATGTGAGCATGGAAAACAAAACGACATGAATTAACTGAATACAAGATTACACCATGACGATAGGGTCAACAAGATTAGACAAGGTAGTCACAAGATATGCTAAGATAAGATAAATTGGATACGCTCTAATACTTTCTCCACTTCGCTATTTCTTTGTTATGCTGGTTTCTATATCTCTGCACTGCCTATCTAGTGTCCAAACTAGTAACGATAACGTGATCCCAATCCCTGTATTTTCCATTGCCTTCAGGCAAACATTTATTATTTTGTTACCTAGATTTAATCTAGGATTTTCTACCAAGTGCTTTCTAGATTCAACTAGAGTTTACGCTATCTGCTGAACGCTTCTCGGATTCAGGATTTATGCCACCTAGTCCAACTAGGGATTACGCTACCTGTCGAACGATGCTCCCAAGTCTAGGACACACTACCTAGAGTGGTATATGTTCCTATACTTCCCCACGCATGTATCGCGAATCGTTATCGCTTGTCTAGATGCACATGTCCTGTAATGTGCGGTCTGAGTCCTGTGTCAGGGCAAATCAAGGAATACAGAACTCGGTCGAGAGCTTTTAGATATCTGCAGGTGCAGATGCTAAGGTCTGTTTTTATTCCAGTGGCTATGGTCCCACTTGACCCCTCCCTCAACTAATGAAAGGCACACCTTGTAAAATGAGAACTATACGCCGGCCCCCGGTGCCCCACTATCCTATGGCCATCCGCAACCATAACTAGATAGCAAGTATATGGTCTTTTGGAGTTCTCCGCCTTTCCGCTTCACGTATCTCGATTGACTCAAGATGGATGGTAGACGACGAGTTGCTATCACAGGGCTACCGTTTTCTCGCCGAATCACGCCGGTCCATCCTAGTCTTTAGGTTGCCATATCTTGCAACCAAGGCATACCCCTGGTTCTTCTACGCATACCTTAACCTTTGTGAGCCCAGGAGGATCATCTGCAGCCTCACAAAGGGATACCAAGAGTACCCTCACGTCCCCTCGAAGCCTCGGGCTTCGTAACCCAATTCGTTGGAGCCTTCTTTCTACTCAGACGGACATTCGCTCCTTCCCGTGTTATACTAAGAATTACTACTTAGTTTTACTAACCAAGATTTACCACTTAGTTTCCAGAATCGTTGTTTTCTTAACTAAGGTTTACTACTTAGTTCTCTTTCCCGACAATTTGGATTGGTTAAGTGTCATTAATCAATTCAAGCCAACTTAACCCTCTTCATTTACCCTGTTAAGCTGGTTAAGTGTTATCAGTAACTCATGTTGACTTAACCCTACCACAAACCAAGTTATATTGGTTAAGTATTTATTACTTAACCCTACCCATTCACCCTGTGTTGGTCAAGTGTTCCTTTTTAACTTAACCTTGCCCGTCTATTTTAACTAACATGTTATTAACGGCTAAGTATTATCCCTTCATGTTTTATACTTAACCCTATTCCTTTATCTCAATCCGATGGTTAAGTGTTCAAGTTTACTTAACCCTACAGTCTAGCCCAGCTAACATATCAAATTGGCTAAGTGTATTAGATTTTACTTAACCCCTACAAGTCTCGTTTTGCTACCTTGATTTTGGTTAAGTGTCTCTATGGACTTAGCCCTCCCATTATAGCTTAACTGTGTTAAGTTGGTTAAGTGTTCCTTAACCCTCCCATTCTAGCTTAACTGTGTTAAGTGTCAGTCTGAACCTAACCACACCCATCAGTCTAGTTATCATGTTGAACTGGTTAAGTGTCTTAGTTAACTTAACCCTACCATTCTTGTTCTAGCTTTTACTAAATAGATTAAAGCCGCGACCACTCACATTAGACAGATATTGTTGCGAATACTGGATGTGCCAGTTGGTTTCGGACAGGTTTACATCGCAACTCAGTCTAACCTTGGGTTAGGCATATTCGTGTTTTCTAAGTTCATAGGGTTTTGATTAATTTTCAAATCAGGTTTTGAAAGTAACCATCCCGTCCGTCGGATCAGTTAGGGATAGCCAGGGAGAGTTGGAAACTTGTATTTTCCAAACCCAAGCCTAGACACTATCCTCTCTGTCACCCTAGAACTTTCTGGTGTGTCATTAAAAGAGACGTCGTTAAGAAACCTTTAATTTGTCTAAATTTGTTTTTTCTCATTTAGGACAAATTCTATAAGTAAATTATTCCTAATTTACTTATTTCCCAATTACTCTTTTAATGTAAATTGTCTACATTTATTTCTATGGCCCATTTTCCCCTCTATATCATATTTATGCCCTTTTGGTATGAAAACTATACCAAATTAAGTGTCACTAACCATGATTTTGCTAAACCTGATAGTTATTCCCAATTATGGCCAATTTCACATTTATGCCAATATACTTACCGTGCCAAATTAGCTAATCCAATTCCGATTCAACATTCTAATTCACGTCAAACTAGACTTATTATTCTAGTTCATAACTCATGTAAATGCTAGATTTACAAGTCAATACTAGATTCAAATTACACATCCTATGATCCATGTTAAATTTATCCAATTTGTATTTCTATGAACATGCAATAATTCATGTTCCCAATTTATGCCAAATTCCAAGTTTATAACTATGTTTTTAGTACATTTCACATTATGCCCAAATCGTATTCCCACCGTTCGTATAATTGCGATTTAATCTAGATTATGGATAAATCTAGACTCGTAGAAAATAGGGAATGAACCAAAGATGCTATGAAAAAGGATGGACATAATAACTGGCATAAAAGGTTTGAATAACGACGTAGGTTCAAGAACATGGGTACACCTAACTTAATAGGTAAATTCCCAAGGTCTAAAACCAAGGATAGACAGAATAGAGACGCAGGTTCAAGAACATAGGTAGACCTAACTTAATAGGTAAATTCCCATGGTCTAAAACCAAAGCAAACCAAGGATAGGAAGAATAAGTAATCGGGTTTAGACCCAATCTCATAATCACAGAACTTAAGCAACACTTTCCTAGTCATGAATCATAGGTGTTTAATCACAGATGTCCTTGTTATGTCATAGGCAATAGTTTATGTTTTCTAATAAAAGGCATAGGTTTAGTCAAGGAAATAATCCTCATAGTCATAGTCACAGTCATAGGAAATGTTCATAGTCATAGGCAATTTCCATAGTCATAGGCAAATGTTCATAGTCATAGGCATATGGTTTTAAGGTCCATAGTTTCATAGTCACGGTCTTATTTGTCCTCTAGTCATAACAGTTCTTAATTAGGTTCAAGAGTATAGGCACTGACACGAATAGAGAGAGAGAGATTTGACATATTCTTTTATTCCTTTAATCCATGTCACGAACAGAGAGAAACATTCAAATCTAAAAAGTAACCGACTTACAGAGATTAGATTAGAATAGAAAGATGGCGTTGCTATGATTCGTAGAAAAACAGTCGTTGCAGTCGTTCGAATCTTCACTTGAATTCTAGCTTGAATCTCCTCTTTGAAAGTCTTTGAGCAGCACCTCCTCGTCTTGATTTATTTTATATATATTATTTTATTTATTATTTGATTAAGAGGTGGAGAGGAAGCCATGTTCACTAAGAATCTTTGCAGCATAAGGGTAGAGAAGAATTGTGAATAGAGGAGTCTAGGGCTGTTTATATAGTGTTAGGCGGACGAACCTAGGCAGAAAACGTGACCAGATACATCAAAATGAACCAGGTGTAGAAAGCTGGAAAAAGTAGGGGGGTCGACCCCCAGGTCGACTACCCAGTCGACCTGGGTGCCTTGGGCGGGAAAATTCACGCCCAGCCCATTCTGGGTCCGATTTGAATTTTGAACCTGACCTGTTTTGATATTTGAACTTCGCTGAATCTTCCAGAGGCCATATCTCCCTCATACGGACTCCGATTTACGCAAACTCGGACTTGTTTTCATGCAGAATTCCAAGACGAACGCAATGGCACAGCCCGTTTCCCTTGATTTTGATAGTAACTTTTAATTCTGCCTTGATTTGTGAATCTTAGCGTTACAGAATTACGGGGTGTTACAATAGACGTAGTTGTTTCACCTACGGCCAGTTTTCTTTCAAGCTTATAGGGTTTTCAATACGATGGAAGCAGCTTTTGAGATATTTGGAAACATGACTACACACGGAAGAGGATGAGGAGTTTGGCAAAGGAGCACAACCCTAGGATGAGGAATTCATGGATGTAGATTTAGCTCACGAAGGAGGAAGGAATTATAAACCTAAGACAAGAGGAAGTATCTTTACTAGAGTATGATAGGGCATAAAATTAAGGACAAGGGCAAGAATGAGGAACAAGATTTTCAGAAGGGCAAGTACCTACTTTCACCACCAAGCGTTCCTAGGAGAAAGGTAGTAAAGTTCTATTGAAAGAGTCTAGTTTAGCTGTTCGTACTCTTTCCTTTGGTTTTAGCGCTTCGCATTTGTTCATATCAACTTCCATAGTTGAGTCTCTGCATCATAGTACTTGTATAGTAGAAAGATCCCACTAGAGTCTCAAATCCAATTGGTGGTCCGACCAGTCTATTTTTGGTTAGTAGGGATTTGAGAATAGCTATCGAGTTTGCTTATATCATCTCACGTAGATCGTCTAAATTCGGAGGAGATATTCCTTGGGTGCTTGTCTGATATTGGTTTAGGCCTTTGGGGCTTGTACTTGAGGAATGTCGAGTTCGACCAGGATGGTTTGCGTGAGAGATGAATAGTTGTGACAGGCACTCTAAAAAGCACGTAGTGACCCTTCGACCCTTATAGTTATGGCATGGTGGATAAGCTATCTTGGTATGTACACTTGGTATCATAGTTAACATCTGTTTATTTTGGAAATGGAGGTCAGAAAAATCACAATCGTGAAGTTAAATTAGTTAAGATACAGTGGAGTAAAGCTCAAGAAGGCTAGACACTAGCATCATACCCTTTTCCTTAAGGGTGCATCCTTGATTTGTATTTTTGTAGGAGCTTTACGCATAATTGTTCCTCTCTTTCCAAAGTATAACCTCTAGGTCGTATCTTCGATCCTTAGGTAGAAGCTAATGGATGTAAACATGTATTTGAAACATGTTATGGTTGATGGTTGCAAGTGGTTGCTAATGGTTGCTCGTGAATGCATATGCATACGTATTAGGCACTAGATCAGTTCGGACGCTTTCATAATGCATTTACAGATTTACATTTGTTTGTAAGTTGAACTTGATATGTTATCGTATGGATGTTGCATATGGATGAATGGTTGTGCACACATGTAGTATTTACATAACTAGGGGTGCTTGCATACATTATTGGACGCATGGCACTGACAAGATTCGCATTAAGTTGTTCAACTGAATCAGTAGACCGCCTGATTTTGCATTAGATAAAGACATATACACACACTCAGCATATGAACATGAAAGCATTAGAAATCTTTTAAGGACAATGAATGCCTGTGATTGAATGGTTGAGTAGATGGGTGATTGGATGGTAAGACACATTCTTCCTAACTTGAAGATTTCAGGGACGAAATCCTTTTAAGTGGGGGAGAATGTAACACCCCGTAATTCTGTAACACTAATCAAGGCAGAATTAAAAGTTAAAATCAAAATCAAGGGAAACGGGCTGCGCCATTGCGTTCATCTCGGAATTCTACATGAAAACAATCCGAGTTTGCGTAAATCGGAGTCCGATTGAGGAAGATATGGCCTCTGGAAGATTCAGCGAAGTTCAAATTTCAAAACAGGTCAGAAAACGAAGTTCAAATTCAAAAATCGGACCCAGATTGGCTGGGCGGGAATTTTCCCGCCCAAGGCACCTGGGTCACCCAGGTCGACTGGGTAGTCGACCTGGGGGTCGACCCCCCTGCTTTTTCCAGTTTTCTGAACCTGTTTCATTCTTCTGTATCTAGACGCCATTCTGACCAGATTCGTTGACTTCTACACTATATAAACAGCCCTAGTCTCCTTCTCTATTCATAATTCTTATCTATCCTTATGCTGCCTCTGAGAAAATATATATATAAATAATATATAAAATAAATCAAGACGAGGAAATGCTGCTAAAGACTTTCAAGAGGAGATTCAACTCACGCTAGGATTCAAGTGAAGATTCAAACGACTGTTTTTCTGCGAATCTAATCTAATCTCTGTAAGTCGGTTACTTTTTAGATTTGAACGTTTCTCTCTGTTCGTGACATGAAATTAAAGGAATAAAAGAATATTCCAAATCTTTCTATTTGAATCAGTGCCTATATCTTTGGACCTAATTAAGAATTGTTATGATTCGATGACCAATTAGGCCTTGCCTATGACTATGAACATTGCCTATGACTATGAACATTGCCTATGACTATGAACATCGCCTATGACTATGAATGTTGCCTATGACTGTGACTGTGACTATGAGAATTATTTCCTTTACTATGAACATAAGCCTATGCCTTTGATTAGGAAACATAAACTATTGCCTATGACATAATAGGGACAACTGTGATTAAACACCTATGATTCATGACTAGGAAAGTGTTGCCTAAGTTCTGTGACTATGAAATTGGGTCTAAACCCATGTTTATCTATTCTGTCTATTCTTGGTTTTCTTTGGTTTTAGATCTTGGGAATTTACCTATTAAGTTAGGTCTACCCATGTTTATCTATTCTATCTATTCTTGGTTTTCTTTGGTTTTAGACCTTGGGAATTTACCTATTAAGTTAGGTCTACCCATGTTCTTGAACCTACGTCGTTATTCAACCCTTTTTATGTCATAAGACTTTCAGACCTATAGGCCTTCGATGTTTTAGATCAATTTCTGTGTAATTCGTTAGGTCTGTAATTGGTAAATTATCATTTTATGCCAGCTATTATGCCTATCTTGTTCATAGCATCTTTGGTTCATTCCCTAGTTTCTACGAATTTAGATTCATCTATAATCTAGATTGAATTACGATTATACGAACGGTGGGAATACGACTTGAGCAAAATATGAAATTTACTAAAGCGTAGTTTTTAACTTGGAAACTGGCATAAATTGGGAACATGTATTATGGCATGTTCATAGAAATGCAAATTGGTTAAATTTGACATGAATTATAGGATGTGTAATTTGAATCAAGTATTGACTTGTAAATCTAGCATTTACATGAATTGTGAACTAGAATAATAAGTCTAGTTTGACATGAACTGCAATTAGAATGTTAAATCAGGATTGGATTAGCTAATTTGGCATGATAGGTATATTGGCATAAATTTGAATTTGGCCATAGTTGGGAGTAATTGTCAGGTTTAGCAAAATCATGGTTAGTGATACTTAATTAGGTATAGTTTACGTACCAAAAAGGCATAAATATGATATTGAGGGGAAAATGGGCCATAAGAATAAATGTGGTCGATTTACATAAAAAGAGTAATTAGGAAATAAGTAAATTAGGAACAATTTACTTATAGAATTTGTCTTAAATGAGGAAATGTAAATTTAGACAAATTAAAGGTTTAATAACGACATCTCTTTTAATAATACACCAGAAAATTCTAGGGTGACAGAGAGGATAGTGTCTAGGCTTGGGTTTGGAAAATACAAGTTTCCTGCTCTCCTTGGCTATCCTTAACTGATCCGACGGACTGGATGGTTACTTTCAAAACCTGATTTCAAAATTAATCAAACCCTTTGAACTTAGAAAACACGAATATGCCTAACCCGAGGTTAGACTGAGTTGCGATGTAAACCTGCCCGGAACCAACCGGCACATCCAGTAGTCGCAACAATATCTATCTAATGTGAGTGGTCGCGGCTTTAATTTATTTAGTTAAAGCTAGAACAAGAATGGTAGGGTTAAGTTAACTAAGGCACTTAACCAATTCAACATGATAACAATACCGATGAGTGGGGGTTAGGTTCATGCAGACACTTAACGCAGTTAAGCTAGAATGGGAAGGTTAAGTCCATAGGAACACTTAACCGACTTAACACAGTTAAGCTAGAATGGGAAGGTTAAGTCCATAGGAACACTTAACCGACTTAACATAGTTAAGCTAGAATGAGAGGGCTAATTCCATAGGGACACTTAACCAAACTCATGGTAACAAGACAAGATTTGTAGGGGTTAAGTAACTAAGAAAACACTTAGCCAAATTAACATGTTAACTAGACTAGAAGGTGGGGTTAAGTAAAGTTAATACACTTAGCCAAATTAACATGTTAACTAGACTAGAGGTTGTGGTTAAGTAAAATTTAATACACTTAGCCAATTTGATATGTTAGCTGGGCTAGACCGTAGGGTTAAGTAAACTTGAAAACTTAACCATCAGATTTAGATAAAGGAATAGGGTTAAGTCTAAAACATGAAGGGATAATGCTTAACCGTTAATAACATGTTTGTTAAAACAGACGACAAGGTTAAGTTAAAAAGGAACACTTAATCAATACAGGGTGAATGGGTAGGGTTAAGTAATAAGAAATACTTAACCGATATAACTTGGTTGGTGGCAGGGTTAAGTCAACATGAATTACTGGTAACACTTAACCAGTTTAACAGGATAAATGAAGGGGGTTAAGTTAGCTTGAATTGACTAATGACACTTAACCAATCCAAATTGACGGGAAAGAGAACTAAGTAGTAAACCTTAGTTAGAAGGAGCTAAGTACTAAACCTTGGTTAAGAAAACAACGATTCTGGAAACTAAGTGGTAAACCTTAGTTAGTAGAACTAAGTAGTAATTCATAGTATAACACGGGAAGGAGCGAATGTCCGTCTGAGGGCTCCAACGAATTGGGTTACGAAGCCCAAGGCTTCGAGGGGACGTGAGGGTACTCTTGGTATCCCTCTGTGAGGCTGCAGATGATCCTCCTGGGCTCACAGAGGTTAAGGTCTGCGTTAGAAGAACCAGGGGTATGCCTTGGTTGCAATATATGGCAACCTAAAGACTAGGATGGACCGGCGTGATTCGGCGAGAAAACGGTAGCCCTGTGATAGCAACTCGTCGTCTACCATCCATCTTGAGTCAATCGAGATACGTGAAGCAGAAAGGCGGAGAACTCCAAAAGACCATATACTTGCTATCTAGTTATGGGTGAGGATGGCCATAGGATAGTTGTAACACCCCGTGAATTCTATAACGTTAAGCTTCACGAATTAAAGTATAATTAATTATAAATGATGAAATCAAGGGAAATGGGTTATGCCATTGCGTTCATCTCGAAATTCTGCTTGAGATAGAGCTCAAGTTTGCATAAAACGGATATCGTATGAAGAAGATATGGACGAACGAAGTTGGACGAAAAACCAGAAAACGGGTCAGAATGCACTGGCGCACTTGGAAGTGCGCCAGAACAGAAATGAACTAGCGCACTTGGGAAGTGCGCCAGTACATTTTTAGCCTGGCGCACCTGCCAAGTGCGCCCAGGTCAGAAAAACCTGCTGGTCAGCTCTTGGCTGGCCTGATCAGGGTCTGGTCGAATTCTAATGCTTGGCTGAGTCACTAGGGCTTACGTGTCACCTTTTGAGTGGCTCTTTGAACTTTGTATGGTCTAGATTCCTCCTATCTTCATCCGACGGCTCAAAACAATTTAAAATTTTATAAATACAACTCAAACCTAACCCTAAACTCACATAAATAATAGAATACAATAGCCGTCATGCTGCTGGAGAGGAACTAGGAATGGCCGTCAATTAGAAACCCTAGAGACAAGCCAACAAGCCTAAGAGACAATTCGAAAGCTTAAAGCATCGACAAATAAATCCAAACAACGCCTACTACAAAGGATAGCATCTCCAAATTCAGAATTCAGATTCCTGAATTGAAGATTCGTCATACGTTGTAAGTAGAGTGCTATTCCGATGTGAATAAATAATTGTGTTTTGATTTGTGTAAGATGCGAAATAGAATTGTATTTGATTTGTGGTGATAATAATTCATATTTGAATGTTGCTTTGATTCTAAACGATTTGGGATGTTGTGGTATAACGATTGGATATTTGCAAGTATGTGATTCATGTTCAAAGTTAACAACTACATGTTTGTGGTAGTTTATTTGAGACTCATGCAAGTATATGATTCACTATTATGCCAACATAATATATATTATAATCACTTTTAGTGTAGTTGGATCCATTTGCGTATTATGACTTATGTGAATTTATGTTGGAATTGGCATCATGATTCAAGTGTAAAACCATACTTTTGTATTAGAGACAAAAGTAAACATCTTTGTGAACTTGTGTTGACTCTATGAACATGACTAGACTATGTTTGGTGTTATGCCTAATTGGGAAACATGTTTAAGGCCTATATTGTTATCAAAAATCATATGATAATATATGTGACACATAGCTAAGTTAGATTTACATTCCAATTGCAAGTTTGTATGAATAGATCAAAAACCATGATTTCATGTTTAGGTAGGTTTATGCCATGATTATACGAATAGATCAAAAACCATGATTTCATGTTTAGGTATGTTTATGCCATGACTATATGCTATTACAATGCAAGTTCACAAGTGCCAAATTTATGTTAATTAGTTCGCTATGTTGCAAGTTCATGCGTTCACACTCCCCTTTTTATGTTACTTAGAATATATAAACACCATGTTCTAAGCCTCCCCTTTTTCATGTGGCTAAGTTGGGTTTAAATGTTAAACCCAACATATGTTATACTGTAGCGAACGTATAAAACAGGGGTAGTGACGTTTGGGTTAAAATATAAAACATATGTGTTGGCATGTTTGACGCATGCCAACGACCTTGAAAAACAATTAAGTGGTGTAAATTAATTTTACCCAATAAAGATGAATTTGAATAATGGGCCGCAAATATTTACATATAAAAAGAAAAGAGACAAAATATGTAAATTTAGAAAATACGATGTGTTTAACCCGAGGTTGGATTGAGTTGTGATATAAACCTGCCCGGAACCGCCCGGCTGTCCAGTAGTCACAACAATATCTATCCAATGTGGATGGTTAAACACGGAGCCCAAGAAAGACCCGAGGTTAGACTGAGTTGTGGCGTAAGACTGCCCGGACCCAACCAGCAACAGGCAGCCACAACAATATCTGTCTAATGTGAGAGGTCGAGGCTTTAATAAGACAATTACGGCTGAGTCAGGATTGATAGGATTAAGTAAATTGAATTAATACTTAATCAAAATGGAACATGCTAAACTATACAGACTGATTGGGGGTTAGGTTTACAAAACACTTAACCAACTTAGCATGTTGGCTAGAAATAGAAAACCTAGTAACGGGGGGACCCTTTTCAGCAGTAACCCTACAAGGTGTATCAGGATACCTTGAACTAGGCAGGGTGGGCACGATTACTAGGCTGACTGTAAGAGGTCAAATCGACGGCGGTGGTGCGGCAGTGTAGGTTCTAACGGGGTGCGGGCATGCACACACTCCGGCGCAGAAAAATAAGGCATTGGGCACCAGTAGTATACCTGTGCATTCTAGAATTGTGTCGGGCCGCCACCATGGGACTTGATACACCCCATGGTGGGACCAGCATAGGTAACTACAACATCGGGGGCCGTAAGACACATGTAACTATGCGAGTAGGAGTCGATCATTAGAAACGGATCACTTCACCCTGATTATGGGGTGCCTGTTGGGAACTGGTTTATGTGGATGCAGAGATTAATATGGGGTACGTTAAGTATATTCGACTCTAGACAACTTAACTTAGTTTATGGTGCTTTCCCATTTCCAGTTTATACTTATCATGCCCAATTCTTTATTCATAGACTGAATAGTCCTAGACTTACTCAGGCTTTATGTCTGACTCTACTTTTCTTTCGTCTTCTTTTCTTTCGTTCCCCCCCCCCCCCCACCCATGTCAACAGGGAGGGAATACCGCAGCTTGACCAGTTTTCACATCCAGCTTGAAGAGAAAGAATGTATTGCTTGGATCTCTTTCGTTTTGGACTATGGCTTTGGATTGCAACTATGGGGACTTATGCAGTTTACTTTTGTTTTTATGCTTCTTTAAGTTATGAAATCAAGACAATATGAGAATGTAATGGTTTTTGGAAGTATTGTAAGACAATTATGACATGGTTTGTGTAACACGTATTTCGTTGAAATAAAAATTGCTGTTGTTTTCCGCTGTTCAAAAATATGTGTATTTATATCTGTCTTGTGTATCTGTGACTTATACTTATAAACCTCCAACAAAATTAGGGCATTCCCTTTGAGAGTGACCCTAACGGAGGTGGGGTGTTTCACTTGGTATCAGAGCATAGGTTTACCAGATAAGATAAAAAGTTTTGAAAAATTCATTTCCAAAAAGTAAAATTTAAAGAAGCATTTTTAAAGATAAAATGTTATTTTATTTTAAAAAGGCAAAGTTCCCCCAAAGCCATAGGTACTATCTTTTATCCTTCGTTTTGAATCTATCCTTTTTGTTTCAGCATGTCCGAAGAACTTAAATTGCCAGAGGGTGTACCAATACCTGGTTGGTTTAGACGATTCTTAGAAGCGAGGGCCACTCAGCCAGGTCCTACCGTTCCCCCTCCCCCAGCTGCGGGAAATCATCCAGCTGCAGCAGCACCTCTTCCTCCACCTCCTCCGCGGGGTAATACTTTTGCTAAGATATGTCAAGATTTCAAAGCTATGGGAGGAAAGGACTTTCATGGAACAGAGTCCTTCGTGGTAGCCAGGAATTGGCTGAAGGAAACCGAGGACTTATTCGTCATCTTTGAGGTAGAAGATAGGCAGAAGGTACAACTGGCAGTATGGCTACTTAAAGGCGAGGCTTCCTACTGGTGGGAAGTCACCAATGCAGAAAGACCAGTGGAAACATGGGAGGACTTTAGGGCAAGGTTTGAGGCTAAATTTCTCTCAGAAGCTGAAAGGAGTCTTCAGTTGGAAAAATTCTTATTTCTTAAGCAAGGGAATATGACAGTCAAAGAGTATGTTAATCAGTTCGATCAGCTGGCTAGGTTCGGACTGGACCTAGTCAACACTCCGCACAAAAAGGCTCTCCGCTTTGTCAAAGGATTGAATGAGCCATTACACAGTTTGGCCATGACCCATATACCCATGGGAGCTACGTATGAAAGGTTGGTGCAAATGGCATTGCTGAACGAAGAGGATAAGGGCAAGAAGGAGACAAAGGCAGAAAGCTCTCAAGGGAAGAAAGAGGGTTTACAGCCTAAGAAAACAGACTTTAAGAAGGGTGGGAAAGACAACAAAGAGAAGAGGAAGTGTAATTTCTATGGCAAAGTGGGGCACTTAGTGAAAGATTGCCAGAAAAAGAAGACCAAGATGAATGGTGGGTGCTTTTCTTGCGGTGAGACAGGCCACATGGCTAAGGATTGCCCAAAGAAACGAGGGCAGGGGCAGAGGGCTGGATCCACCTCAGGGGCACAGGTTCATGTGCTAGAAGTGCCACCTCTGCAACAGCGAGGTATAAATACTTCTGTAGAAAGTGTAGTTTATCTTTATGATCACCCAGTTCGCACTTTATTTGATTCTGGCACATCACACTCCTTTATTTCATCTGCTTTAGTAGAATCTCTGCACCTAGAAACTAGTATGGTAGAGGAACCCTTAATTGTTTCAAATCCAATTGGGGGCCCAGCTCATCTGTCTATGAACTGTGTGGGATTGAAAATTTCTATTCTAAGCATAGAATTTAGATGTAGTGCCTTTGTTTTGGGCTTCTCGGGATATGGTTTGATTTTGGGCATGGATTGGCTATCCAGTAATGGTGCCATCCTTGATTGTGAGAAAAGGGTGGTTAGGCTTATAACCCAACTCGGTAACACTCTGGAAATTACTTGTAATCCCTCGTATGCGGTTATGCTTAGTTATCTTGAATTGCTAGATGCCTCTGTTGAAAGTTTGCAATCGGTTAGAGTGGTCCGGGAGTACCCGGATGTCTTCGAAGAGGTGAAGGGCTTGCCTCCGAAGCGGGAGATAGACTTCCGCATATATCTTGTAGATAATGCAAAGCCCGTTGTGTTGCCCGTTAGACACATGGCTCCACGGGAAAGGAAGGAGCTCAGTAAACAGATTAAAGAGCTTCTAGATAAGGGGTTCATTAGAAGGACCATTTCAGAATGGGGCGCTCCAGTGGTGTTCGCTACAAAGGCGGATGGTTCACTCCGTCTGTGTGTTGATTATAGGGAGCTCAACAAGCTAACGAAAAAGAATAGGCACCCTCTCCCCAGAATTGACGATCTGTTTGATCAGCTTGTAGGAGCGTCTGTTTTCTCCCAACTCGATTTGGCGACCGGTTTTCATCAGCTAAGGGTGGCTGAAGATAGCATCGATAAGACAACATTCAGAACCCTAGACGGCTTCTTTGAATGGCTTGTCATGCCTTTTGGCTTGACAAACGCACCATCTTACTTCGTGGACCTAATAAGTAGGGTGTTCAGAGATTTCCTCAACAAGTTCGTAGTGGTTTTCGTAGACGATATCTTGATCTTCTCAAAGAGTGAAGAGGAGCATGCCCAGCACCTAAGGGCAATCATGGAAACTCTGCGAGTCCATCAGTTAAAAGCCAAATTCTCCAAATGCCACTTTTGGAGAGAGGAAGTAAGGTTTCTTGGGCACATAGTATCCAAAAATGGGTTAGCTGTGGACCCTGCTAAAGTAGTAGCGGTGCAGGATTGGAAGACACCAAGAAACGCAATTGAGGTCCGAAGTTTTCTAGGGCTAGCAGGTTTCTACTGAAAATTCATAAGGGGTTTTGCGTAAATCTCATCTCCGCTCACAAGGCTGACCAAGAAGAATCTAGTGTTCAATTGGGACTTGGATTGCGAGTTTGCTTTCCAACGACTATAAAGGGCTCTTACAACAGCCCCAGTTTTGACGTTGCCAGATGGAAGCAAGATGTTCACAGTTTATACAGATGCATGTGGGACAGGGCTAGGCGCTGTCTTAATGTAAGAAGGAAGGGTAGTAGCTTATGGCGGAAGACAATTGAAAGTTCATGAAAAGAACTACCCGACCCACGATCTTGAGTTAGCCGCCATCGTCTTTGGACTCAAGTCTTGGCGACACTATCTCCTAGGTGAGAAGTTTGAACTTTACACTGACCATAAATCGTTGAAATATCTTTTCTCATAGAAAGATCTTAACTTGAGGCAACAGAGATGGATGGAGTTTCTTGCCTCGTACGATTTCGAGATCTCCTACACTCCGGGCAAAGGCAACGTAGTGGCAGACGCGTTGAGCCGAAATAAACTAACCCTAAGCCCGCTGTTTGTTGAAAGACAAAGCCTAGAGTTCATAGCCAGCTTTGACTTTAGGCCATCCTCCGATTTTGTACCGGGCTTGCTAGCATCTCTCGAAGTACGCCCGACTTTAATAGGGACAGCACAACGCGAAGACCCTCAGCTTGTGGAGACGATTGATAGGCTAATTAGGGGTGAGACTTCAAGTCACCTCAGCAGATACTCCATCGACGATAAGGGTTGGCTAAGGCGAGACGGAAGACTATGCGTCCCACAGACAAGGGATTTGGTAAAGACGGTTCTCGAGGAAGCACATCACTCCAAGATGACGATACACCCAGGCGGAGATAAAATGTACAAGGACATAAAGAGAACTTTCTTTTGGAACGGCATGAAGAAGGACGTGGCAGATTTCGTTTCTAAGTGTATGGTGTGCCAACAGGTTAAAGCGGAACAGAAAAAGCCTGGCGGTCTGCTCCGTCCTCTAGAGGTCCCGCAGTGGAAGTGGGATAGCATCTCAATGGACTTCATTGATGGGCTGCCTAGGTCTAGAAGAGGCAACACTGGCATTTGGGTAATAGTGGATAGGCTTACTAAAAGCGCCCACTTTTTACCTGTCAAAAGTAAAACAACTACCTCATCCCTAGCATTTCTTTACCTCAAGGAAATTGTTCGACTCCAAGGAATACCCTCCAGCATTGTTAGTGACCGAGATCCTATCTTCACAAGTGAGTTTTGGCGGAGTCTGCAAGAAGCGGTAGGCACACAGTTATGCTTGAGCACAGCCTATCACCCCCAAACCGACGGCCAGACGGAAAGAGTGAACAGAGTTTTGGAGGACCTTTTAAGACTGTGCGTCCTTGACTTCGGAAGGACGTGGGAAGACCATCTTCTTTTGGTGGAATTTTCCTACAACAACAGCTACCATGCCACCATCGGAATGGCGCCCTTCGAAGCTTTATATGGAAGACCGTGCCGATCGCCCACTTGTTGGTGGGAGTCTACTGATAAACTCATACTTGGGCTAGATATGATCCGAGAGACTTTAGAAAAAGTAGACTTAATACGGAGAAGAATGAAGACAGCCGAAGACAGACAAAAATCCTACGCCGACAAGAGGAGGACCGACCTTGAATTTGAGGTTGGGGACAGAGTTTTTCTTAAGGTATCTCCGCTAAGGAACGTTGTTCGTTTTGGAACCACAGGGAAGCTAGCACCAAGGTTCGTAGGGCCATTTCCTATCATCGAGAAAATTGGGAAAATGGCCTATAGATTAGAGCTACCCGAAAAGCTGGCCGAAATTCACAACGTCTTTCACGTTTCGCACCTCCGAAAATGTCTACATGAATCTGCTGAAGTGGTAGAGCCAAATATCCTAGAAGAAGCTGAAGTGGAATGCGAAGCAACCGTGAGGAAAGTTCCAACCCGCATATTAGGAACGGAAGTGAAGAAGCTACGCAATCGCGAAGTCAAGCTCGTCAAAGTTCATTGGAGCGACACCGAGGGATACGCAACTTGGGAAACTGAAGCTAGAATACGCGCTGCCTACCCTTTTGTTTTCGAGGGTACATCTTCGATCTTTCTTTTTCCTTAAGTTGCGCTTTTATTTATCTTTTTAGGTATATCTCCTCGACCTTATCTTTTAGGAAGAAACTCTTTGGATGAAAACATGTAATTGAAACATGTTATGGATGATGGTTGCAAGTGGTTGCAAGTGATTGCTAGTGGTTGCTCGTGGTTGGATATACACACAATTTAGGTTTTAGATCGGCTCAGTCACTTCATGTTGCATGTGCATTTATATTTGTATATGGTTGAAGTTTAATGTGTTGCCAAATGGATGTTGCATTTATATGTGAATGATTGTGCACCCATGTAAAATCATGAATAGGAAAATTTGCATACATAATGGATTCATGACACTTACATAATTTGCATTAAGGAGGTCAAGTGAATCAGTAAACCGACTGATTTTGCATTAGATAAGTACACGTACACACACTTCGCATATGATCATGAAGCGTTAGAAGTCTTTTAACGACAATGGATGCTCGTTTTTGATGGATGAGTAGATGGATGTTTGGATGTTAAGATATACATTCTTCCTAACTTGAAGATTTCGGGGACGAAATCCTTTTAAGTGGGGGAGAATGTAACACCCCGTGAATTCTATAACGTTAAGCTTCACGAATTAAAGTATAATTAATTATAAATGATGAAATCAAGGGAAATGGGTTACGCCATTGCGTTCGTCTCGAAATTCTGCTTGAGATAGAGCTCAAGTTTGCGTAAAACGGATATCATATGAAGAAGATATGGACGAACGAAGTTGGACGAAAAACCAGGAAACGGGTCAGAATGCACTGGCGTACTTGGGAAGTGCGCCAGAACAGAAATGAACTGGCGCACTTGGGAAGTGCGCCAGTACATTTTTAGCCTGGCGCACCTGCCAAGTGCACCCTGGTCAGAATGACCTGCTGGTCAGGTCTTGGCTGGCCTGATCAGGGTCTGGTCGAATTCTGATGCTTGGCTGAGTCACTAGGGCTTACGTGTCACCTTTTGAGTGGCTCTTTGAACTTTGTATGGTCTAGATTCCTCCTATCTTCATCCGACATCTCAAAACAATTTAAAATTCTATAAATACAACTCAAACCTAACCCAAAACTCACACAAATAATAGAATACAATAGCCGTCATGCTGCTGGAGAGGAACTAGGAATGGCCGTCAATTAGAAACCCTAGAGACAAGCCAACAAGCCTAAGAGACAATTCAAAAGCTTAGAGCATCGACAACTAAATAAAAACAACGCCTACAACAAAGGATAGCATCTCCATATTCAGAATTCAGATTCCTGAATTGAAGATTCGCCATACGTTGTAAGTAGAGTGCTATTCCGATGTGAATAAATAATTGTGTTTTGATTTGTGTAATGTAATAACCCAGAAAAAGTGAACCAGTTTAAAATTTTTAAATCAGGCTATTACCAAAGAATTTGAATAGTTGAGATAGCATATTTCAATAAAATATAGGATTTGGTATGGTATGGCAGTTTGAAATTTTGTATACAAACTTTGTCTGACTGTACCGGGTGGAAAATATAACGGATTTTAACGAAACTGAAAATATTTAAATCTTTTTATCAATACCTTTCCAACGAATCAGAAAAATCAAAGTTTCATAGCGGGAATCAAAAGTTATGGCCAAATGAATTTTCAGAAAGGTCGTTGTATAGCATATATAGCCCTTAAAAATTGAGATTTTGCATACGACCTCTGAATTCGACGAAACCACTTTTGTTGGGTCCGGGATGTCAAATTATTGCTAAGTTTCAAATTTCATAATTTTTGAAGCTAGTATGTGAGCGGGGCAAAAGAAAATGTGATTGGTCAAATTATGTTAAAATGGGTCGACCTAAAAATGGCCGTTTTTAAAACGAGCTCAGAATTCGACGAAACTAGTTTTGTTAGGACCGTATCGTCAAAACAAAGCTAGATTTATTTTTCTAGAATTTTTCGATTCAGTTTGTGGCCCTGGCAAATTGAAATGTACGTGTAAATTAAGTATCGAATGTTTTACATTTTAATTTGAAAAATAACTGACTATAACAGTCGAAATGGCCAACGAAACATATCCCATTGTATCCGAAATGGGGGTATTTAGCTAGGGGCGATAGTCGTTGGGTTTAAAAAGGAGTCCGTTTGCAAAAACACTATTTAAAATTTCCTATAAAGCATGGACCAATAGGAATTTTTCTTTAAAAAAAAACCCGAAACCCTAGCTGCCAGAGACGATCTGGACGACTCAGAGTGCTCGAGACTTCTCGTCCATTTAGCCGCCGCCTCAGGCGATTTCACCGCCGCCGCCTGTTGAGACTTCTGACCGCCTTCGCCTCCTCTCCACATCCGACCAACCCACGCCTCCAGCCATCAACCATCTACGTCGGAATTCGACGAGGAAGTCACGACCTTCAGAGCGCCGCCGCGATGCGCACAGGCCACCGAACCCTTCGCCACCACCGCCGATCTGGAGGTGGTTCGTAGCTCTTTGACGCAGCGTGGTCTGATCGAAGCATCGAGGTACGGATTGGCTAAAAAATCGTGACCTAGTTTCGAAGTTTTTAAAACCTTTCTGATGTAAATTTCTGAAATGAAAATAACACTTTTAAGTGTTGCAAAACATTGAAAAATAATATCTTTTTCGTTCTTTAACGAAATTTGATGAAATAGGAGACACCGTGACCGCAAGGAGGCTCTCTACATTCTAGAAGAAGCCGCGGATTTTTCTGACCTTCCTACAATTTTTAGCACTGCAATAACCAATGTGAGGAATCTAAATTATTTGTGTGAATGAAATCGCGTTGTATAAATTATATAAGCGAAGTGTAAATTATATACGCATTGTATACCTCATGTACATGTGTTGTATAAGTTATATTAGCGATGTATAAATTATACAAGCGTTGAATGAAACATATATGCTTTGAATTGTGATGAAATGCAAGTGAATTATTATATTATATATATATATATATACTCCCCTCGTCCACAAACCATGGACGATATTTATTGCTTGTGATTGACGTGATATTATATGGTATGACGAATGGTTGGAAATAATTGTTTGTGGTTGATATTATGGTTGAAAAATACCTTTGTGGTTGAAAAATACCTTTGTGGTTGAAAAATACCCTCTTGTGGTTGAAACAAAATAGAATAGGATTGTGGAATTGAAAATAAAACATGCCGCCTGCGTGCGAACTAGATGCATGATCCCCATTGTCAAAAACCGCGAGGTTTTAAGGTAGAGCGAGGAGCCGTACTAGGGACGGTCCCGGTTTTAACTACCCTGCCGTTATGCTGCCGAAATTTTCTGAAATATTTATGTGTTAGAATAATTATCATTCGTTGAAATAAATTACATAAACTATATCGAATATTCATGTGTTGAGTTGCAATTCATTCGTTGAGTTGAAATTCATGTGTTGAATATTATTTGAATTTAAACAAATGGCTTTAGCGATAAAAATCACATTTTTATATATATACAAACTATATTGAATATTCATGTGTTGAGTTGCAATTCATTCGTTGAGTTGAAATTCATGTGTTGAATATTATTTGAATTTAAACAAATGGCTTTAGCGATAAAAATCACATTTTTATATATATACAAACTATATCGAATATTCATGTGTTGAGTTGCAATTCATTCGTTGAGTTGAAATTCATGTGTTGAATATTATTTGAATTTAAACAAATGGCTTTAGCGATAAAAATCACATTTTTATATATATACAAACTATATCGAATATTCATGTGTTGAGTTGCAATTCATTCGTTGAGTTGAAATTCATGTGTTGAATATTATTTGAATTTAAACAAATGGCTTTAGCGATAAAAATCACATTTTTATATATATACACAAACTATATAGAATATTCATGTGTTGAATTGCAATTCATTCGTTGAGTTGAAGTTCATGTGTTGAATGTTATCATCTTTTAAAAATAAAATGAATCGACAATGAAAACTATATTTTTATAGTGAATATGAAGTGTTAAAAATACACATGTGTCGAATAACTATTTTTGATGATAAAAATATTTCTTTTGTCATGTATACGCTTAGTTAAAAATACACATGTGTCGAATAAATATTTTTGATGATAAAAATATTTCTTTTATCATTTATACGCTTAGTTAAAAATACACATGTGTCGAATAAATATTTTTGATGATAAAAATATTCCTTTTATCATGTATAGGCTTAGTTAAAAATACACATGTGTTGAAATAAATAATAGTTTGCTAGAAATATTATTATTAGCTTTGTTCTGCATATATATACATGTGTTGAACAGGAAAAATGGATTAGCTGTAGAGTAAAGAAATTATTTGCGTGCCCGACAAATAGGTAAACCTTGATGAGTTGGCTGCGCAATTTTATTTATATATCAACTCCTGTGAATGCCATTGGATGCGGAGTGCTGGTTTTTCTGTGTGAAATAATAAATAACGCCATAGGATAGTAACAATTAATTTTGAACTACACTACATGGCATACTTCTTGATGATAGGCATACTTCATCATATTCCACATAAGCAATTGGAGCTTGTGTGACGAGGTGGAAGATTTACCATATAAGCCAGAGGCTTGTATGGCGATGACTATATATTACAGGTTGAACTGATGACTGATATGGACTATATAAATTATAACGATAAATTGCCAGATTAATAAAAACCCCACACGGGTCTGGAGTTGACAATAATCACGTCGCTCTAGTTATTAGATACGGCACATGGACTATTTATTTCCACACGGAAACGGGGTGACGGGAATTTATTCCCTGGAGTGATTATCAGTACATGCTCCCCCGTAAACACCAGAATATATCACTATAAATATGTGAATGCTTTTTAGGATTTATTGGGTACCTAATACGGCCCAATAAATTTCCAAACCCCTCCCCGTACAAAGGAGGTTATGGCGAAATTTTTCGAAATATTAAGGCGTTAGTGAAATATTTGAAGTGAAAACGAAGTTGAAAATATAAAATGAACTATAGTTGAAATTATAGAATGAACTATATTTATATATATAAATATAATTAAAAGGAATAGAGGCCGTGCAGTTCGCGTTTCGGAATCGTAATTTGAAACGATTAGTACGAGAAATCCGACCATCGGATTTTCCCAAAACCGCAACCGCTGGGTTCGCCTTGGAAATATCTTTCCAACGGCACCAATCTTGTAAAAATCCAACGGTTGGATTGTCCGGAATGTTTAATTTAAATCTGAAGAAAAACAGCGCCAGAATCGTTTATATTTATATATAAATATAAATATAATTAAATTAAATCGAATAACGACGCTGCAGTTCGAATTTTGAAACCGTAACTTCAAACGACTAGTGTGGAAGATCCGACCGTCGGATTCTCACGAAACTGGAACCGTTGGGTTCGCTTTGGGAATATCTTCCCACTGATATAGACTTTGTAGAAATCCAACGGTTAGATTTTCCGATATGTGTAAAACAAATTAGGGGAAAAACAG